>CM035163.1:95806506-96406506 GCA_020205615.1 Panax quinquefolius | reverse complement strand
TGGAAAAGAAAATGGGATAACAACATCAGGAATAATAATCAAGCAAGAAGTTTTCATGGAGGGTTTAAGAAGAGAGCGGAGGGATGCTCAAAATGTGGAAAGAACCACCAAGGTGAGTGCTGGAAGGGGCACAGTGTTTATTACAACTACGGCTAAGAAGGGTATATTTCACCAAACTGCCCAAAACCAAAGAAGATCAAGGTATGTTTCACTTGGGGTTCCACCGAACACCAGATCAAGGATTATCCTAGGAAGGGGAGCAGTGGAGGAAGCGGCCATCAAGGAGGAGGCAATAAGATTATGATCAGCGGACTAGCACAATCCAATCGACCAACTCCTTGAACATTTAACATGACTGTCCAGGACGCAGTAGCTGCATAGGACATGGTGTCAGGTATTATCCCAATCAATAATATAAATGCCTATGTATTATTTGATTCGGGTGCTACCAGCTCATTTTTGTCCGAAGAATTTAATAGTCGATTAAATATACCCTAAGAACAGTTAGGAAATCCTTTGAACATAGAAGTTACGAATAAGGAAGTAATCCCAATAGAATTTGTCTACCAAAATTGTTGTGTAAACATTAGAGGTCACGAATTAACCGTAGACTTGATTTCGATTAGATTGGGAGAGTTTGACATGATACTAGGAATGGATTGGTTATCCAGCCACGCTGCAATAATCGATTGTTAAAATAAAAGTGTGAACCTTCAAACTCCAAATCGGACTAAGTTAGTGTTTTATGGCAGCTCATCGCTTTAGCAATCAGGTTACTTTACGATGATCCAGACCAAGAAATTGTTAAAGAAAGGATGTATATGTTTTCTAGCTTATATAGTGGATACTCAAAAGAAGGGAGTAGAAATGAAAAATATATCGGTAGTCAGAGATTTCTAAGACGTATTTCCAGATGATCTGCCTGGTCTTTCACCAGACAGAGAAGTCAAATTTGTAATAAACTTAGCACCGAAAATAACACCAATTTTGAAAGCACCATATCTTATGGCGCCAGTAGAAATGAATGAAATGATGATAAAATTGCAAGAGTTGCTAGAAAAGGGTTACATTCGGCCAAGTGTGTCTCCTTTGGGAGCACCAATGTTGTTTATAAAGAATAAGGATGGATCAATGAGGTTCTATGTCGACTATCGAGAGTTGAACCAAGTAAAGATTAAGAATAGATATATGTTACCAAGGATAGATAACCTTTTTGATTAACTGAAGGGAGCGAAGTGTTTTTCCAAGATAGATTTACGAACTAGTTATCACCAGTTGAAGGTACGAGAAGGGGACATACCAAAGACGGCGTTATGAGCTCGCTACGGACATTACGAATTTCTAGTTATGTCATTCGGATTGACAAATGCTCTGGAAGCATTTATGGACTTGATGAACCAAGTTTTCAATTCATACTTAGATAAGTTTGTAGTAGTATTTATCGATGACATTTTGATTTATTCAAAAACTAAGGAAGAACAAGCCGAACATTTGAAGATGGTATTAGAAGCATTGAGAAGGGAGAAGATGTATACGAAGTTTTCAATTTGTGAATTTTGGATGGAGAAGGTTTAATTTTTAGGACAAGTGATAGACCAAAGTGGAATTTCAGTAGATCCTGCAAAAGTAGAAGCGTTAAGCTACTGGGAACAACCAAAGACACCAACAGAAGTAAGAAGTTTCTTCGGGTTAGTCAGATACTATCAAAGATTTATCCAAGATAGCAACCTCGTTGACCAATCTAACGAGGAAGGCAGTGAAGTTTATTTGAATGGAGAAATACGAAGAGAGTTTTCATGAGTTGAAGAGGAGGTTCAGTGAGGCGCCTAAATTATCATTACCAGATGATATGGGAGGATTTGTGGTATATAGTGATGCATCGCACAAGGGACTTGGTTGTGTGCTAATGCAACATGGTAAGGTCATTGCGTATGCGTCACGAAAATTGAAAGATTACAAAAAATGATACCCTACTCATGACTTGGAGTTAGCGGCTGTAGTTTTTGTATTAAAGATTTGGAGACACTATTTATATGGAGAAAATGTGAGATATACACATACCACATGAGTCTAAAATATATCTTCCCACAGAAGGAGTTAAACATGCGACAAAGGAGGTGGTTGGAATTAATCACGGACTATGACTACGAGATTTTTTATCACCCAGGAAAGGCTAACGTGGTAGCCGACGCTTTAAGTAGAAAGGGAAGGGAGAAATTGTTCAAGTTAAAAACTAAGGAGGATTTAATAAGAGACATGGAAAAATTGGAAATAGAAATGGAGGAACCAGGAGAATCGGAGGGAAAATTGTTTGTGATGGAGGCTTACCCAACATTGTTTGATAGAGTAAAGGAATCACAAGAGAAATATGATGAATTTAAGAAGATAAAGGAGAGAATAGTAGAAAATGAGGAAGAAAGATTCAAGATGGATAACGACGGTATTTTGAGATTTGAGGGTCGAGTATGGGTGTCAGCTATAACTGCACTGAGAGAAGAAATACTGTACGAAGCACACAATACGATGTATTCTGTTCTTCTGGGAGGCATAAAGATGTACTGAGATCTTCGACAATACTTTTGGTGGCCTAATCTGAAGTGAGAAGTTGCAGAGTGCGTTAGTAGATGTCTTACTTGTTAAAAAGTCAAAGAAAAGCACCAATGGCCGAGTGGTCTACTTCAACCATTAGAAATACCGAAGTGGAAATGAGAGCACATTAAGATGGACTTCGTGGTAGGTGCGAGAGCCCCGAATCCGGATCCCAAATCACCGCGGATTTGGTTCAATCATTCTATCACTATTTACGGAAGATATAAACATAAATTGTTTATACAATACACTTTACACACTATTCCCCAAAATAGAGTAACCTTAACTTATACACAAATCATAAACTATCTAACACATGACATTATTATCAAACTATACTATTGCAACTAGCTGCACAATTTATCCCAAGCAGAACTTGGCATTATCCTTTTTCCTGTATCTGAACGCATTCGTCTAATCTGCAATGTTTATCATGATATAGTAAGGGCGAGCATGAAAGTTGCCCAACAAGTTTAAATACAATTTAAGGATATATCATGATTGAAAGAGTCTGAATAATAGGTTGGCTATAATTCATCAATATAATTGAGAACTAGCACAAACAAACTTTTGACTAAACAAGTATTGAACATGAACAAATATATCTGGACCAACTGGTAATGAAGGTGATTAGCCTTTCATACCTGACTTATACATGCAATATGTACAAAGTACAATTCCACATGGCAATCGACAATGATTAACCATAAGCATATCTGAATAAAACAACTCTTAGTAGAGTTATGTAAAACTTGCCTGAACCGTTGATTACCGCTACGCAATTTATAACGCTTTATCCGAAGACCTAATATTAGTAATATAGATCTCCAATATTAGAATAATATCATCATAATATAATATTATATATATACAATAGAATAATCCTATCAGTCTACAATACACATAAGACTTAGTATCAGGTCAAACTATTTCAGTCTGACTTGAAACTGACACAATTCTATCATCCCTGACGGTCTAGTCGGACAAATATCGAGTTTAAGTTCAATTAAACTATGTCTAAACACTTAACAATTATCCCAGATAATTTTCTTAGCAGACTAAACAATTTTCATAGACTTGTAATAATTTTCAGATAATTAATATCATTTATCATAATTTTTCAATCATTAATATTGTATTTATATGAATTAAGTACCACATAATTCCTTAATCATTAATATTTATTTATCATTAAATATTAATAAAAATCATAACATAATATTATAATATAATTATAATATATCAAAGTATTTTTAATACCTTAAAATCATATTTATATGATTTTTAAACCATTAAATTCATTATCCGATAATTGCTATAAATATTAAAATATTAATATTTTCATGCCAAAAATATCAAAAGTTATATTTATAACTTAAAATATTTTTATAACACATAAATCATTTTTATATGATTTTTTAAAACATTAATTCAATTTATCCATAATTTATTTAATATATTTATTAAATAAATTAATTACCATTAATAATAAATTATTAATGAAATTCATCACAAAATATTAAAAGTCATCAAAAATAACTTAAAATATTTTTAATATCATAATATATTTTTTTATGATTTTTCATGAATTAAAACCATTTTTAAATAATTTATTTAATATTATAATTAAATAATAAATAACTTTTATATTCCAAAAATATTAAATATTTCTGAAATATACTCAAAATAATTAACAACTATTTTTCAGGCTTTAAAATAATTTTTCATAATTTATTATATATTTTTAATAATTAAAAACCATTTTTTTTCTATTTGATTAATTAATTAATTAATTTCCTAATTAAACTGTCGCTATAGGGACTTTAGGCGACGAATCCGTCGCTGATTGTGTTCTTGGGATGTTCTTGAGCAAACCCAGATCTTCATGTCAGACTTCGAGAGGCTAGGTTTGACCACGTATAATTTCTTGATCTTAAAGTTTCTAGGCAACCAATTGTAATACTTTTGTAGTATTGATGTAATACTATAATATACAACAAGTTTCATAGCCAAAATACATCAAATCTACAAGATCTAATCGACAAAAAACCTTGTCAGACATGTTCTTCAATTTTTGGGTTTTCTAGAAATTGAAGAATAGTCGAGGTGCTTATTTTGAGCCACTAAATCTTTGCTTTACAGGCTTGGTTTATGTGATATAATGGTTCCAGTATGTAATATATATGTAAGTGTACAATGTTATAACAACCGATCATCATAAACACAAAAGATGCACAATATTCAAGCCGGTCAAACTATGGGTCAAAAATTGTTCTTGAACATTTTTGGAAAACCCAGAAATGTTCTTGAGCAGTTTGGTCAACGGTTGTTTGACCATCCTTAACTTTGTTTCTATGCACAATCTAAGTGTTATAAAGGCTTGATATTATAGGACTTATACTAGACTACAACCTGAAAATAAAAACTTGGCCAAACAAGCAAAGAACAATAAGATTCAAGGCTTCGAAAATCGTTGCCAGATAGGATCTGGGTTTCTGGGTTGCCAGAAACCCATTCCCGTGACCGGTCAACGCAGTTTGACTGCCTATAACATACGATCTAGACATGTTATGACCCTGATTCAAGTTGCAGATTTAGACCACATATCATAGAACATATCCAAAACATAAAACACACAAAACATCTAAAACATAAAGATCTAAGGCCACTGACATATGGTTTTCAGGCCATATGTTGAACTTTTTTCAGATTTCTAAAAATGCTAGATTCGTGCATCTAAGTGATATGGATCTAGGTGTTGGCAACCCAGACCATCAAATGACACCCTCTAACATATATCTAACCAACAAACAACAACATCAAACATCAGGTCTAAGGATTTCTAAGTTAGGGTTTTTATACCTTTAAAACATAGATTTTTGATTTCTGATCCTTGAATATGTTCTTGTTAAGCTAAGATATGATATATTAGAAGAGAGAGAAAAGCTTGGGAGAAAATGAGAGTGAAGTGACCCTTTTTTCTCTTTCTTTGATCTATATAATATATATGATTCAAGATTTTTGCTAGCAAGTTGTGGCTGATATTTGGACACACATCTAGGTCTAGAGTTAGAATAGTGTACCAACTCATTTTAGGGCTAGATCTACAAGCAATCTACTAAATAATGCAATAAGGGTAAATTAGTCATTTCCATACCATTTTATTTCAAGAATTGTCATTTGTTGCAAACCCTTAGTGTTTAACCCGTAAGGTTTGACTCTTAGGGTTTAACCCTTAGGGTTAAAACCTAAGCTTTTCATAATTCACATTTTAGGATTTCTAAATTAGGGTTTTCAAAAATGAAAATTAACATTTTTAAATTATAATTAGAGTTTCCTAATTACAATATACTTTCCTAATCACATAAGGGCTAACACAAATTAAGATTAATATTTCCTAATTAAGATTGCTAATTTAGCAATCAAATCCATAAATGTACATTAGGGTTCCTGACAGAATAATTAGGGTTTAAAATTTTGAAATTAGAGTTTGCTAATTAATTAAGCTTTACCCTAATTACTATTATAATTAATAACACTTAAGCAATATTCTCATCCTTTAAGTTCCCAGATTAAGGTTTTAAATACCCGGAATCTGAAATTAGAGTTCCCAGATTTGATATTAGGGTTTTCTAATAATCAATTAGGGTTTCAAGTAATTCATTAAGGTTTTCCCTAATAAATTATAATTAATGACGTTTAAACCTTATACACAGCATTTAAATTCCAAAATTAGGGTTTTCAATTTTCGAATTAGGGTTTCGAATTCCCGGAATTGAAATTAGGGTTTTAGAACCGATTGCTAGGGTTTCTTATCAAACGTTAGGGTTTTCTAACTGAACGTTGACGTTCTTAATAATATTAGGGTTTGACACTGATAAAATTTATCTAGTCAACTCTTGACCCTTAACCACATACTGTGCACACATAATACCATATTCACAAAACATAAACACATATACACTTAATCCTGAATAATTCACCTAACTCTTTCCCAGAATTTTGAAATCCTCAAAATTCCTTCCCAAAAATATCAAACGCATACACTTATTTTCTGTCTAGGTCTATTATTTGACCTTAAATCCATCTTTTAAGATTTTAATAAATTGTCTAATTTCTCAGATTGTCACAGTAGGACTTCCAGTCATGCAAAAAAAGCTATGATGCCATTTGGGTTATCGTGGATCGACTAACGAAGAAAGCTCATTTTCTACTAATAAAGATTCATTTCGGTTTGAATCAATTGGTAAAGTTATACGTAAAGGAAATTGTTTCGCGATATGGGGTGCCGATATCGATTGTCTCTGATCGAGATACGCGCTTCACGTCAAATTTCTTGAAAATCTTACAAGAGAGTGTAACGCCCCGAAATCCGATCAATCTTCACACCCGGATTCCGTACGTCACGATCCCATCTTCTTCCAAACATACATCATTATATACTGAAATATAACAATATACATTCTAAATTCCCAGGTTCTAAAACCTTATAACTCCTTTCATTACAAATAACGATAATTACATTATCCTTTACATCTTACACGAGTGACTTTCATCCGCCACTAAGGATACATAACATTTCATTAAACTAATCTAAAGTTCATTTAACTTATTTTATATTACAAGTCTTCACTTGATCTTCTAGCTCATTCCCATTCTGAATGGCACTCCATCTGGATACCGTCAACTTGATCTTTACGGGATCCTTAAGTTCGTCTAACATCGTTTGCTGAAAATGTTTTTCATTTAAAGCAAGTGTGAGCATTCAATTGCCCAACAAGTCATAACAGTTGAACAAACATCTTCAAGAATTCAAACATTCTTTTAAGACTTCAATAACTGAACAAAGGTTATGAAGTAGCTTGAATAATAGGAATAATCTTGATTCCTATCATTTTAAAACAATATTCACTTTTATTTTAAAATACTTTCATTCTTCTACCTTTTTTCATACACATTCTGTCTGGCTAGAATCATTAGCACAGACTTAACAATAACGGATCATGTATAAACAAAGCATTCTCTTATTGAATAGTTAAACCACAGAACAGTTCATCTCATAGAAACACCGAAGTGTTCACATTGTGGCACAAGGCCTCATATGTTCTACTAACTTGCACAAATATCGCACATTAGCATATAGACAGAACTTCTCAAGTTCAATATCTGAGAAGTTTAAGAAACTAGCATTCATTTGAAATATGAATGAAGTTAGGAAACTTGCCTTACGCACAGCTACAACTTACGCTGAACTGCTCATTCCAATTCTTATATAACACATAAGAAAACATCGCATAAACCAATTAGTCATATATATTTGACTTATGCATTGATTTGTTTAACATTACTTTTTAGGGTTCGCGTTCTTGCAACCTATGTTTACGCGACCATTTTCATTACCGTTCTACGGCTTCATGACATACGGAGATGTCTTACTTATACGTTCATCATCTTTGATGTTTTACATTCTTATCTTCTTCTTATAACTTCTCTAGGACTCAGCACACATCAATTCTCTGCTAGTAGTCCATATGATACTCTGAGTGGCTTCCCACAAACAACCAACAAACAAGTTCCCGTCTCGTCTACACTGCCATCACAGTGAGTTAGATCGGTTGCCAGTTTTGTATATACCATCACTCTCTGAAGGAATTGTTTAGCCCAGCTCCCATATGTCAACCATCAAAGGTTACGATTGTACCATAACCTAAACTTATCGTAACCATTAACTATAATGTTTGTTAAGTTAATTTCTTATTCCTTATGGCTTTCTGGAAACTAAATGCCTTAACCCTGGATTCATTCTTATACGACTCACCTTCGGCTTTCATTAATCTTATTACCGTTCATTACGGCTTTCTTAATACCATTCGTATCTTACTTAATACTTTCGTTATGCATTACTTAAACCCCATGTTCATTAGTCATTCTTAATGTCCAAGCCATACCATTTGTTGTATGCTAAGACCGATTGTTTATCGCAACAGCGTTGCGTACACAGCGTCTATACGCTTCATACTTATCTCTCATTATCATTACATAACATCGAAATGTTATTCATTACCGTCGTCGCTCAACGTCTAAGGAATCACAACTATAGAAATCCTCTACGTTCGTTTATCGTAACTATTATCCCCGGATATCGGTTCCGTAATTCGTGTTTAAATTCTTTATCTTTTACTCTCATTTAATCTTTTCGTTCAACCTTCATCAAAGGTTTAATTTACTAGATTAAGGGTTACATTAGTTGAACATTATGTTCTTTATCTTCCCTTACGTTTCCCCTAAGAGTTGAGCAGTTAAAAACTCTTCTCTGGATTTTTCCTACTACACCGCATCGCTGCGCGCCACTCTCCCTTTATCTCTCTCATTTGCGACGTGAGTTTGCATATGCACCTTTTCTTCTGATCCTGCAGCCATGCGGTGCCACCTTACAAGGAATGGTTGGCGCCACTGTGCCAAGCCCTAACCCTAGAAAATTTCTCTAAGTGTTAAATCCAATTTGAGACGCTTATTTCCTGCTTTCATAACTTATTCGTTATAACTCGGAAAGAGGTCATTCCAAAGCCATTCTCTTCCTTATCTTACGTACATCCATCCCCTTCGGATAGAACTTCATTCTAAATCCATTAATGTGTCATTCAATGGGCTTAATCTTCACCCTTCGTTCATTTTATGTTTTAACGCTCTTTGTTTGTTCGTCCGTAATTAGGTCATCCAAACATGGAATTCGTTCGTTCTTGAGTCCACGACTCACGTTTTCTATGTTCTCTTACATTCTTATAAAACCCTGCACGTTCGGGTTCATTTACTAACTTTCTAATTCTCATTTGTCTTTTACAAAAATTTTCACCATAACTTCGTTGTAGCTAAGTTTTAATCCGTTCTTCATGAACATTTCTACCGTTCCTAACCAAGCAATATGCATCTAACTTATACACGATGTTTTTAAACTTGTCCATCAACAACAATTATTATACGATGGTTTTAAATTTGTCCATCAACAACGTTCTTCGTGTTCTTCGCGTGTTCATTGTGTTCTTCGTTCGTTCTTCATTTTAATCGATATTTTGGATTACAATTTCACTTTTTATTGGAATTTAATGTTATAGAACATCATTCCTTACTTATTTCACCTACTTATTCATATAATCCACTCGGATTATTCTAATTCATTACCAATCTTATACTTCCTTAAGAAATTTATTTACTAAACTTCAAATTCTTATTTTCTTTATTTCTCATGATTTCCACCATATGAAATCAAACCTAACATCATCTACTTCTTATTCTCATTAAGTTATGTTTTTAAACATAAAAACTTAATGAAAAATTATAAAAGACTAGGTTTCGGATTACCGTTCTCATTTAATCTCTTTCCGTCAGACAAAGGTTGCTCACGAGCAAACTTTTCTGCTTCCTTCTCCTTCTCATCCTCCCATCCGAACTCTCTCTCTCTCTCTCTCTCTCTCAAGATATAGGATTTTCAAAATCCCAAATAAATGATTTAAGCTTCATATTTATAGAATTTCCAAGCTAAGGGTATTTTAGTCATTTCACCCCCTAACCTTCTTACTATTCACACCTCCTTACTATTCATGACTTAAGTGTTAAGTTAACTTAGCCCTTAAGTGTACTTAGCCTTTATGTTTCGTTGTTCCGTCTTTCGGGTTTTTCGTCCGACAATTTTAAAAACATTCTCGGAATCCAATTTTTTTTGGATATTTTGTAACGCCCCGGAAAATCAAACCTTTTTAAATATTTTTAATAATGAATAAAATAATATTATTTATTATTATTACGTGTTGATAAAATGAATGTCGTTCTATAACCTAGAAACGTCGGAATGACGTAGTATTTTAACTACATGAGAGAATTAAAGTGTTTGAATTTCTAAGACGAAAATAAAAGCTTTTCGAGAAATATTCTGAAAAACACTATTCATCGATTTCTGCTCAGGAATTATTTTTGAATTTCTGAGAAATACGTAACGTTATAATATCGATGTGAGATTGATTATGTAATAATAATCTAAGTATGGAAAACGTAATATTTCAAATGCGAACCTAATTTGGGTATGTTAGGTTTATTAAGCGTTAAGGAAAAGAAGTTGTAATCGTATGATGTGTAGGCATTGTATGAAGTAATGAACGTATGTATAATACGATGTATTATACTAATATGTATGAAGAATGGAATGACGTATATTACAATTGATTATACGAGCTAGCATACGAGAATTATACGTGGTGTATATATGTTAAGTTGTTTAATTAAAGGTAATGGACTTATAGGATTATTAGCTTGATGGTAGAAGTCCAATGGAAAGTGATACTCAAGCCCAAGTGTTTGATAAGTCATGAGTCCAAACTATTTTTATATAAGCCCAATAAGAAATAAGCTAGATAATTAGCAAGCCCAATGTGATTAAGCCATGACCCATGGAGCAAACCAAGTGTAAAGTGGGTAGTCTTGATGGGCAAGCTTTTTGTGTGTTGAGCAAGTGTTGTGCTAGTCAAGTTACTTAGTTGTAAAGTGATGAATAGTAAGGAGGTGGAAGTTGAGGATGTTAGTTAAGGAGGTGGGATGTCCTAATGTCCATAATACCCTAACTTATCCAAGCCTATAAATACCAAGCTTCATAATTCATTTGTTGGTTGTTTCATTTCATCCAACTCCTCTCAAGTTAAGTAGCTTATTGGTTAGAGAGAATAAGCCACATAAGTCAAACATAAGTCATTCAATCTTTGCTAGATTTTCCAAAGAGAAGTGAAGTAATAGTCTTCAAGGGTAAGACTCTTGTCTATTATATCTTTATCTCTACCATGATAGGATTGATAAGAGAAGTGGGATGATATGCCAAGAACCTATAAGAAATCTTTGATGAATGAACTTAAGCTGAATAAGTTGAATAAGTAACTTGAACTCTAATAAGTTGATAAACTTGTGAAGAACTTATCATATGTTTGTCATATGAGGTTAGTATGTTCAATATGGTATGAGAACATTGATTGATGGACTTAAGTTCATAGTAAGTCATAAGCATGAGAATTTGTAGTTAATAAGTTGAATAAGTCATTGACTTATGAG
Organism: Panax quinquefolius; assembly: GCA_020205615.1. Taxonomy (NCBI): domain Eukaryota; kingdom Viridiplantae; phylum Streptophyta; class Magnoliopsida; order Apiales; family Araliaceae; genus Panax; species Panax quinquefolius. Next base: position 96,394,827 of record CM035163.1, on the reverse strand, counting down.
AATAAGTCAAAACCTACTTTGAGAATAAGTTGGTGTAATAAGTAACTTGTAATGTTCATATGTTGGTTAAAATCCATTTAGAATCATTAGGAATGAAGTTTTGTCAAAATTCACACAATTATACGATAATCGTCGAATTCGTAAAATTCTCAGAATGGAAGTCGTATTTTGTGTTTGAAGTCGGAAACATTGGTTTTCGATGCAGACAAGTCATATTTGACATTATAGAGTTGTGGACTCGAAAATGATCGAATTCCAACTTAGATAAGAAGAGTAATGGGTGGCTCCGCAGCGCCAACCCTAGAATATGGACAGTGAAGAATGTTCACAAGTATAACATGAACAGTAACCCAGTAGCAATAAACTGAGGAACTTCTTAAGATATTATAAGGTACTTTTAAACCTTATGTATGATGATTAAGAGTTAGTAATCAATCATGATGCATTATGAATGACGTAATGAAAATTCAAAAACCATAATAACAGATCTAAGTCAGAATTTAGATTGAGATAAAGGGTAAGATATAATAGTATACATACTTGATTATATATGACCTAATGTGGTACGTTATATGATCATGTATTGTAGAGACTTAGAGACTTAAAGTGTATGCGGTGATAATCGATGGTCGATGCTAAAGGCAAGTATTCTAACCCTTGTTCAGTTCAGTCTAGGCAAGCTTTGTAATTCATGTATTCTTTCGCATGAAGTCTTGAATGATGAAGTCAAAGCCAATTCTTTTGGCTAGACTTATATTATGTTTCTATCAAGCATGATTAATGTTACCTAGTTATATTGGTGTGGTTTTCAATCGAAGACCGAGTATGCTAAAATGTTTTTGTCGTTTAACGACAGACACGTGAGGTTGATACAACTTAAACATATACACATTTAATGAATGTAGTGTTGATCAACATAGAGTACTATGGGCTGATCACCCAGAAGTGCTCGTAAGTTATGCCGAACTTACGGACTTAGTGCCGGGTTGTCCTTTTTAAAAGAAATTATGAACTGCTCATAGTCTTGAGCCATAGTTGATATTCTACTGAATATTATTGTTGAAAAACGTCTTGAATGAAAAGAAGTGCTATTTTGAATTATCGATAGTACTTCATAACTATTGTTCAGTTACTGAAGATATATGAGTTCTATGTTTCAAGCATGTTGTTTATTAGAATTGTAGTACTTGCTGAGCTAGTCATGCTCACTCTTGCTTGAACTGTACGAACACAGCTAAGATCGAGCGGACCGAAGGCTCCGGCAAGGACAAGGGCAAAGCGAAGACGAACCCTTAGATTACTTATGTAATAGTATAGTTGAATGTCTGTAATATACTGAATATTATGACAAGAATGAACGAATGGGTTATAAAGAACCTGGGAAATGTAATATTATTTTGAATATATAGAAGTTATATTAGTCCTTTTGAGACTGTTCAATTAAATGAATGAATGAATGGTAGTACCGTGTAGCACCATCTGTCGGGTTGGAAGATACCCGGATTTGGGGGCGTCACATATTTTGTCTTTCCTTTACCGATTAACTTTTACGTATTCTTCGGATTTCTGAAAAACTAAAAAACACTTGTTGGTGTTAAGCGTTGTCCTTCATGTTTTTCCCTAACATAGCTAAATGAATGAAAAGTACATAACATCACTTTTCGTCATTTTTATTTTGTCCGATTTATGCACGTTTTTCGAGAAAAACTTTTATTGGCTTATTTAACTTTTCACGATATTTAACCATCAAATCTTTCAACTGAATATGATTTCTACATACCGAACTCTTAGAAAGGCTTAGGTTATTCAAACCCTAACCCTTAGGGTTTTGTCGGGTGAATAGTGCCTATTTTGCCTTTTTCCCCAGAAATATTTTTGTTCCCGGAAAATTTTCATTTTTGTCTTCAAAATTATTACTCGTTCAGTCTAGCTCGTAGCCAAAATCCTTCCAAATTATAATCATCCTAGGATCTAGAACGATTAATAAACACATAGCACATAATATTATTAATAAAAATTTATTTTATTAATAACTAATTCTTTAAACTTAATTTATGGACGATCCGAATTCCCGAGTCGTTACAGAGAGAATGGGGACACAATTAAGATTGAGTGCCGCTTATCATTCACAAACCGATGAGCAGAGTGAGTGAACCATACAAACGTTAGAAGACATACTTAGAGCTTGCGTGATGGACTTCAAGGGTAGTTGGGATGATCACTTACATTTAGTTGAATTTACTTACAATAATAGTTATCATGCGAGTATCGGTATGCCACTGTACGAAGCTCTTTACGGGAGAAAGTGCAGAACACTGTTGTGTTGGGACGAAGTCAGAGAACGAAGGATACTAGGACTGGAATTAGTTCAACAAACATCGGACGTAGTGACAACGATAAGAGTTAGATTGGTAGCTGCACAAGATCGCCAAAAGAAATACGCGGATTTGCATCATCAAGATCGCGATTTTGAAGTTAGAATTTTTGTGTTTTTGAAAGTATCTCCTTGGAAGGGATAGATAAAATTCGGTAAGAAGGGAAAGTTGAGTCCGAGATTCATAGGACCATTAGAAGTGTTAAAGCGAGTAGGATAGGTGGCGTATAAAGTAGCCTTACCACCCAAGCTGGAACACATTCACAATGTGTTTCATATTTCCCTGTTGCGTCCGTACAAGCCTGACTATAAACACATGATATCCTATGAGCCTATTCAAGTAGAGAAGAACTTGACGTATGAGGAAATTCCTGTCCAAGTAATAGATAGGAAAGAGCAAACTTTGATAAATAAAACTATATCTTCTGTAAAAGTAATATGGCGAAACCACAACGCCGAGGAGGCTACGTGGGAGTTAGAGGATAAAATAAAGAGGGACTATCCCCATTTATTTGTGTAACCTTGTACCAATTTTGAGGAGGAAATTTTTATAAGGGGGGGGAATCTAATACCCCAGAATTTCTGAATATTATTAATAATTATATTAATAAATGTCAAATATTTATTTAATTATAATTACATATTGTTGTGGCATGAGATATAACAAAACTCTATTCAATTAAGTTAAGTGTTGAGAAATATATGACAGTAAGGTATTGTGATAAGACTGGTGAAGATCTTAACGTAAAGCGTACCAAAATTGCCTAGTGTGGCATAATAAAGGACTAATAGATTCACTAAGTGAATTAAGAGAGAAACATTTTAATAAGAGAAAGATTAATTATGTGTAATTGTATAACTCCATGCATGAAGTGGATAGGATGATTGAATAGTAGTATTATTAATTTGGGATTTAATTCATGCTAGGTGAAATTGGAATGGTGATAGTGGTTGGAACTGGCATGAAGCTAAACCAGGTTTAGCATTTCGCCAAGACCAAATAGAGGTGCGCCTTCACACGAAGACAAATCGCCCAAATTGCGTCGATGGCGAGGTTGAAGTTTATTATTACTATGGATATTATATGTAACATTATTGTAATGTGTTACATTATTAAATTCATATGATAAGAGTAAATTTAATGGTATGAAGTACCAAGTAACACAATAAAATCATATGTGACATTTTAATACATAAATAGTTAATTAACTGTGCATCTCAGAAATTCGGAAAGGAATTAAATGTTAAAAAAATAGACATTTAATATTGGATAATGTTATAATATTGAGGTATGTGTACTAATAATATTTATGGAGAATACCAGATTAAAAATACCTAACTGCATTATTTTATCTATATTAAATATTAAATGATGTAAACCCAATGTACATGAATTATATGACATGGGTACATATATAATCCCAAACTTTTTAGTTTGTAATAGCATTAGTACATTAAAATCACATAAGGGAACCAAACGAGAATTTAATTAACCACATTTGAAATCAAATGCTGAGAATTAGAAGGCTTGTTCCAATTCAGTTGCCAAAGAGTAACCTATATCTCCTTTACGTAAAATGCAAATCTAAGCATAGTGGCTACAAGCTACGTGATGATGGCTAGAGATGGTTGAGGAATAGATGGTTGAGAAACTCTTCTATAACCATTGTCTTCTTCTTCTACCCTATGGATTCCAACCTTAGTATAAAAGCATTAACCAGTCAATCATTCTTCTATAAAAGGCAGCTCCGTTTTTCATTTTCTCGTTGTTGTGAATTGTTTGTTGAATTCCAAGTTTGAGAGTGTGAGTTTCTTGTTAATTAAGAAGGAGTCTAGGATTTGCAGAAGGAAGGAACTAAGCTTACTAAGCTTCCTAGAAGGTAAATTCTTGTTTTATGTTCTTAATTCCAAACTTGGAAAATTATTGAAATTCTCACCAGTTCTTATGAATTAGGTTTGGAAATGTGTTATGAAAGTGTTTATGAAGTTTATATGCATGTATGGAACCTCAGAGAATAGGTTTAAGCATGTTAGAATATAGGAAAACTAAAATTGGTTTGATCTCTACCGAAGCAGAGACTTGTCTAAACTAACTAGGGTAGGTAGCGATTACACGCACGCCTCCTCGAGCTCAACACTTGCAGTAGTCACTGCCACATTACACCATCTGAGTTTTGACTTCTGATGATATGTGGTAGTTCTATCATGCTAAAACAACTTAGATATACATGAAAACAGACCTGATTTGTGAACTTAAGTTCCTTTGTATATCATGAGAACTTTAACTTGCTTTAGTATACGTTCTTAATGAAGACTTAAAGTTTTAAAAGAAAAACTTTGATGAAAGTAGTAATGTTTCAATTCTGACTATGAAGACTTGTAGATATACTAAGGATGCATGAGATGTGATTCTAAGAAGTCTTGGTATCACTAGAATGCATGGTTTAAGTTTAAAATGAATTATAAAGATGGATTCCGACTTTTTGCAAACTAGTTCTAGAGACATCGTCATGGTCAGATTCTGAATGTCTAAGATTGCATACTATTACCCTAATCATGATCTATATGTGTATCCATCTAGTATGACATGACATGAGATCGTTTAAACATGATTGTATAAAAGTTTTCATAGGATGAACAATACTAAATATGTTCATACGATGAAAATCTTTTCTGAGCATGTATACTAACTGATTTCGTGATTATCTCATATGTGTACATGGTGAGCATAGTAGTCATTGTGATTCAAGACCTCAACTGGCCTTAACTTATTTGAAATCTCAAACTAGAACCATACATTTCAAAGATGAACGTAGGATGACCTTAAGAGCATGCAAGAATCTTTAATAAGTATCTAAGTATATGTTAAATGCATTCTAAAGAATGGGACAGAACCAGGAAATGCAAAACTCAACTTTGGCCTGGCTAGGGGACATCGTGTAATGTCCCGAAATACGGGTATCTTCTAACCTGACAGATGGTGCTATACTGTACAAACATTCAAACATTCATTCAATTGAAAAGCCTCAAAAGAACGAATATCTCTTATCAATAATCAAAATAATATTTACATTCTCCCAAGTTCTAAACCCATTACAAAGGTTCTTTATCATAATATCAATTACATTATAACATTAAACCTATACTCTTACATAGACAGATTAACGATCTGCCTTAGCTTTTCCTTTATCCTTATTCGATCCTTCGGGACGTTCAGTCTTAGCTGCATTCATATGGTTCAAGCAAGAGTGAGCATAACTAGCTCAGCAAGTATGACAATTTCAATAAATAACATGCTTGACACATAAGATTCATATATCTTCAATAACTGAATAATAGTTATGAAGTACTATTGATGAATCAAAATAGCACTTCATCTTTCTTTCAAATTTTTTTACAATAATAACAATATTTAGTAAATCATTCACTCCGGTTAGAGACCTTGAGCATATCATTCTTCTTTGAAAAGGACAATCCGAAACTAAGTCCGTAAGCCCGGTATTACTTACGAGCACTTCTAGGTAATCAGCCTATTGTACTCTATGTTGATCAACACTACATTCATTAAACGTATGACGCTTAATTATGGCAACCTCTCGTGTGCACATGCTTAATCACACAAAACATTTGTTTAATATTTCAGTCTTCTTTTGAAAACCATAACAAGTAGTTGACAAAAGATAACAACATTTGATAACAGATGAATAGATTATTAATAATCCACTCAATATATCAAGTTTAGCCAAAAGAATTGGCTTTAACTTCATTGTACATCAATTCATGCGTAAGGATACATGAACTTCAAAAACTTATTCAGATTGAACTGCGACAAGAGTTAGAATACTTGCCTTTAGTGTCTGCTATGGTATAATTACTTTATGATTGAATCTTTCAAGTCTCTACAACACATGATCATATAATGCCTCGTATTAAGTCATATATAATCAAGTATGTATATGACTATATCTTACCCTTCATCTTAATCTAATTATGTATTATATTCATTTACTATCCATTCCGGCTTATCATTAAACTTGTATTCATATTTGACTAGGTTATCACAACCTTTATACAATATCCTTAAGGTTTAACATAGTTTTAACAATGTTACTTTATGTTCCTTAAAGTAGGTTTACTTTGAAATCAATCACCTTCCTTTATTTGTACTTATAAACATTCATCACCATCTTTGTTCTAAGGTCATGCGTTACGGCGCCAAATATAAACCTACATCTCATATTTGCATGAGTTAATAATGTGAGAGGTCTGGACTTGGCCGCTGCGCGAGTCCTTACTTTCGATGGGCAGCCACTGCTGCTTACTCTAAGTAGATGGTCACGACTCTATTCATGGCTGTGTATGCAATCATTTATACTATGGTTCGCGCTGCGACGCGAGTTTCTGGTTTGCTCAGATACTATTATGGCATTGCGGTGCCACTCATTGGGCCTAGGGTTGGTGCCGCGACACCAACTCTGTGCACCAGAAAATTTTTTCAAACTTTGAATTTTGTGAACTTCCCAGACGCATAATTTCTTCGTTATAAGTTCGAATTGGCTCATTCAAAAGCCTACGGTTCACAAATTACGTATTCTATGCGTTCATGCAAGAATTTTATCTATTTGACTTCGTTTGCTAAAAATTCACCTATTAGTTCATTTTTAACGTAAACAATAAACGTTCGTGAACGTTCAATGCTCGTTTCTTCGTTATAAGTCGAAATTCGGTCATTTTCGAGTCCGCGACTCTAGAATGCCAAATATGACTTGTCTCCATCGAAAACCAATGTTTCCAAGTTCAAACACAAAATTTAACTTCTAATCCGGGAATTTCACGAATTCGACGATTATCGTCCAATCGTGCAATTTCTGGCAAATCTTCATTACTTATGATTTGTTCATTACTTCAAATGCATTCAATTTATTCTATGAACATCTCAACATACTAAATACAACAACTTATATTCATTGTTGGATTTTGACTTATTCCTTCATGAGTTTATAACTTATTAAATTATACACTACTTTTAGCTTCATTGTTCATAACTTATGAAAGTTAAAGTCTTCTAATCATTATACTTATATGTTCATACATATAATATCATTCATGTTTACATGATAAAAATTCATATAAACCCTTGACATTTATACTAACATTCAAGGTTAACTTATAACAAGTTCCTAACTTTTATAAGTCCAAATAACTTATTTCCAACTTATGTGACTTAAGTTCATTGCTTACACATTCTTCTTACTTCTTAACATACATGTTCCTTAATCCAACTTTTCTTATCAACCTATCATGATAGAGATAGAAGATAATTTGGAGAAGAAGTCTTACTCTTGAAGTATTTGCAAAGTAGTCTTCTTCTTCTTCTTCTTGCTTATGGAAGTAACTTATTTGTAGCTTAATCTCCCTAACACTTAAGCACTTTGTAATAGTTTAGATTGTTTGAACAAGTGTTAAATGACTTGCAAACCTTCTCTATTTATAGAACTCACAAGGTTATGATAATTTAGTCATTAAATCACCCACCTCCTTAAGCCACCTCCTTATTATTCATTACTTGCTTAGCACAAATCCTATCATTTGCTTGGTCATTACTCCTAATGTAAGACCCCAGCTTTTATAAACAAAGATGAATTTTCTATAAATATTATTTTTGAATATTATGGAATAATTTGATATAATGTTATAGTTGTGGGTAATATTTATAAATTTTGCAAAGTATGCAAGTGGTTATATTATATTCGATTGGTCGGGGAATATTCGGTTTAGCAGGGAATATTCGTACAACGGCTCAATCATTGGTGGACCCCAAAACAAAATTATTGTCGGATTGAGAAAACGACAAAAATATTTTATTGAAATAACGGCGGAAGCTTTACCGCTGATCTTTGTTGAACTACTTTGGTAGTAAAAGTACGATGAATACGTGTGGTTGCATAGTAGCACACCAGGTATTGATTATTGATGCTTATGTGAGAAGTCACTCGGTTTGATTCCATTATCATTTATTAATAATATTAATTATTATAATGCGATAATGACGCTTTTGTTTTATTCAGATTATTAACGTAATAAAATGTAAACATCTTTTATATAAAAATGAATACTTTATTAAAGTTATTCTATAAATAAAATATATTATATTTTATTATGCATAGTATTTTACATAGTGTTTTGCATAGTGTTGCATAGTGTTTGCATAGTAAAATGTTTTATATAAATAGAATATATTATATTTTATTTAAAAGATTTTACTTTAAATATGGACCGTCGATTAAAGTAAATCAATCTGGACCGCTTCATGGATTAATTACTATACATTCTATTTTTCTATAAATAGAAGCTCATTCCTTCATTATTTTCTTACGAATTCAATTTGAAACTCTAGAGAGAGAAACTATAGAGAGAAAGAAGAAAAGTATTCTCTACTTCACTTTGCCAATATTCAGCTTCTTCTAAGGTAGGAAATATTATTTGTTGTACTGTAAGGGATATTATTCTTTTGTATTCATGAAGAGAACTTCAGTTATTCCATTCCTTATTATTCATTTGGAATAACTCAGATCACGCTGACTACCCTATACTTGGTGAAATTCTTTTGTTATTCCATTCTTATTTATTCTCGGTTGAATAACTTTGTATACGCAGAATCCCCTATACTTGGTGATCTTCTTCTTTTTATTCCATTCTTCTATTATTCATTGGAACATCCTGTCGTGTGTTTTACACCTACCGGTTCCGCTCTTTATTATTATACTCATTTGGAACATCCTGTGCATGTGTTTTACACCGGACCGGTTCGCCTTTTTATTATTCTCGTTGGAACATCCTCATGCATGTGTGTTTTACACCGACCGGGTTCCGCTCTTTATCATTCTCGTTGGAATATCCTATCTGCATGTGTTTTACACCGGATCGTTCCATCTTTATTATTCTGTTGAAACATCCTGCTTGATGTGAATTTCACCGACACGGTTCCGTTATTATTATTCTGTTGAATAACTTTTTATCACGCGGTACCGCATGCATGGTGATTTCTTTTGTTATTCCATTCTTTATTATACCCAAATTGGTTAAAACTTTGACATCTATACTCCATGAAATTAGTAGAATATCCTTGATATTTATGCGTTTCATCCAAAGATCTTTTCATGGAAATATTCTTCGATCATTCTTGAATTTTACTCTACAAAGCAAAGATCATGTTGACAGTTTGGATGTTATTAGTTCTGAATAACTTAATTCTTGAACTTGTTTTATTGAATTCTTATATCATTGTCATCATCCTCATGTTTATATTTTTTTAAAGTCATCTGTGGCACAGAGAGCATGGATGGACTTGGTATGATTATGACCAGGATTATTCGGTGTAATCATGACCGTAATGTTACAAATGATGTGGTAAAAGTCCTCGCAATAGTAGTGCATTGATGGACGATTGTTGGCATGATCATGACCATTAATGAATACACAACTATTCTTGGCCCGTGAGTGCGAGAATAATTGTGGTCGTGATACTAAAGAATATCCTTGGCCGTAGTGCGGGGTGATTCGATGATGTGGATTATTTATTAAAGTCGAGTCTCACTATAACAAAGATGATGAAAACCTTTTAAATCATAAAAGATAGTAGATTTTATTTTCTACTTGACTCTTTTAATAGATTGCTTGTTCCGCTGCAGTTAAACTTGATGTTTATTATATTTTATCAGTTTAACAATGTTGAAGGCTATTGATAATTTATTCTGCATTATCTTAGTCATAATATTTCTTACTGGGCTAGTTGAGCTCACCCTTTCTTTCACTGTTCTCTTCAGGAAATGAGAACATAGCTGGGACGAGTCGGGGAACGGAGTAATGGTCTAGAGGATAGCATTAGTAGTCCTCACTATTCTATGAAATAGTGTGATAATAATTGTAATGAGGACTCCTTTTGAGTTTGTATAATATCTAGTAGACAATATTTGTATTCAAACTCACGGTTTATGTCAGATTGCACCACCTACGCTTATATTAGTAAGTTGTATTTAAATTCTGTACCATGTATCTGACTACCCAAGATGGGTGATGTATACCTAATATGTCGTATTTTGCCGCCTTTATGTTGCGTGGAGAGGTAGATTACTGGTGGGAATCTGGAAAACGTACTCAACCTGCTGTACTGAAGATATCTTGGGAGAAGTTCCAGGAGCTGTTCAACGACAAATACTTTCCTGAAAGTATTCGCCACATGAAGGAGGTGGAGTTTATCAAGTTGGAACAAAACAATATGACCGTGTCGCAATACGAGGCAAAATTTGTGGAGTTATCACGGTTTGCGTCCCACTTGGTGGATAATGAAGAGAGAATGGCACGAATGTTTTTAAGAGGTTTGAAGTCGGAGATACGTCAACATCTTATTTCTCATAAACTGTGTTTGTATTCAGATGTTGTAAATAGGGCTCAGTTAGTGGAGCGCGATAACGAGTCAACGCAACTAAAAGAGAGCAGCCGGCAAAATTATAATACCAGCGAGAGTAGTTATCGAAGCGGTGACAACAAGCATGGAGGGAATCAACAGGCCAGATACGGTAACCACTTCGGTGGTAATCAGGGCCAAAACAATAAGAATGGACATTTCAAGAAACGGAGATTCAACAATGATGGAAAGACGCGTCGACCAAAGACCCGTTGTTAAGGAAGGAGAAAGACCACCTATCATATGCTTCAAATGCGGAGAAGAGGGACACATCAGTCCGAACTGTGCCATGCCGTCCAAAGCATGTTATAATTGTGGAAGAGAAGGTCACTTAGCTCGATTTTGTCGTTTACCGAAGACAAATTCAACTAGGATGGAGGCACCAAAGGCCGTCCCAGAAAAGTCAAAACCAGTAGTGCAAGGGAGAGCGTTTGTTGTGACCTCCCAGAGAGCAAGGAACCCGAATGAGGTCATCACGGGTAAGCTTATCATAAACTCTAATGAAGTCTATACTTTATTTGATACCTGTTTCTACCCATTCTTTTATTTCTCCTACTTGCGCTCATCGATTAAATTTGCTTCGGAGAAATTAGACTTTGACTTATCTCAGGAAACTCCGTTGGGAGAAACCTTCATTACATCCACTATTTATAAGTCTTGTTTGGTTCAAATCGGTACTTCTCACATTACCGTCGATCTTATTTCATTAAAAATACTTGCATTTGACGTGATTCTAGGGATTGATTGGTTAACTACTTATCATGCAAAAATTGATTGTTTTAAATAAGGTTGTTAGCTTTCATATTCCTAATCAACCTATTATGCGAATTTAAATGACCAAACCATTAAAATCAATCACGGTCATCTCAAGCCATAAAGCTATTCGTTTATTGAAAAAGCGGATGTCAAGCTTTCTTAGCTCATGTCACATGACGATTTAAACAAAAATATGTCGGGCTTTTGAACGATATTTCTATTGTTAATAAATTTCTGACGTATTCCCAAAGAACTTCCTGGCCTACCCCGAGGCGTGAAATTGAATTTTGTATCGACCTTGAACCCTAGTACAAAACCTATTTCCAAAGCCCCATATCGAATGGCTCTATTGAACTTCGTGGAGTTAAAGACCCAATCGCAGGAATTGTTAGACATTGGCTTTATTCGTCCTAGTACTTCTCCTTGGGGTGCTCCTGTTCTATTCGTGAAGAAGAAAGATGGGAGTATGCGACTTTGTATTGATTATCGGGAGTTGAATCATGTCAACATCAAAAATAGGTATCCATTGCCACGTATTGATGACCTGTTTGACCAATTGCAAGGAGCCAAATTCTTTTCAAAGATTGATCTTCGTTCCCATATCACCAATTGAAGATTAGAACCGCTGAGATTTCAAAGACGGCTTTTCGAACTCCCCAGACGGGCATTATGAATTCCTAGTCATGTCCTTTGGATTGACTAATGCTCCTGCTGCCTTCATGGATATGATGAACCGAGTATTCAAGGAATATTTAGATCACTTTGTGGTCGTCTTTATTGATGACATCCTTATTTATTCCAAAAGTCGTAAAGATCATGAGCAACACTTGAGGTCGTGTCACTCCAAAAGCTTCGTGAATATAAGCTTTATGCCAAGTTGAAGAAATGCGAGTTTTGGCTTGAAGAAGTAGCATTCCTTGGGCACGTGGTATCAAGTCATGGAATATCCGTTGACCCAAAGAAAGATCAAGCTATTCAAAGTCGGGAACAACCTAAATCGATGGCCCAAGTACATAGCTTTCTGGTTTAGCTAGTTATTATCGGAGATTCGTGGAAGGATTTTCTCGAATCGCTACTCCATCGACTCAATGACTCGAAAAGATACAAAGTTCTATTGGAGCTAAGAATGTGAGAAGAGTTTTCAAGAACTCAAGAGGAGACTTATTTCAAAGACCGTTCTAACAATACCATCCTGCCTCGAGGGATTTGTCATCTCTGATCATGCTTCGGGCAAAGGGTTGGGATGTGTTCTCTTGCAACATGGAAAAGTTATAGCCTATGCCTCATGACAACTCAAAGAATATGAGAGGAATTATCCTACTCATGATTTGGAGTCAAGCATTTGTTGTCTTTCGGTACTTAAAATTTGGAGGCATTACTTGTATGGGAGAAAGTGGAAATCTTTACGGATCATAAAAGCCTCAAATATTTCTTCACTCAAAAGGAACTCAACATGCGACAACGACATTGGCTTGAACTATTGAAAGATTATGATCATACCATCCAATACCATCCTGAAAAGCGAACGTGGTAGCTGACGCATTGAGTAGAAGATCATATGCAAGTACGAAAAGTTATTGTCAACGAAAGGCCCATTTTGTGTGACTTGCAAAGGATGGAGATAGTATTAAAGACTCAGGGGACGCATGTGATGATACCGAATATACGAGTAGAACCGACTTTAATCGATAAAGTTAAAGTCGCTCAAGCTACGAGACTGGAGCCGATGCGTATGAGGAAGAAAGTGCAAGAGGGTGCTATCGCCAAAGCAAGAATCGATGAAGAAGGAATACTTGAGTCAACTCCGCACTTTGTGTTCCTAACGACCTCGATTTAAAGTATAATATCATGATGGAGGCGCACAACACACCATTTGCAATCCATCTCGGGAGTACCAAAATGTATCATGATATTCGGTACATACATTTGGTGGAGCAATATGAAGAGAGAGAGATAAGCTTTGCTTATCTCAAGGTGTCTAACTTGTCAACGAGTTAAAGCGGAGCATCAAGTACCAAAAGGTCCATTGCAACCACTTGAAATTCCGAATGGAAGTGGGAGCACATTACCATGGATTTCGTTCTGGGTCTTCCTAAGGTTTCTCAAGGCATTGATGCGATTTGGGTCATTGTTGATAGATTGACCAAGTCCGCTCATTTCTTACCGATACGAGAAACTTATACACTTGAACGCCTTGCTCAGATGTACATAAACGAGATTGTAAGATCGCATGGTATGCCTAAGATCCATAGTTTCGATCGAGACCCAAGATTCACTTCACGATTTTGGGTTAGTTTGCAAAAAAGCTATGGGCACAGACTTCACGATTTAGCTTCAAGATATCATCCTCGCATTTTACGTATAATCGGAGAGGACTATTCAAACTCTTGAAGATCTATTAAGACTCGTGTCCTTGATTTCAAGGGGAGTTGGGACAAGTTCTTACCATTGGTGGAGTTTTCCTGACAACAACAGCTTATCAAGCAAGTATTGCATGGCTCCATTCGAGCGTTGTATGGAAGAAAGTGTCGTTCTCCAGTATGCTTTGGGATGAGGTGGGTGAAGCAACGTTGTTGGGACCGGAGTTGGTACGTATGACTACGGAAAAGATTCAAACGATCCGACAACGTATAAAAACCTCACAAAATCGACAAAAGAGTTATGTTGATCTTCATCGAAAGGACGTGGAATTCGATATAGGAGATCATGTGTTGTTAAGAGTTGCTCCATGGAAAGGAGTTACAAGATTTGGAAAGAGAGGAACACTTAATCCTCGATTCATCGGTCCATTTTCAATCCTCGATCGAGTAGGAACTGTGGCCTATAGACTTGCTTTACCGCCAAATATGTCTCGTGTTCATAACGTTTTTCACATATCCATGTTACGTAAATATGTGAAAGACCCGAACCATATTATTGAGATAGAACCCATTTAAATAGCGGAAGATTTGACGTATGAAGAGGTTCCTGTTCAAATTTTGGATAAGAAGGAACATATTCTACGCTTGAAGGTTATACCTCAAGTCAAAGTTTTGTGGAGGAACCACGATGTTGAGGAAATGACTTGGGAGTTAGAATCAAATGAAATCAAGGTATCCTTACCTCTTCGACATACCAGTGCATGCACCCTAATTTCGAGGGCTAAATTTCATAAGAAGGGAGGTTGTAAGACCCCATCTTTTATAAATAAAGATGAATTTTCTATAAATATTATTTTTGAATATTATGGAATAATTTGATATAATGTTATAGTTGGGGTAATATTTATAAATTTTGCAAAGTATGCAAGTGGTTATATTATATTCGATTGGTCTGGGAATATTCGGTTTAGCAGGAATATTCGCATAACTACTCAATCATTGGTGGACCCCATAATGTAATTATTGTTTGATTGAGAAAACGACAAAAATATTTTATTAAAATAACTATGGAAGTTTTACCATTGATATCGCTTGAACTACTCGTAGTAAAAGTACAAAGAATACGTGTGGTTGCATAGTAGCACACCAGTATTGATTATCGATGCTTATGTGAGAAGTCACTCACTTTGATTCCATTATCATCGATTAATAATATGAATTATTATAATGATAATGACTTTTTTTTTATTCAGATTATTAACGTAATAAAATGTAAACATCTTTTATATAAAAAATGTATCATCAGATTAAAGTTATTCTATAAATAAAATATATTATATTTTATTATGCATAGTGTTTTGCATAGTGTTTTGCATTGTAAAATGTTTTTATATAAATAGAATATATTATATTTTATTTAAAAGATTTTACTTTAAATATGTTCCGTCAGATTAAAGTAAATCAATCTGGACCGTTCATGGATTAATTACTATGCATTCTATTTTCCTATAAATAGAAGCTCATTCCTTCATTATTTTCTTACGAATTCACTGAAACTCTAGAGAGAGAAACTATAGAGAGAAAGAAGAAAAGTATTCTGCTACTTCACTTTGCCAATATTCAGTTCTTCTAAGGTAGGAAATATTATTTGTTGTACCCGTAAGGGATATTATTCTTTTGTATTCATGAAGAGAACTTCAGTTATTCCATTCCTTATTATTCTGTTGGAATAACCTGTATACGCGGACTACCCTATACTTGGTGAAATTCTTTTGTTATTCCATTCTTATTTATTCTGTTGGAATAACCTGTATACGCGGAATCCCCTATACTTGGTGATCTTCTTCTTTTATTCCATTCTTCTATTATTACATTTGGAACATCCTATCATGTGTTTTACACCTAACTCGGTTCCGCTTTTTATTATTATTCTCGCTGGAACATCCTCATGCGTGTGTTTTACACCCACTGGTTCCGCTTTATTATTCTCTTTGGAACATCCTCATGCATGTGTTTACACCGGACCGGTTCCGCTTTTATCATTCTCGTTGGAATATCCTATCTCGTGTGTTTTACACCGGATCTCGTTCCATCTTTTATTATTCTGTTGGAACATCCCGCTTGTGTGAATTTCACCGACTGGTTTCGTTATTATTATTACTGCTGGAATAACTCCGCCTGTCTGCAAAGCACCGCATGCATGGTGATTTCTTTTGTTATTCCATTCTTTATTATACCCAGTTGGTTAAAACTTTGACTTCTATACTCATGAAATTAGTAGAATATCCTTGATATTTGAGTTTTATCCAAAGATCTTTTCATGGAAATATTCTTCCGATCATTCTTGAATTTTACTCTACAAAGCAAAGATCATGTTGATAGCTTTGGATGTTATTAGTTCCCGGGATAACTTAATTCTTGAACTTGTTTTATTGAATTCTTATATCATTGTCATCATCCTCATGTTTATATTTTTTAAAAGTCATCTGTGGCACCGTAGAGCATGGATGGACTTGGTATGATTATGACCGTGGATTATTCGGTGTAATCATGACCGTAATGTTACAAATGATGTGGTAAAAGTCCTCGATTAAGTAGTAGTGCATTGATGGATAGTTGTTGGCATGATCATGACCATTAATGAATACACAACTATTCTTGGTCCGTAGTGCGAGAATAATTGTGGTCGTGATACTAAAGAATATCCTCGGCCGTAGTGTAAGGGGGTGATTCGATGATGTGGATTATTTATTAAAGTTTAGTCTCAAATTTATATAACAAAGTTGATGAAAAACCTTTTAAATCATAAAAGATAGTAGATTTTATTTTCTACTTGACTCTTTTAATGGATTGCTTGTTCACCGCAGCTAAACTTGATGTTTATTATATTTTATCGCTTTAACAATGTTGAAGGCTATTGATAATTTATTACGCATTATCTTAGTCATAATATTTCTTCTTGGGCTAGTTGAGCTCACCCTTTCTTTCACCGTTTCTCTTCGTGAAATGAGAACATAGTCGGGACAAGTCGGGAACGGAGTAATGGTCCGGAGGATAGCATTAGTAGTCCTCACTATACGTGAAATAAAGTGATAATAATTGTAATGAGGACTCCTTTTGAGTTTGTATAATATCTAGTAGACAATATTTGTATTCAAACTCACAGTTTATGAGGTATTGTACACGACAGTTATATTAGTAAGTCATATTTAAATTCTGTACCATGTATCTGACTACCCAAGATGAGTGATGTATACCTAATTTTGGGGGTGTCACACCTAACACTTGGTCATTACATTAACTTGGTCACCACACATAAAACTTGGTTACCAAGAGTAACCATAAACTCATGGATTCTAGCTTGGGCTTAAATTAACCTAGCTTTTGGGCTTGCATTAATAAACACCAACTTGTTCATTAATTAACATTTGGGCCTCACATTTAATTCACTTGGGCTTGTACCAATTATAACCAATCTTCCAAGTCCATTCTCATTACTCAATACATATACCTATAGTTTATGTATCATTCTCGTATTTAACTCATATATAAATTTATTATATAAAATAATCCATCATTCGTCCAAACTCATACAATACTTCGTATTATACTCATTTTCATTACATTGTACAATACCTAAGTATCATACAATTATTACTTACGTAATAATACTTCGCTTTCCTTAATATTCATAACTTAAGTCCGCAAGCGAAATATTATATTTTCCATAACTAGATTATTATTACATAATCCATTTTACCTTGATATTCTATCATTACATATTTCTCGAAAATTCAAAAATAATTCCCGAGAAAATACCGATGAATAGTGTTTTTTAGAAAATTTCTAAAAAAACTTTTATTTTCGTCTTGGAAATTCGAACACTTTAATTCCATCACATAGCTAAAATACTACGACATTCCAACATCAATAGGTTATAGAATGACAACCATCTTGATATCACATAAAATATAATTTTATTATTATTTAATTTAATAAAATCATTTTACAAAAGAATCCTAATTTCTCGGTCGTTACATCCTTCCCCCCCTATAAAGATTCTATCCCCGGAATCTCGTCTTACTTTAATCAAATAGATGAGGAAAATTTTTCTTCATCTTTTCTTCTAATTCCCACGTTGCTTCTTTGACATCGTGGTTCTTCCATAATACCTTTACTGATGGTATTACTTTGTTCCGCAAAACTTGTTCCTTTCTATCAATGATTTGAATCGGCGATTCTTCATATGTTAAGTCCTTCTCGATATGAATCGGCTAATATTCAATTATGTGCTTATAATCCGGTTTATAAGGACGTAATACAGATACATGGAGCACGTTATGTATTCTTTCTAGGTCTGGAGGTAATGCTATCATATAAGCTACCTCTCCCACCCTTTTTAATACATCAAAAGGTCCTATAAACCTTGGACTTAACTTTCCTTTCTTTCCAAAAAGTATCTTTACTTTCCAGGGAGATACCTTTAGAAACACATATGAGCCTACTTCAAACTCTCGATTTAATCTATGCGAGTCTGCATACTTCTTCTGTCAGTCCTGAGCTGTAACAAGATGCATCCGAATTAACTTTATTACATCGGATGTCTGCTGCACCAATTCTGGTCCTAGCATCCGGCGTTCTCCCACTTCATCCCAATACAATTGTGTTCTGCACCTTCTTCCGTACAAAGCTTCATAAGGCGGCATGCCTATGCTTGCATGATAACTGTTGTTATACGCAAACTCTACAAGTGGTAGGTGATCATCCCAACTACCCTTGAAATCCATGATGCAAGACCTCAACATGTCTTCTAACGTCTGAATTGTCCTCTCACTCTGCACATCAATTTGTGGATGATACGCTGTACTTAACTTCAACTGTGTTCCCAATTGTTCTTGCAAACTTCTCCAAAAGTTTGATGTGAATCGTGGATCACGATTTGACACAATTGATACTGGTACTCCATGTCTGGAAATAAATCTGAACTAAATCGTTTGTAAACTAACTAAATCATAAATCCGTGCCCATAGCTTTTTGCAAACTAACCCAAAATCATGAAGTGAATCTTGGGTCTCGATCAGAAACTATGGATACCATGAAATAATTTTTTTAACATAAAGTTTAGCTAACTGGTCTAAGTTATACTTGACCCTAATTGTTAAAAAGTGAGCCGATTTCGTCAACCGGTCTATTATTACCCAAATTGAATCGTACCCTTTAGTCGTTGTCGGAAGTCCCACCACGAAGTCCATCGTGATATGTTCCCAGTTTCATTCTAGAATCTCCAATAACTGTAACAAGCCACTTGGTCGTTGATGTTCAGCTTTAACTTTTTGACAAGTTAAGCATCTACTCACGTATTCAGCAATTTCTCTCTTCATGTCCGGCCACCAAAAACTCTGTCGAAGGTCTTGATACATCTTAGTGCTACCAGGATGTATCGAGTACCTTGAACTATGAGCTTTTTGTAACACTTTCTCCTTTAATTTTGTCTCATTCGGAACCCAAATTCTTCCTTCAAATCTTAATAATCCCTCATTATCAAGACTATACTTAGTATCTTCTTTATCGGATAACCGCTTCTTCATTTGGTTACACCCGTTAGTCTTGAGTTGTACCTCCTTGACTCTCTCTACGATGGTAAATTGCATCTCCATCGTAAAAAGTATCTGCCTTGAATCACTTGGCATCTTTACTTCTATTTCCATCCTAGCCATCTCTGTTATTAACTCATCTTGAGTCGTTAACATAGATAACCTTTCCCGACCCTTCATACTTAAGGCACCGGCAACTACATTGGCTTTCCCAAGGTGATACAGGATTTCACAATCATAATCCTTTATCAACTCTAGCCATCTTCTCTATCTCATATTAAACTCTTTCTGAGTGAAGATATACTTTAGACTTTTATGGTCCGTATATATCTCACATTTTTCCCCATAAAGATAATGTCTCCATATCTTTAGGGCAAATACTACCGCGGCCAGTTCCAGATCATGAGTAGGATAAACTTTCTCATAATCCTTCAACTGTCGTGATGCATACGCAATGACTTTGCCATGCTGCACAAGCACGCAACCAAGTCCTCTATGTGAAGCATCGCTATAAACTACAAAATTTCATGTGTCATCGGGTAATGACAAAATAGGGGATTCACTTAACCTTTTCTTTAGTTCTTGAAAACTGTCTTCACATTTATCCGTCCACACGTATTTTACCGTCTTCCTTGTCAAGTTAGTCAACAGAGTAGCTATCTTCGAAAAATCTTGGATAAATCTTCGATAGTATCCCTCTAACCCTAGGAAGCTCCGCACCTCAGTCGGCGTTTTCGGTTGTTCCCAGCTCATCACTGCTTCTACCTTTGCTGGATCCACTGAAATCCCTTCTTGGTCAATAACATGCCCTAAAAACTGTACCTTCTCTAGCCAAAATTCACACTTAGTGAATTTTGCATATAACTTCTCCTTTCTTAGTGTCTCCAACACTAATCTTAAGTGTTCAGCATGATCTTATGGCGTCTTAGAATAGACTAGAATATCATCGATAAACACAATAACAAACTTGTCCAAATATTGTTTGAACACTCTGTTCATCATATCCATAAATGCAGTTGGTACATTCGTCAACCCAAATG
Organism: Panax quinquefolius; assembly: GCA_020205615.1. Taxonomy (NCBI): domain Eukaryota; kingdom Viridiplantae; phylum Streptophyta; class Magnoliopsida; order Apiales; family Araliaceae; genus Panax; species Panax quinquefolius. The sequence goes on along the minus strand of CM035163.1, from coordinate 96,374,236 downwards.
ACATTACCAGAAACTCATAATGACCATAACGAGTCCTAAATGTTTTCTTTGGTATGTCCTCCTTTCTAACCTTCAATTGGTGACACCCCGTCCACAAATCTATCTTAGAAAAATACTTTGCCCCTTTCAACTGATCAAAAAGATCATCGATCCTGGGCAATGGGTATTTATTCTTTATCGTTAACTTGTTCAACTTTCGATAGTCGATACAAAGCCTTAACGATCCATCTTTCTTCTTAACAAACAACACTGGTGCCCCCACAGGGAAACACTCGGTTGAATGTACTTCCTATCCAATAGTTCCTGTAACTGAACCATTAGCTATTTCATTTCCACAGACGTAATACGATACGGTGCCCTTAAGACTAGTGTCGCTCCTGGCATAACGCCTATTACAAATTCGGTCTCTATATCCGGTGGTAACCCCGATAATTCACTTGGAAACACATCCATGAATTCATTTACTATAGGTATTTGTTCCATGGTTGCTCCCACTCGCTGGGTGTCAACAACATGGCACAGATAACCTATCCATCCCTTCCTTAAAAGTTTTCTAGTTTGTGTCATCGTAAGACAACACGAGCGTCCCGGCAATTTATTACCGTAAAATACTACAGGAGGTTGCTGCAAAATCCTATTACTCACACATTTCTTAAGGCAATCTATAATTTCTCCATGGTTAATCAACCAATCCATTCCGAGAATTACATCGAATTCATCCAACATTATCGATATTAAATCTACCGATAATTTACAACCCCGTATATCTACGCAACAATTCCTATGAATATCTTCAACAAGAATTATCTCTACATTTGCTACCTTAATAATCAAAGGTATAAGCAACTTTTCGAAATGTAATTCTAATCGTCTAGCAAAATCACATGCTATAAACGAACAAGGAGCACCCGAATCAAATAGCACGTAAGCATTTTTGTTATTGATCGGGATAATACCTGCAACTACATCCCCTGATGCCACCGCATCTTGGACCGTCATATTAAAAGTGTGGGCCATTTATCTACCCGGCTGAGCTGGACCACTAATAGCCAACTTATCGTTATTAGTGCCCTTATTACCATTTGTCCCCTTCTTTGGGAAGTTCTTTACTATGTGGTCAGTTGATCCACATACAAAACATCCGTGATTTTTCTTTGGATTTGGACAGTTAGGCGAAATATGCCCTTCTTATCCACAATTATAACATACGGCCTTTCCCTTGAGACAGACTCCTAAATGAGTCTTCCCACATGTTTTACAGGCCTCCATCCTCCTCTGAGAATCCCCTTGTTTTACTTCGGTATTCCCAGAGTTAAATCCCTTCCTCTTTTGACCGTCACCACTACTGCTGGCTCCCTCGGTCTTCATTCCTCCATCAACTTTACCCTTGTTTTTCTTATCCTTGTGGTACTAGCTGAGAGCCTCATTCCCACCTTTGGCAATTATTGCCTTCTCTAATATGGTTCCAAAGGAAGTACTTTGGAACACCGAAATTCGGCTATAGAGATAGGGTTTCAAGCCCTGCTCGAATCTTCTAGCCTTTCTCACTTCAGTGTCCACTTGATGTGGAGCAAATCTTGTCAGTTCATTAAACTTGGCAGCCTACTGGGGAACTATCATATCCCCTTGTTTCAAATCAAGAAACCTCATTTCCATCCTTCCTTGCATACTTGTGGGAAAGTAGTTCTCAAAGAAAATCTCCTTGAACCTCACCCACGTTAAATTTTCTATTTCGGCCCTAGCCTGGTTCGCCTCCCACCAGAAATTGGCCTCCCCTTTCATCTTATAGGTTGCAAAGGCAACCTTCTAACCTTCATCAACATTTACTATAAAAATGCTTTCTCAATCTCTTTCACCCAAGTTTGGGCTTCTATAGGGTCCGTAATTCCTTTGAACTCCGACGGACTGACACTTTTAAAATCCTTAAAAGTAGTAGCTCATACTACCCCAGGATTTATGGGTACATTAGCCCCAGTTCTATTAAACGCGGCCGTTAAAAGAGTAATGAACTCTTGCATTGGATTATCCGGACCTCCCTCTAGCTGGTTAACATTAGAATCTTGATTTCGTTGTCTCCTTCTTGGCGGCATTTTTCTGTTAAGAAAATAACACGTCATTATTACTTTCTTCTTGTTGGTTAGTTATTATTTGTGATGAAACAATAACTCATACTCATTACTCAATATGTTCCATAAAAAGACTTATATTGATTCATAACTTATATTATAACACTACATTGTTTACATTACTCAGCCTTAGCTGATTACATTACTATCCCGCAATTGCTTTCCAAAAATTGGGATTTACAAAAGACTACCCTTGATATACAAAAGAGGGTTTTACGTCACTACTAGATACATAATATTTATATATCTAAACTATTCCAGCTATAACTAGATTACATCTGCCGAATGGCATTCTCAAAGTCTTTCATGGCCAGACTAGCAATGACATCCCGACTGATAGTATGTCGAGTCTGCCCTTCTTCTATAGGATACCCAGTTAATTGCTGCTGGATATCCACATGAGAATTCATATATATATATATATATATATATATATATATATATATATATATATAAGACATCCTCTCTACCTTCCGTTTCGTAGTCTTTAGCTCTTGCTTGAGCTCAAAGATATCGTGTTTCAGCTTGTAGACCTTGTCCTTGGCCAAAACACGATCATCGTGTTCCTCTTCCCACATGCCCTCCATACTCATTTTGTCCTCTCGGACAGCTTGGAGTTCCTCTTTAAACTCCTTAACCTCTTGACAGTAATGGACATTTCTATCCAATACTGACATGAACAGTGCCTTCATTGACTCCCCTGTAGTCAACTCTTCTGTAGGTGGAACCTAGTCAAAGGACATCACGTCCACCTCTTCCTCTAGCATGCCATCAAATATAGACATATAGTTTAATTGTCAGAGTCTCCAGACTCGATTACCACCACTTCCAGTTTTACTGCTATGGGATTGGGTAGTATCTCTACTCGATTAACTGAATCCTCGCTCACTACATGTATGTCTCTATACATATCATTTTCTCCTGACATCTAAAATAAAACAATATAGTTTGATTAGTACATGTCAGTAGAATAATAAAAACACATAACATAATATAATGCATTTTTATAGGGCTAGGTTTCATCTTTTACTTCATTATTCTTTCTTAAGGTTATGACTTAAGGTTCTAATTTCCCCCTTAAGTTTTATAACTTAGGCTTTGATATCAACCTGTAACGCCCCCAAATCTTGGTATCTTCCAACCCGATAGATGGTGCTATACTATACAAACATTCAAACATTCATTCAATTGAAAAGCCTCAAAAGAACGAATATCTCTTATCAATAATCAAAATAATATTTACATTCTCCCAAGTTCTAAACTTATTACAAAGGTTCTTTGTCATAATATCAATTACATTATAACATTAAACCTATACTATTACATAGACAAATTAACGATCTGTCTTAGCTTTTCCTTTATCCTTATTCGATCTTTCGGGACGTTCAGTCTTAGCTGCATTCATATGGTTCAAGCAAGAGTGAGCATAACTAGCTCAGCAAGTATGATAATTTCAATAAATAACATGCTTCACACATAAGAATCGTATATCTTCAATAACTGAATAATAGTTATGAAGTACTATTGATGAATCAAAATAGAACTTCATCTTTCTTTTAAAATGTTTTACAATAATAACAATATTCAGTAAAACATTCACTCTGGTCAGAGACCTTGAGCATTTCATTCTTCTTTGAAAAGGACAACCAAGAACTAAGTCCGTAAGCCTGGTATTACTTACAAGCACTTCTAGGTGATCAGCCTATTGTACTCTATGTTGATCAACACTACATTCATTAAACTTATGTACGTTTAATGGTGGCAACCTCACGTGCCTGTCGTTTACCGACAAAACATTTGTTTAACATTTCAGTCTTCTTTTGAAAACAATAACAAGTAGTTGACAAAAGATAACAACATTTGATAACAGATGAATAGATTATTAATAATCCACTCAATATATCAAGTTTAGCAAAAAGAATTGGCTTTAACTTCATTGTAAATCAATTCATGCGAAAGGATACATGAACTTCAAAAACTTGTTCAGATTGAACTGAGACAAGAGTTAGAATACTTGCCTTTAGTGTCTGCTACGGTATAATTACTTTATGATTGAATCTTTCAAGTCTCTACAACACATGATCACATAATGCCTCATATTAGGTCATATATAATAAAGTATGTATATGACTATATCTTACCCTTCATCTTAATCTAATTATGTATTAGATTCATTTACAATCCATTCCGGCTTATCATTAAACTTGCATTCATATTTGACTAGGTTATCACAACCTTTATACAACATCCTTAAGGTTTAACATAGTTTTAACAATGTTACTTTATGTTCCTTAAAGTAGGTTTACTTTGAAATCAATCACCTTCCTTTCTTTGTACTTATAAACATTCATCACCATCTTTGTTCTAAGGTCGGCCATTTATAAATGACCGAAAAACCTACATCTCGCGTTATGGCGCAAGTTAACAAATGGAGAGGTCCTGACATGGTGCCGCTGCATGAGTCCTTACTCAATGGGCAAAGATCATGGCGCCACTCTGCGATGAGGTTATGGTTCATTCATGGCGCTATGGCGCAATCATTTATACTATGGTTCGCCTTTGATCTGCATATGAAGTTTCCATGTGTGCTCAGAGACGTCACATTACGATCAAGCGGCGCCATTCATTTGGCCTAAGGTTGGTGCCGCGCCGCCAACTCTGTGCACCAGAAATTTTTTACAAACTTTGAATTTTGTAAATTTCCCGGACGCATAATTTCTTCGTAATAAGTCCGAATTGGCTCGTTAAAAAGCCTACAGTTCACAAATTACGTACTCTACTCGTTTATGCAAGAATTTTATCTATTTGACTTCGTTTACTAAAAATTCACCTATTATTTCATTTTTAATGTAAACGATAAACGTTCGTGAACGTTCAATGCTCGTTTCTTCGTTATAAGTCGGAATTCAGTCATTTTTTAGTCCGCAACAATAGAATGCCAAATATGACTTGTCTGCATCGAAAACCAATGTTTCCAAGTTCAAACACAAAATTTGACTTCTAATCCGGGAATTTAACGAATTCGACGATTATCGTCCAATCATGTAATTTCTGGCAAATCTTCATTACTTATGATTTGTTCATTACTTACAATGCATTCAATTTATTCTATGAACAACTCAACATACTTAATACAACAACTTATATTCATTGTTGGATTTTGACTTATTCCTTCACGAGCTTATAACTTATTAAATTATAAACTACTTTTAGCTTCATTGTTCATAACTTATGAAAGTTAAAGTCTTCTAATCGTCATACTTATATGTTCATACATATAATATCATTCATGTTTACATGATACAAATTCATATAAACCCTTAACTTTCATACTAACATTCACGGTTAACTTATAACAAGTTCCTAACTTTTATATGTTTAAATGACTTATTTCCAACTTATGTGACTTAAGTTCATTGCTTACACATTCTTCTTACTTCTTAACATACATGTTCCTTAATCCAACTTTTCTTATCAGCCTATCATGATAGAGATAGAAGAAAATTTGGAGAAGAAGTCTTACTCTTGAAGTATTTGCAAAGTAGTCTTCTTCTTCTTCTTCTTCTTCTTCTTCTTCTTTATGGAAGTAACTTATTTGTAGCTTAATCTCCCTAACACTTAAGCACTTTGTAATAGTTTAGATTGTTTGAAAAAGTGTTAAATGACTTGCAAACCATCTCTATTTATAGAACTCACAAGGTTAGGGTAATTTATTCATTAAATCACCCACCTCCTTAAGCCACCTCCTTACTATTCATTGCTTGCTTAGCACAAATCCTATCCTTTGCTTGGTCATTACTGCTAACACTTGGTCATTACATTAACTTGGTCACCACACATAAAACTTGGTTACCAAGAGTAACCATAAACTCATGGATTCTAGCTTGGGCTTAAATTAACCTAGCTTTTGGGCTTGCATTAATAAACACAAACTTGTTCATTAATTAACATTTGGGCCTCACATTTAATTCACTTGGGCTTGTACCAATTATAACCAATCTTCCAAGTCCATTCTCATTACTCAATACATATACCTATTGTTTATGTATCATTCTCGTATTTAACTCATATATAAATTTATTATATACGATAATCCATCATCCGTCCAAACTCATATAATACTTTGTATTATACTCGTTTTCATTACTTTGTACAATACCTATGTATCATACAATTATTACTTACATAATAATACTTCGCTTTCCTTAATATTCATAACTTAAGTCCGCAAGCAAAATATTATATTTTCCATAACTAGATTATTATTACATAATCCGTCTTACCTTGATATTCTATCATTACGTATTCTTCGGAAATTCAAAAATAATTTCCGAGCAAATACCAATGAATAGTGTTTTTTGGAAAAAATTTCGGAATTTTTTTTTTTCGTCTTGGAAATTCAAACACTTTAATTCCATCACATAGCTAAAATACTATGACATTTCAACATCAATAGGTTATAGAATGACAACCATCTTGATATAACATAAAATATAATTTTATTATTATTTAATTTAATTAAATCATTTTACAATAGAGTCTGAATTTCTCAGTCGTTACATCCTTCCCCCCTTATAAAGATTATGTCCCCGGAATCTCGTCTTACTTTAATCAAATAGATGAGGAAAATTTTTCTTCATCTTTTCTTCTAATTCCCACGTTGCTTCTTTGACATCGTGGTTCTTCCATAATACCTTTACTGATGGTATTACTTTGTTCCGCGGAACTTGTTCCTTTCTATCAATGATTTGAATCGGTGATTCTTCATATGTTAAGTCCTTCTCAATATGAATCGGCTCATATTCAATTACGTGCTAATAATCCTGTTTATAAGGACGTAATATAGATACGTGGAACACGCTATGTATTCTTTCTAGGTCTGGAGGTAATGCTATCATATAAGCTACCTCTCCGACCCTTTTTAATACTTCAAAAGGTCCTATAAACCTTGGACTTAACTTTCCTTTCTTTCCAAAAAGTATCTTTCCTTTCCAGGGAGATACCTTTAGAAACACGTATGAGCCTACTTCAAACTCTCGATTTAATCTATGCGAGTCCGCATACTTCTTCTGTTAGTCCTGAGCTATAACAAGACGCATCCGAATTTACTTTATTACATCCGCTGTTTGCTGCACCAATTCTGGTCCTAGCATCCGGTGTTCTCCCACTTCATCTAATACAATGGTGTTCTACACCTTCTTCCGTACAAAGCTTCATAAGGTGGCATGCCTATGCTTGCATGATAACTGTTGTTATACGCAAACTTTACAAGTGGTAGGTGATCATCCCAACTACCCTTGAAATCCATGACGCAAGACCTCAATATGTCTTTTAACGTCTGAATTGTCCTCTCTCTCTCTGCCCATCAGTTTGTGGATGATACATTGTACTTAACTTCAACTGTGTTCCCAACAGTTCTTGCAAACTTCTCCAAAAGTTCGATGTGAATCGTGGATCATGATCTGACACAATTGATACTCATACTCCATGTCTGGAAATAAATCCGAACTAAATCATTTACAAAATAACTAAATGGTAAATCCGTGCCCATAGCTTTTTGCAAACTAACCCAAAATTGTGAAGTGAATCTTGGGTCTCGATCAGAAACTATGGATACTGGCATACCATGCAATCTTACAACCTCGTTTATGTAAATACGAGCAAGACGTTCAAGTGTATAAGTTTCTCGTATAGGTAAGAAATGAGCAGACTTGGTCAATCTATCAATAATAACCCAAATTATATCTATGCATTGAGAAACCTTGGAAAGACCAGTAACGAAATCTATGGTAATGTGCTCCCACTTTCATTTTGGAATTTCAAGTGGTTGCAATCGACCTTTTGGTACTTGATGTTCTGCCTTGACTGGTTGACAAGTTAAACACCTTGAGATAAACAGCGCTATTTCCCTCTTCATATTGCCCCACCAAAATGTATGTCGAAGATCATGATACATTTTAGTACTCCAAGGATGGATTGCAAACAGTGTGTTGTGCGCCTCCATCATGATTTTATACATTCACTCAGGATCGTTAGGAACACAAAGTCTGGAGTTGACTCGAAGTATTCCTTCTTCATCGATTCTTGCTTCCGGCATAGCCCATTATTGTACTTTCTTCTTCATACATATCAACTCCAGGTCTATAGCTTGAGCAGCTTTAACTTTATCGATTAAAGTCGTTTCTACTCGTATATTCGCCATCATCAAGTGGGTCCCTGGAGTCTTTATCTCTATCTCCATCCTTTGCAAGTCATACAAAATGGGCCTTTACGTTGGCAATATCGCACTTCGCATTCGCATATATGATCTTCTACTCAATGCGCCAACTACCACGCTTGCTTTTCCGTGATGGTATTGATGGTATGATCATAATCTTTCAATGCCTCAAGCCAACGTCATTGCCGCATGTTGAGTTCCTTTTGAGTGAAGAAATATTTGAGGCTTTTATGATCCGTAAAGATCTCCACTTTCTCCCCATACAAGTAATGCCTCAAAATCTTTAGTGCAAAAATGACTGCTGCCAACCCTAGATCATGAGTAGGATAATTCCTCTAATATTCTTTGAGTTGTCGAGAGGCAAAGGCTATGACTTTCCCATGTTGCATGAGAACACATCATAACCCTTTGCCTTCAAGCATCACTTCAGAGATGACAAATCCTCCGAGCCGATGATGGTATTGTCAAAACAAAATAAATGAGTCTCCTCTTGAGTTCTTGAAAACACTTCTCGCATTCCTCACTCCAACCGAATTTTGTATCTTTCCGAGTCAGCTGAGTTAATGGAGTAGCGATTTGAGAAAATCCTTCCACGAATCTCCGATAATAACTAGCTAAACCGAGAAAGCTACGTATTTCGGTCACTGATTTAGGTTGTCCCCAGCTTTGAATAACTTCAATGACTTGATACCACGTGCCCAAGGAAAGCTACTTCCTCAAGCCAGAACTCGCATTTCTTCAACTTGGCATAAAGCTTATTTTCACGAAGCTTTTGGAGTATCAGCCTCAAGTGTTACTCATGATCTTCACGGCTTTTGGAATAAATAAGGATGTCATCAATAAAGACGACCAAAAAGTGATCCAAATATTCCTTGAATACTCAGTTCATCATATCCATGAAGGCAGCAGGAGCATTAGTCAATCCAAAAGATATGACTAGGAATTCATAATGCCTGTACCGAGTTTTGAAAGTCGTCTTTGGAATGTCATCTGCTCTAATCTTCAATTGGTGATATCCGAATCGAAGATCAATCTTTGAAAAGAATTTGGCGCCTTTGCAATCGGGTCAAATAGGTCATCAATACGTGGCAATGGGTACCTATTTTTGATGTTGACATGATTCAATTCCCGATAATCAATACAAAGTCGCATACTCCCATCTTTCTTCTTCACGAATAAAACAGAGCACCCCAAGGAGAAGTACTAGGGACGAATAAAGCCAATGTCTAACAATTCTTGCGATTGGGTCTCAGAACTCTCAAGTTCAATAGAGTCATTCGATATGGGGCTTTGGAAATGGGTTTTATACCGGGTTCAAGGTCGATACAAAATTCAATTTCACGCCTGGGGTAGGCAGAAGTTCTTCAGGGAATACGTCAGGAAATTTATTAACAATAGAAATATCACTCAAAACTGACGTATTTTTGTTTAGATTTGTGACATGAGGTAAGAAAGCTTGACATCCGTTTTTCAATAAACGAATAACTTTATGGCTTGACATGACAGTGATTGATTTTAATGGTTTGGTTGCTTGAATTCGCATAATTGGTTGGTTAGGAATATGAAAGCTAACAACCTTACGAAAACAATCAATTTTTGCATGATGAGTAGTTAACCAATAAATCCCTAGAATTACGTCAAATGCAAGTATTTTCAAACAAATAAGATCGATAGGTAATGTGAGGGTACCGATTTGAACCAAATAAGACTTATAAATAGTGGATGTAATGAAGGTTTCTCCCAACGGAGTTTCCACAGATAAGTCAAAGTCTAATTTCCCCGAAGTCAAATTTAAACGTTGAGCACAAGTAGAAGAAATAAAAGAATGGGTAGAACCGGTATCAAATAAGGTATATGTTAGGTTTGTATTATTCAAGAACGCAATCAAATTGCATAAAAAGTACGGAAACGTGTAAAATTAGAGTTTAAAATTTTTAACAAACCATATACCCGGATCACCCTTTATGCACAATTATTAATAAACGGAAAGATATGAAGAACAAACATACCCTTGAAGATCCGAGCTTCCTCAGGTACAAGTTCACTTCCAATCCTTTTCGTGTTCAACTTGAATCCACCGGGTTTGGTTCCTTCCTTTGATCAACGTTAGCCACCCAAGTGTTTGGCCTCTAGAGGTGATCCACCAAGGAGGAATAAGAATTCAAGAAGATGGGTATTTGGCTCAAACCCTAGTTTTCTATCTCTATAGAAAAGAACGTACTCTCCAACTATTGGAATTACGTATGTTCTAAAAGTCAACAACAACCCCCACCACCCATAATAAGACTCCTCTTATTTATAGATGTGGGCAACCCATCTTAACAATTAAGGAATTGGGTTTTATTTAATTAATTAAATTCTTTTAATTAATTAAGCTCCCTAATCTTATTAGGGATAATTAATTAAACTCCTTTAACTAATTTTCCTTCCTAATCCAATTACGAATAAATGAGAGTACTTATATTAAATTAATTTCTAAACTCTTTTAGAAATTAAAATAATAATAATTGTAATAATATTAATAAGACTCCTCTTATTAATTTATATTTAATATTTCTAAAATATTAAATAATAATATTAAGCTATTTAATTTATTCTATCACCATAGATTAAATTAAATATACATAACATATTATTATGATTATGCCATTAACTTCTTAAATAATTATTCTTCCTTTTATGGTGTGACCTTTAGGTTCTCCATATTAAACCTACAGAATAAATCAATTAGAAAATTTAATCTTATTTAAATAAATAAATTAAACAATTAATTTATTTAAATAAATAATATTTATTCTACAATAGGGATAAGCATCCCTAGCGATCAATGACTTTCCAGATAATATAGATTTTAACATTAATCATAAAAGAACCTTTGAGTAAATAGTTACCGTATAATTCAATCCTTCCACCATACAATGTCCCAATTAAATATAAGACATGGAATTATCACAAGTCTTATTTTATTTAATTATATGTATTTCGATCCTTAAATGCACAACTCCAAATAATGCAAATTAGAAACTCCTTTCTAATTTCATTCTCGCTTTTGCCAAGGACTCATCGGGGTTGTCATTTATCGAATCACATAGGACATTTCTCTTCTTTATTAGAAGTGGTAGATTCTTTATCGATCATACATTATCTCCATGTACAACTTATTATACCCAAGCATACCCTTTAACATACCCTAAGGGTCTTAAGGAATAAGTCAAAGTATAACTTATCATACACAAGATACTATGATGATCTCAAGTCCAAGGATTACTTGTACTACTATCACTACAGAATTCCTATCGACAGCAAAAAAAACTCCATTAGGTATTCCTTAGCGCGAGCCACGCTCAAAGAACTTATTCTCTAATAAGCACCTACATACTTGCTTTAGTGTCTCCACACAAATGATCATGAGATCAATCATCCTCATCCAATGAGCAAGCAACGTATGTACTAATCTATCCAGATTCACTAATCCCCAATTTAGTAATCCAAATGATTGGGAACTATTTTAGTTTTAAGCTTTCAAAGAATTTAGATCTCATTAGAATGATCATCATCATTATTCTAAAAGCATTGCTTAAAACTATGGGTTTATCACATATTATAAAACAGCATCATGTAGATAATTAAAAGCCTTTAATAAATTAATACTTTTTATTAATAAATGAATAAGATTGTTACAAAGTATATACTTTATCATAAAACATGATTGGCTTGTGTGCATACTACTTTCAATCTCCCACTTGCACTAAAGCCAATTGTCATGGTATCTTATACTCTTCTTCTCTAAGTGATGATTATCCTGCTGTTGGATAAGCTTTAGTTAATGGATATGTAATGTTGTTCTTGAGAGTCCACTATCTCTATAGTGATTTCCCATCTTTCAATTATTCTAATAATCAAATGAAAATGCCACAACACATGTTTAGATCCAAGATGAGACTTGGGAACTATTCCTAGTTCTCAGAATGAACTTTTAATCCAAACAATCAACTTGCATAAATTTCATTTATAGCTATATACTTTGTCTTTATCACTAAACCGTAAACTCTTTCATTGTTTGGAACCTTTCCAATTCACTTTGCCACTGCTCAAGGTAACACTTTACCTTAAAGTGGATTTTCTCGCCGCCTTGGTCCGTCTCAAAAACTTGAGTCCGTAAAGCCCTCTAATTTTAATTCGCACTCCACCATGTACGCCACATCTTTAGTTTGCTAAGTAAGAACTTTAAGATGTTTTTCACCGCCTTACAAAGGATCTTCTCCATAATATGATCGATCAACATCAAGTCTCATACATTTTATTGCATACATGATAGTTATTCATGCGATCTCTCTTTTGGAGTCTATGGGGACTATTAAGAGATACACTCCAAAGCTCATCAACATGAGACATCTCTTGAGTTTGCCATGCTAAACGACTTTAACATCAAATGAATATACGCCTCGGGTTAAGTCGAGCATCCCGTTGTATCTATCTATATAGATTTTATCCCCAATTAAGATACTTTTTCCCAAATCATTCGTGGACGAATGTTTAGACAACTTTATCTTTACTGATTGTAGCATTGGTATGTCATTCCTTATCCGTAGTATATCAACATATAATATTAGGAATGTCATGGCGCTCCCACTGTCCCTTTTGTACACACTAGGTTCATTCTTATTTTTGATAAAATCAAACTCTTTTGATTGCCTCATCAAAACGAATGTTCCATATTTGAGAAACTTGCTTCAATCCATTTCTCTCGAGTGTTCATAACACTTACCTCATCGTATGTAATCGGATCATCATCTTCTATGATGTGTACCTCATCATCATCATCTATGATGAATCCATACCTCCTAGGTATCTTCTTGTACTATTCCGTAATTACGATTATCTACCGTGGTATAATAGGTCTATCTACGGTGTTCCTCTTATTCGACTTATAGTATTTTGTGGTTCTTGAACTTTTCAAGATCTATTATCCTCCCACTAGCCCTTCAATGATAAACACCTTTATCTTAGAAGGTAGCGTGTTTCGTAACAAACACCTTTTGCTAAGTAGAATTATAGAACATATACCCTAAACTTACTTTTAGGATGTCCCACAAATCGACACTTATAAAATCTTGTCCCAAGCTTATCCTTTGAAACCTTTTCACATAAGTTGACAACCCTTTATCTTAACATACTTAAGATTAGGAATCCTCCCCATCCATAACTTTTATGGAGTCTTAAATGTAATTTTGAGGTTACCATTTTCAGTAGATATGCACCCATTTCTAGGACATTATCCTGTAAGGATACTTTGGAATGCTCAGAAAATCATTATGGATCGCACCGTGTTCAAATAGGTATGATTTTTCCTTTCAGATACATCAATCAATTATTGTGTATCAGGATGTGTCCATTATGAGAAAACCATTTGAGATGATCTAGAAACTTATTGCACAAGTATTTATTCCTTGATCTAATCAAAGAATCTTAATACTTTGTCAATTTGTTTCATTTCTCAATTCTTCAACCTTTCAAATAATTCACACTTGTATTTCAACAAATACATACATTCAACTCTTTGAATGATCATCTCATTTTCTTATACTAATTTGTTCAATATGCAAAATTATTTTCATGTAAGTCAAGTATACAAAATTTATTAAGTAATATTCTGTTCTATACAAAACATTATTATTATAAATAGAACAACAATTGTTCTTTATTATAATACCAAAGATTTCATTGTCAACAATAAAATGGAAATAATATTTTTAACAAGAACTGAATACAATAACAACTTATCGACTTAATAGATTTGCCCGTAAGCATTGTTAAATTATAAGTTTTATGGCTAATGCAAAGAACCTTTGCTTCATTTCCCACACATAGGATTACTTATATTTGTTTAGTTTTCTACTTCGCTTGGTCCTTCATAAATCTATATTTATGATAACCAAAGCCGTATCCAATACCCAAGTAGAACATCGACTTAAAGAAAAATTTATCTCAACCATGAACAAAATAATATTTGTAACCGAAACTTCACTAAGCTTCTTTGGTTAGCCTCTGCAAGATGCTTCTCGCAGTTTCCTTCCATAGTCCAGGCTTATTGCAGTGGAAGCACACTCCTTCGCTATCCGTATCAGTTTTGTTCTTATTATCCTTTGTTTTTGCCTTTCTATTTACCTTCTTTGAATCGCTTTTCTTCTTTTCGTAAGATCCTTTGGCCCCTACCAAGAAGACTTGATCTTTCTAGGTTGAAAGTGACTCTCATCATTTTTCAACATGTTAAGCAAATCAATGAGGTGATATCTAGCTTGTTCATATGAAAAATTCACAACAATTGTGAAAGGAGTCCGGAGTGAGTGTAAGATCAAATCTTGGCTCAACTCTCCATCCACGACAAAACCAAATATCTCCTAATTGATCAATCAAATTGATTATGTTAAGAACTTTTGTCTGCATTTATAGTGCCATTAGCCATTCTAGATCGGAAGAGCTCCTTAGATATCTCGATATCTATCACCCCTACTTTCCTCACCATCAACTACTTGATGTACAGAATATAGTAGGAGCATCCATAGTTTCATGCTAACATCAAGCTCATATTCATGGATGCAGCATGATGCATCGAGTCAATCGTGCATCATCTTGCCACTTTCTAAAAGTAGCAATCTCTTCCTCAGAGGCATTGTTCTGCAACCATTGCAGGATAAAGCGATATGACATAAGATAGCTTTTCAAATGCATGAGAACTATTCTCAAATTCCTTAACCAATCCGCTTAATTCTTGGCCCGTTAATTTAGCATCTAATATGCTTCGCAGTGATATAGTAATTTAGACATTGTAAAATTCTATAGATGAATTTGTAATTAACAACATTTTAACATACATTCTTTTATTAATTACCAAAATAAATTAGGTCTTGTTTTAAATTGGTATCTCCCACTATTTTCTTCAAACTATATTACCTCACTTATATAGTTCTAAGAAAATCTAATTAAAGATTTGCTAGTGAGAATAAGGATCCCATTTCAAATGTATATAGCCTTGTGGTGACACAACAAACTACATATAAATAAATAGGTAGACAACTTTTGTCAATTACATTAACTATGCAACTCCTTGTATTTTGCCTCTTAGATTATTTTGATCAAGTGGTGGCACATCCGAATCAAAATTATCCAAGTTAAGTCCGACCTAGCACTCCATATATTCAAAAAGAAAAATATCATCCTTGTGGTGACACAACAAAACAATATTGTTTAATTTTCTTTATAAGCATCAAATGTGATAATTAACATCTTAAATACTTAATACTTGCCTTGTGGTGACACAACAAACTCATATTAAATATTTAATACTCTATTAATTTTATCATGCTAGAAGGCTGACGCTCGATATTCCAAATATCTTTGACGCTTAGGACTTAATATTAAAAAAATTGAGGGTTTGTAATTAATTTGTCTCATCTTGTTTAGCGCTATATTTATATATATATATATAAAATACGCTATTATATTAATTAACATGCGAAGCATGTTTGCATAATATATATATATATATAGTATAAGCATGCACATATAGAATACTATATTCTATTAGGATTGATTATGGACTTTTATTCTAGTTTGGTTCACTAGAGCCACCAAGTGAACCAAAAGGTTAAACCCTAGGGGTGCAAGAAATAATATTTAAATATAACTATTACATTTAAACCCGGCTCCATTACAAACGGATCTTCAAGCGCCTTTGCTCCTCGATCTCTAATTCTTCAAAATTAATTCTAACTATTCCTATTATATAACTATTTTAAAATAAATAGAAACCTTGATCAACAGTCAAGGGGAAGTACATAGGAGAGAGATAGAATTTACATTAAGAAAAATTAGAGAAGACGAGGTACGCAGACCCCATTTAATAAAACCCATACATTCATGCATCCAACTAAAATAAAATCCAATCACATCGTCAATAGTCCATAATCAATCCCATTTATTATCATACACATCACCATACGCATCAATAAATAACATTCATCTTATGAATAATAAACATTTAATATATATATATATATATTGATATCATTTAATGGGCAAATTTAGTTAGTATAAAATCTAATTTTGAATCAAAATAAACTCCTTTATTTTAATCCAAATTTAAATCAAAATAAAACTATTTTATTTTAATTTATCCAATTTTGAATAAAATAAACTATTTTATTTTAATCAAAATCTTTAATCAAAATAAAATCCTTTATTTTAATTAATTATGGAATCCAATTCCATATAAAAAAATCTTTAATTAGAATAAACTCTTTTATTTTAATTAATTATGGAATCCAATTCCATGTAAAAAAATCTTTTATTAAAGGAAACACCGATATTCTTTCCTATTCACAAATAAACTCCTTTATTTTGAATAATATGAAATCTTATTTCATATCTAAATAAACTCCTTTATTTAAGGAAATTAGGATTCTTTTTTCCAATTCACAAATAAACTCTTTTTATTTTGAATAATATGAAATCTAATTTCATATCTAAATAAACTCCTTTATTTAATGAAAGATGGAATACAATTTCAACTCTAATTAGTTATCATGGAATCCAATTCCAACTCTAATTAGTTATCATGAAATTTAATTTTAAAATTAAAATAAACTCTTTTATTTTAATATTAAAATAATTAATATTAAAATAAAACTTTATATTTTAATATTAAAATAAACCTTTATTTTAAAATTAAAATAAACTTTTTATTTTAATTATATAATAATTAAGAATATATATATATATATATATATATATATTCGTAATATATTATATATATATAATATTTCCGCACACTAAGCTAAGAAGCCACTAGATAAACCGTGTCCTTTTATTTATTTTAAGGGGCAATCAGCATATATATATATATATATATATATATATATATATATATATATATATATATACTATTATAACCGTACACATGAATGGCTCAAAAAAAAAAATTTGCATGCCATCATTAACAATCATTGGCCAATCATTAACTTGGAGGAATCATGCCATCATTAGCCAATCATACCATCATTATCCAATCATGCCATCATTAGCCAATCTTCCCTTGATTTCCGTGCGCTGGAACTTTTTTTTTTTTTTTTTTTTTTTTTTCCGTGCATCAAGCATATCATTTATATATAATCCGTTCCTTCGTTGATTGAGATAGCCGAAAAAAAATAGGCAGCTCGCGAATGACAGCTTCCAAATAAAATTGACCTTTTTTTTAATATTATTATTATAAATTTCATACCATAAAATTATGCCCAATTAAATTGTTCTAAACACATATCAATATACATATCAAATTAAAATAATTCATAATTCGCATAAAGGTTTGGCTCTAATGCCACTGTTAGGTTTGTATTATTCAAGAACGCAATCAAATTGCATAAAAAGTGCGAAAACGTGTAAAATCAGAGTTTAAAATTTTTAACAAACCATATACCCGGATCACCCTTTATGCACAATTATTAATTAAACGAAAAGATATGAAGAACAAACATACCCTTGAAGATCCGAGCTTCCTCAGGTACAAGTTCACCTCCAATCCTTTTCGCGTTCAACTCGAATCCACCGGGTTTGGTTCCTTCCTTTGATCAACGTTAGCCACCCAAGTGTTTGGCCTCTAGAGGTGATCCACGAAGGAGGAATAAGAATTCAAGAAGATGGGTATTTGGCTCAAACCCTAGTTTTCTATCTCTATAGAAAAGAACGTACTCTCCAACTATTGGAATTACGTATGTTCTAAAAGTCAACAACAACCCCCACCACCCATAATAAGACTCCTCTTATTTATAAATGTGGGCAACCCATCTTAACAATTAAGGAATTGGGTTTTATTTAATTAATTAAATTCTTTTAATTAATTAAGCTCCCTAATCTTATTAGGGATAATTAATTAAATTCCTTTAACTAATTTTCCTTCCTAATCCAATTACGAATAAATGAGAGTACTTATATTAAATTAATTCCTAAACTCTTTTAGAAATTAAAATAATAATAATTGTAATAATATTCATAAGACTCCTCTTAATAATTTATATTTAATATTTCTAAAATATTAAATAATAAATATTAAGCTATTTAATTTATTCTATCACCATAGATTAAGTTAAATATACATAACATATTATTACGATTATGCCATTAACTTCTTAAATAATTATTCTTCCTTTTATGGTGTGACCCTTTAGGTTCTCCATATTAAACCTATTGTGAATAAATCAATTAGAATAATTCTAATCTTATTTAAATAAATAAATTAAACAATTAATTTATTTAAATAAATAATATTTATTCTACAATAGGATAAGCCTCCTAAAATCATCAACGACTTTCCGTATAATATATATTTCAACATTAATCATAAAAGAACCTTTGAGTAAATAGTTACCGTGACAATTCAATCCTTCCACCATACAATGTCCCAATTAAATATAAGATATGGAATTACCACAAGTCTTATTTTATTTAATTATATGTATTTCGATCCTTAAATGCACAACTCCAAATAATGCAAATTAGAAACTCCTTTCTAATTTCATTCTTCTTTGCCAAGGACTCACCGGGTTGTCATTTATCGAATCACATAGACATTTCTCTTTTTTATTAGAAGTGGTAGATTCTTTATCGATCATACATTATCTCCATGTACAACTTATTATACCCAAGCATACCCTTTGATATACACTAAGGGTCTTAAGGAATAAGTTAAAGTATAACTCATCATACACAAGATACTATGATGATCTCAAGTCCAAGGATTACTTGTACTACTATCACTACAGGATTTCCTATTGACATGCAAATAAAACTCCATTAGGTATTCCTTAGCGAGCCACGTTCAGTGAACTTATTCTCTAATAAGCACCTACATACTTGCTTTAGTGTCTCCACACAAATGATCATGAGATCAATTATCCTCATCCAATGAGCAAGTAACGTATGTACCAATCTATCCAGATTCACTAATTCCCAATTTAGTAATCTAACGATTGGGAACTATTTTAGTTTTAAGCTTTCAAAGAATTTAGATCTCATTAGAATGATCATCATCATTATTCTAAAAGCATTGCTTAAAACTATGGGTTTATCACATATTATAAAACAGCATCATGTAGATAATTAAAAGCCTTTAATAAATTAATACTTTTTATTAATAAATGAATAAGATTGTTACAAAGTATATGCTTTATCATCAAACATGATTGGCTCGTGTGCATACTACTTTCAGTATATACTTCGCTAGAGTTTATGATAAGCTTACCCGTGATGACCTCGTTCAGGTTCCTTGCTTTCTGAGAGGTCACGACAAACGCTCTCCCTTGAACTATCGGTTTTGTCTTGTCTAGGATGGCCTTTGATGCCTCCATCCCAGCTGGACTTGTCTTCGGTGCACGACAAAATCGGGCCAGGTGGCCTTCTCTTCCACAATTGTAACATGCTTTGGATGGCATTGCGCAGTTTGGACTGATGTGTCCCTTCCCTCCACATTTGAAGCATATGATAAGTGGTCGTTCTCCTTCCTTAACGACGGGTGCTGATGCTGACGTCTTGCCATCATTATTGAATCTCCTCTTCTTGAAATGTCAACTCTTATTGTTTTGACCATGATTACCACCGAAGTGGTTACCATTTCTAGCATGTTAATTCCCTCCACGCTTGTTGTCACCGCTTTGATGACTACTATCACTGGTATTAACATTTTGCCGATTGCTCTCTTTTGGTTGGGTTGACTCATTATCGCGCTCCAATAACTGAGCCCTAATGACAACATCTGAATACAAACAAAGTTTATGAGAAATGAGGTATTGATGTATCTCGGGTTTCAAACCTCTTAGAAACATCCGTGTCATTCTCTCTTCATTATCAACCAAATGGGACGCAAACCGGGACAGCTCGACAAACTTGGCTTCGTACTGCGACACAGTCATGTTGTTTTGTTCCAGTTTAATGAACTCTACCTCTTTTATGTGACGAATTCTTTTGGGAAAGTACTTATCATTGAACAGTTCTTGGAACTTCTCCCAAGACATCTTCAGTGCGGCAGGTTGAGTACGCTTTACAGATTCCCACCAGTAATCTGCCTCCCGCCCGCAACATGAAGGTGGCAAGGAACCTTTTGCTCCTCGTGAGCATCCCAAGGCATCAAATATCTTGTCGATCTTCTTTATCCACGTCTCTCGCTTTTAAGTGGTTTTGGATCTCCAAAACTCGGTGGTCCCAGCTCCTTGAATCGCTTAAGGTGACCGTCGAGAGTTGCCAGTGTTTCCACCGCATTTTGTATAGGAGCCGCTCTTGCTCGATGTTACATGAATTGCATAAAGCCTCCTAACATTCCATCATTCATCATCCGTCAAGTTGTTGTTTGCCTGAGGATTGTCGCCTTCCTGATGCACATTATCCTGATTATTGATTTGTGGAGACTCAACGGTCTCCTATGCTCCATTGCTAATCTCAACATTCTCGGATGCCATTTTCAAATACTACCACAAAACAAAGGTTAATTGACATGCAATATATTACTCCTATACTCTGACCGACCAATTAAATGCCAAATAAACTTAGGTAGGTCATACTAGCGAAGGAATTCCCCTTCTCTCCCCTCCTAGTTCTTGTCTCACATCTCAGCCAGGGATCATGTCCCTAAGCTTTAATACCAACTAGGACGCCCCCAAAATAGGTATACATCACCCATCTTGAGTCGCCAAATACATGGTACAAAATTCAAATACAACTTAATTATACAACAATCGTGCAAAATACGACAAAACACATGTTGTGAGTTTTAATACAAATATTGTCATCTAGACAATATCCACACTCAATTGAGTCCTCATTACAATTATTATCACACTATTTAATAGAATAGTGAGGACTACTAATGTTATTAGCTGGACCGTCACTCCGTTCCCTGACTAGTCCCTGCTATGTTCTCATTTCTTGAAGAGAACAATGAAAGTAAAAGGGTGAGCTCAACTAGCCCAAAAAAAATATTATGACAAAGATAATGCTGAATAAATTATCATTCGCCTTCAACAGTGTTAAACTGATACAATATAACAAACATCAAGTTTAACTGCAGCGGAACAAGCAATCCATTAAAAGAGTCAAGTAGATAATAAAATCTACTATCTTTTATGATTTAAAAGGTTATTCATCACTTTTATCACTAGGACTCAGCTTAATAAATAATCCATATCCTTCCCTGCACTACGGCAAAGGATATTCATTAGTATGACAACCATAAATTATCCATGCACTACAAGCCACGGATATTTGTGTATTCATCAATGGTCATGATCATGCCAACAACTGTCCATCAATACACTACGGGCCAATGAGGACTTTTACCACATCATTTGTAACATTACGGTCATGATTATACCGATTAATTCCTGGTCATAATCATACCAGGTCCATCTATGCACTATAGGCCATAGATGACTTTCAACATAATATAAACATGAGGATGATGACAATGTTATAAGAATTCAATAAAAAAAGTTCAAGAATTAATTTATCTAGGAACTAATAACGTCCAAATTGTTAACGTGATACTTCTTTGTAAAATGAATTTCAAGAATGCTCAGAAGAATATTTCCATGAAAAGATACTAGATGAAGCGCAAATATCAAGGATATTACACTAATTTCATGGAGTATAGAATTCAAAACATTAACCAACTGAGTATAATAAAGAATGGAATAACAATAGAAATCACCAGGCATGCGATAGACCGCACAGACAGGTTATTCCAACAGAACAATAAATAACGGAACCAGGTCATGCATAAACGCACATACATGATATTCCAATGAATAATAAATAATGGAACCGGTCATGCGTGAACGTCATGCATGTGATATTCCAACGTAATAATAAATAATGGAACTGTGTCATGCGTAGAACGCATGTACGTGATATTCCAATGTAATAATAAATTATGGAACCAGGTCATGCGTAAACGCACAGACAGGATATTCCAATAGAATAATAAAGAATGGAATAACAGAAGAATTTCATCATGTATACGGTACTTCGCATAGACAGGTTATTCCAACATAATGATAAAAAATAGAACAATAGAAGAATTTTACCAAGTATAGGGTAGCTCACGTATACAGGTTATTCCAACAGAATAATAAAGAAAGGAATAATACAAGAATTTCACCATGTATGCGGTAGATTGCATGTATGACAAAGTTATTCCAACATAATGATAAAGAATGGAATAATGTAAGAATTTCACCAAGTATAGGGTAGCTCATGATACACAAGTTATTCCAACACAATAATGAAGAATGGAATAACAGAAGTTCTCTTCATGAATATGAAAGAAATAATACCCCTTACCTTAGAACAAATTGGATATAGGAGTAGTGAAGTAGCAGAATACTTTTCTTGTTTCTCTTTATAGTTTCTCTCTAGAGTTTCAGTGAATTCGTAAGAAATAATGAAGGAATGAGCTTCTATTTATAGGAGAATGGACTGAATAGTAACTAATTCTTGAACAGTCAGATTGATTTACTTTTAAACCAGACGATCCAGATTGGTTTACTATAAAATATTCTAATAAAACAAAATCTTTTAAATAAAATATAATATATTCTATTTATAATCTAATAAAACGAATAACTTTATAAAAGTATTCTGCTTTTTATATAAAAAGATTTTACTATCTGAAACACTACGCAGTACTATGATAATAAAATTTAATATATTATATTTATAGTCTAATAAAACGAATAAATTTATAAAAGTATTCTATTTTATATAAAAAGCTTTTCTGTTTTCTTACATTAATAATACTAATATAACAAAACTTCATCGTCATTATTATAATTCACACTATTAATCGACCAGGTCATTCCCAGGAAAGAGGGGGATTTCCAATAAGAATTTCTCCCTATTGACGCGCAATTAGGTGACCAAACCTCTCCTTGGCAGAACTTCTAGACATCATTAATATCGTAAATAATAATATTAATAACTCTGTCTTCTCAATTATTGATTTAATAATATAAAAATATTGACAATAATTGAATCAAATAACGTGAGATACTATGTAACAATTACTGAAGTAATAATTGAACAAAACTGAGTGACTTCTCACGTAAGCATCAATAATCAATACCGTGTGCTACTATGCAACCACGCCAGATTCTCATTTCTTTTTAACACCGGGTGTTTCAACAGTTAACGGTAAAACTTCCGCCGTTATTTTCATAAAATATTTTTGTCATTTTCTCAATCCGACAATAATTCCGTTGTGGGGTCCACCAATGATTGTGCCGTCGTACAAATATTCCCTGTTAAAACGAATATTCCTCGACCAATCGAATATTATATAACAACTTGCGTACTTTACGAAATTTATAAATATTACCCACAACTATAACATTATATTAAATTCATTCCATAATATTTAAAAATTATATTTATAGAAAAATAATCTTTATTAAAAAAAGTTGGGGTCTTACATAATACCCGAGAATTTCCAAATGTTATTAATGAATAAATTAATGGAAGTCAAGTGTTTACTTGAATTTAGACCAATATTGTTGTGGCATGGGATATAGTAATTCCTAACAAACTAAGCTAAGTATGTGGCCATTATGTGATATGGTGGAAGTGATAAAAAGCTTAGTGTAAAATTCATGATGATTGCCTAGTGTGGCAAGATAATGATAATAAGTGTGCTATCACTTAATAAGGGAGAGAATTAATTATGAGTAATTGTATAATTCCATGCATGAAATGAATAGGATGTTTAATTATGAGTAATTGTGTAATTATTTAATTTGAAATTTAATTCATGTTATGTGAAACTAGTATGGTGATAAAAGTCAGAACTGGCATGAAGCTAAACTAGTTTGACACTTCCAGGGACCGACGCAGCTGTGCCCTCCCTACAGTACAAATTGGCGTAGCTGTGCCAGTGGCCAGAGCTTGAAGAGTTAGTTATTGCAGTGGTTGTTAAATGGAACATTATTGTAATGTGTGACATCATCAAAATCATATGATAAGAGTACATTTAAATAGTATGAGGTACCCAGTAGCAAAATAAAATCATGTGTGACATTTTAATACAGAGTGAATTAATTAACTATGTAACCCAAAAATTTAGAAAGGGGATTAAATGTTTAAAATAGACATTTAATATTGGATAGTGATATAATATTGATATATGTGTACTAATAATATCTATCGGGAATACCTGGTCAATAATACCTAACTGCATTATGTTATCTACAGTAAATATTAAATTATGTGAACCCAATGTACATAGATTGTATGATATGGGTATATATTAAATCCCTAAATTTTCATATTGTAGTAGCATTAACACATTAAAATCACATTTTGGAAATCAAAGAAACCAAACTAAGCATTATTTAACCAAGTTGTTGAGCACTTAAACCATTGTCCCAAAATCAGTTACCAAACAGTAACCTATATTTCCTTTACATGATCTACTAAGCTACAATGGAGGTTATCATTGTTATGCAAATGGATGGGAGTGGTGGTTGAACAACTCTTCCATAACCCTTGTGTTTTTCTTATACCCCGTGGATTCAACCTTTGGTGTAAAGCCTTTAACTAGACCATAATTCCTCTATAAATAGCAGCTCTGTTATTCATTTTCTTGTTGCTGAGATTGCTTGATAAGCATATATTAAGAGTGTGAGTTTTTGTGTTGAGTAAGAAGGAGTCTGAGATTGTAAGGAGTAGCCATTTAGATTCAAGAGGTAACATTTCTATTTTGTGTTCTTAGTCTCCAAACTTAATAAATTTCTAAAAGTTTTCATGAAATCTTGAGAATTTGGTTGGGAATTGTTATCAATGTGTTTACAAAGTTTATGTGCATGTATGGAACCTCTAAGAATGAGTTTAAGTATTCTTGGATTAGACAAAAGCAAAGTTGGTTTAATACTCTGCAGAACAGAGCCCTTTCCTGGTTTTGCCCAGGAAGGGCGCAGCTACGCCCAGTTTGTACTAGGGTGAAGCACAGCTGCGCCGTTCCCCATAACTAGATTCTGTATTCTATTGTACTGTGTTCTTTCTAACCTGTTATTATGACCTATACATGCATGAAAAGAAGTATAACATGTGGTATAAAGCTTTAGTGTGAGATAAGAATTGTCTAACATGATTAAGTAGGAGCTTTATAACAAGAACTTAAAGTTTCAAAAATGAACTTTAATGAAACTCATATTCTAAAAATTCTAAGCACAATAGTATACGTATATGACTGATTTATGAACATTAATGAGCATGAGTTATGATTTAAGGTTCCTTTATTCATGACCCAATTGTTTAGGCTTTGAGCTAAATGACCTTTTCAATGAAAACTTGACATATTAAAACTAATATCCATGGATACCACATGGAGTATATTCTAACTTTATGTGTTTGAAAACCTGACTTAACTACTCATGAAAAGAGATTTAAAGATGTTTTGTATGTGTTAGTTTGCATTCTTCAAGTTTAAAATGATTTCAAAAGTAAACTCGGATATTTTTCAAACTAAGTTGCATTTGTGTGAGTAGTTAAGTACTAAATATTTAAGATGACTTGCTTATGTTCATTGTGTCTCTAAACATGATTCTTATGTGTTAGACATAATGAGAGTTAACCAAGCATAAGTTTAAGCATTTTTTAAAGTGATAAATGATGCTAGCTATGAATAAATAATGTCAACAATTGCGAGCATATATATTACAGTTTATTAATTTGGAATTTAATTCATGTTATGTGAAACTAGTATGGTGATAAAAGTCAGAATTGGCATGAAGCTAAACCAGTTTGACACTATAGGGACCTAAGTCAAATTTGTGCCTCCCTACAAGATAAATCATGTAGTATACGCCAAATGGCTAGAGCTTGAAGAGTTAGTTATTGTAGTGGTTATTAAATGGAACAATATTGTAATGTGTGACATTATTAAAATTATATGATAAGAGTACATTTAAATAGTATGAGGTACCCAGTAACACAATAAAATAATGTATGACATTTTAATACAAAGTTAATTAATTAATTATATATCCCAAAAATTCGGAAATGGGATTAAATGTTTAAAATGGACATTTAATATTGGATAGTGATATAATATTGATATATGTGTACTAATAATATCTATGGGGAATACTTGGTCAATAATACCTAACTGCGTTATGTTATCTATAGTAAATATTAAATTATATGAACCCAATGTACATGGATTATATGATATGGGTATATATTAAATCCCTAACTTTTCATATTATAGTAGCATTAACACATTAAAATCACATTTTGGAAATCAAAGAAACCAAACTAAACATTATTTAACCAATTTGTTGAGCACTTAAACAATTGTCCCAAAATCAGTTACTAAACAGTAACCTATATTTCCTTTACGTGGTCTGCTAAGTTGTGAACAATAAGCTACAATGGAGGTTATCATTGGTATGTAAATGGCTGGGAGTGGTGGTTGAACAACTCTTCCATAACCCTTGTGTTCTTCTTATACCCCATAGATTCAACCTTTGGTGTAAAGCCTTTAACTAGACGAAAACTCCTCTATAAATAGCAGCTCTGTTATTCATTTCTTGTTGCTGAGATTGCTTGATAAGCATATATTGAAAGTTTGAGTTGTTATGTTGAGTAAGAAGGACTCTGAGATTGTAAGAAGTTACCATTTAAGCTTCAAGAGGTAACATTTCTATTTTGTGTTCTTAGTCTCCAAACATGATAAATTTCTAAAAGTTTTCATATAATCTTGAGAATTTGGTTGGGAATTGTTATCCATGTGTTTACAAAGTTTATGTGCATATATGGAACCTCTAAGAATGAGTTTAAGTATTCTTGGTTGAGAGAAAAGTAAAGTTGGTTTAATACTCTGCAGAACAGATCCTTTTCCTCTGTTCTCGCTTGTGAAGGACGAATCGCTCGCTACCATTTATACTAGGGTGCAAAGACAATTAAGCCCAATCCCTCGAACCAGATTCTAGATTTTATTGTACTGTGTTGTTTTTAACCTGGTATTATGACCTATACATGTATGAAAAGAAGTATAACATGTGGTATAAAGCTTTCTTATGAGATATGAATTGTCTAACATTATTTAGTAGGAGCTTTATAACAAGAACTTAAAGTTTCAAAAATGAACTTTAATGAAACTCGTATTCTAAAAATTCTGAGCACAATATTATATGTATATGACTGATTTTATGAACATTAATGAGCATGAGTTGTGATTTAAGGTTCCTTTGTTCATGACCAAATTGTTTAGACTTTGAGCTAAATGACTTTTTCAAAGAAAACTTCATATATTGAAACTAATATCCACGGATACCACATGGAGTAGGTTCTAACTTTGTGAATTTATAAACATGACTTAACTACATATGAAAAGAGATTTAAAGATGTTTTTTATATGTTAGATTGCATCCTTCAAGTTTAAAATGATTTCAAAAGCAAACTCAGATATTTTTCAAACTAAGTTGCATTTGTGTGAGTAGTTAAGTACTGAATATTTAAGATGGCATGTTTATGTTCATTGTGTCTCTAAACATGATTCTTATGTGTTAGACATAATGAGAGTTAACAAAGCATGAGTTTAAGCACTTTTTTAAAGTGACAAATGATGCTAGCTATAAATAAATAATGTGAACAATTGTGAGCATGTATATTATAGTTTATATGACCTTCTCACATGTAAATATGGTTAACCTAGTAGGTCTTGTGGTTCCATGGCCCTATTTGGCCTAAATTCCTTGGAAATCCTAAACTAAGACCCTAACATGTAAAGGTGAACTTAGGATGGTCATACGTGTATGTAAAGTCCTCTAGCATGCATGCATGATAAGTGTAATTGTCTTAGTATACTGAAGAATGGGATAGAAATAGGAAATGAAAAGCTCAACTCTGGTTAGGCCAGAGGACAGCACAGTTGCGATGTCCCTAAGCCTAACCAGGGCGTAGCTTCGCCACCCTGCAGTGAAGACTGCCTAATATATTTATGATCTGAGATGTGATTGTTAGTTTTGTAATATTCATAACGCAATCAAATTGCAAAAATAGTGCGGAAGCGTGGTAAAATCAGAGTTTAAAAAATTTACAAACCATATACCCGGATCATCCTTTATGCATAATTATTAATTAAACGAAAAGATAAAGAATAAATCATACCCTTGAAGATCGAGCTTCCTCGTGTACAAGTTCACCTCCAAATCCTTTCGCTCAATCTTGAATCCACGGGTTTGGTTCCTTCCTTTGATCAACGTTAGCCACCCAAATGTTTGGCCTCTAGAGGTGATCCACCAAGGAAGAATAAAATTCAAGAAGAAGGGTGGTTGGCTAACCCTAGTTTTCTATCTCTATAGAAAAAGCATACTCCCAACAACTTGGAATTATTACGTACTTTGTTAAAGTCAACAACCCATACCACCCATAATAAGACTCCTCTTATTTATAGATGTGGGCAACCCACCTTAACAATTAAGGAATTGGGTTTTAATTAATTAATTAAATTCTTTTAATTAATTAAGCTCCCTAATCTTATTAGGGATAATTAATTAAACTCCTTTAATTAATTTTCCTTCCTAATCCAATTAGGAATAAATGAGAGTACTTATATTAAATTAATTCCTAAACTCTTTTAGAAATTAAAATAATAATAATTGTAATAATATTAATAAGACTCCTCTTATTAATTTATATTTAATATTTCTAAAATATTAAATAATAAATATTAAGCTATTTAATTTATTCTATCACCATAGATTAAATTAAATATACATAACATATTATTACGATTATGCCATTAACTTCTTAAATATTTATTCTTCCTTTTATGGTGTGACCCTTTAGGTTCTCCATATTAAACCTGGTTGTGAATAAATCAATTAGAACAATTCTAATCTTATTTAAATAAATAAATTAAACAATTAATTTATTTAAATAATATTTATTCTACAATAGGGATAAGCCTCCCTAGCGATCAACGACTTTCCGATAATATAGATTTCAACATTAATCATTAAAGAACCTTTGAGTAAATAGTTACCGCATAATTCAATCCTTCCACCATACAATGTCCCAATTAAATATAAGACATGGAATTACCGTCAAGTCTTATTTTATTTAATTATATGTATTTCGATCCTTAAATGCACAACTCCAAATAATGCAAATTAGAAACTCCTTTCTAATTTCATTCGCTTTAACCAAGGACTACTGGGTTGTCATTTATCGAATCACATAGGACATTTCTCTTCTTTATTAAAGTGGCGATTCTTTATCGATCATACATTATCTCCATATACAACTTATTATACCCAAGCATACCTTTGATATACCCTAAGGGTCTTAAGGAATAAGTCAAAGTATAACTCATCATACACAAGATACTATGATGATCTCAAGTCCAAGGATCACTTGTACTACTATCACTACAGAAATTCCTATTGACAGCAAAATAAAACTCCATTAGGTATTCCTTAGCGAGCCAATGCTTCATGAACTTATTCTCTAATAAGCACCTACATACTTGCTTTTAGTGTCTCCACACAAATGATCATGAGATCAATCATCCTCATCTAATGAGCAAGCAACGATGTATGTAATCTATCCGGATTCACTAATCCCCAATTTAGTAATCCAATGATTGGGAACTATTTTAGTTTTAAGCTTTCTAAGAATTTAGATCTCATTAGAATGATCATCATCATTATTCTAAAAGCATTGCTTAAAACTATGGGTTTATCACATATTATAAACAAAGATCATGTAGATAATTAAAAGCCTTTAATAAATTAATACTTTTTATTAATAAATGAATAAGATTGTTACAAAGTATATGCTTTATCATCAAACATGATTGGCTTGTGTGCATACTAATTTCAGTCTCCCACTTGCACTAAAGCCAATCGTCATGGTATCTTATACTCTTCTTCTCTAAGTGACGATTATCCTGCTGTTGGATAAGCTTTAGTTAATGGATATGTAATGTTGTTCTTGAGAGTCCACTATCTCTATAGTGATTTTCCATCTTTCAATGATTCTTATAATCATATGAAAGTGCCACAACACATGTTTAGATCCAAGATGAGACTTAGGAACTATTCCTAGTTCTGGAATGAACTTTTAATCCAAACAATCAACTTGCAGCTTCATTTATAGCTATTTACTTTGTCTTTATCACTAAACCAGCAACTCTTTGCTATTTGGAACCTTTCCAATTCACTGCACCACTGTTCAAGATAACGCTTTACCTTAAAGTGGATTTTCTGTCATCTTGGTCTGTCTGAAAAACTTGAGTCTGTTAAGCCCTCTAGTTTTAATTTAGACCCACCATAAATATGATCACATCCTTAGTGCTTGCTTAAGCACTTTAAGATGTTTTTCACTGACTCACAGTGAACTTCTCCAGAATATGACTGATCAACATCAGGTCTTGTATATTTCATTGCATACATGATTGTCACTCATGCGATCTCTCTTCTTTTAAGGAGTCTGTGGGGACTATTAAGAGAGATACACTCCATAGCTCATCGACATGAGACATCTCTTGGAGTTTTCCATGCTAAACAACTTTAGCATCAAATAAATATACGTTCCTTGGGTTAAGTCGAGCATCCTCTTGAATCTATCTATATAGATTTGCATCCCCAATTAAGATACTCTTCCCAAATCATTCATGGAGGAATGTTTAGACAACTTTATCTTTACTGATTGTAGCATTGGTATGTTATTCCTCATCCGTAGTATATCAACATATAATACTAGAAATTTCACGACGCTCCCACTGACCCTTTTGTACACACTAGAAGTCTTACCTCATCGAATGTAACTCTGGATCATCATCTTCTATGATGTGTACCTCATCATCATCATCCATGATGAATCCATACCTCCTAGGTATCTTTGGTACTATTCCGATTTACGATTTGGTTTGTGGTACAATAGGTCTATCTACAGGTTCCTCTTATTTGACTTATAGTGTTTTGTGGATCATGAACTTTTCAAGATCTATAATCCTCCCACTAGCCCTTTCAATGATAAACACCTTTATCTTAGAAGGCGCGTGTTTATAACAAACACCTTTTTGCTAAATAGGATTATAGAACATATACCCTAAACTTACTTTAGGATGTCCCACAAATCGACACTTGTCAAATCTTGTCCCAAGCTTATCCTTTGAAACCTTTTTCACATAAGTTGGACAACCCCTTATCTTAACATACTTAAGATTAGAATCCTCCCTATCCATAACTTTTATGGAGTCTTGGGGCTTGGATTTTGAGGTTACCTTTCCGTAGATATACTGCCATTTCTGTGGACATGATCCTGAAGAATCTTTGGAATGCTCGGTAAAATCATTATGGACCGTACTACATGTTCAACAAGGTATGATTTTTCCTTTCGGATACATCAATCAATTATTGCGTATCAAGATGTGTCCATTATGAGAAAACCATTTGAGATGATCTAGAAACTTATTGCACAAGTATTTATTCCTTGATCTAATCAAAGAATCTTAATACTTTGCCAATTTGTTTCATTTCTGAATTCTTTGAACCTTTCAAATAATTCACACTTGTATTTCAACAAATACATTCATTCAACTCTTTGAATGATCATCTCATTTTCTTATACTAATTTGTTCAATATGCAAAATTATTTTCATGTAAGTCAAGTATACAAAATTTATTAAGTAATATTCTGGTTCTATACAAAACATTATTATTATAAATAGAACAACAATTGTTCTTTATTATAATACCAAAGATTTCATTGTCCAACAATAAAATGGAAATAATATTTTTAACAAGAACTGGAATACAATAACAACTTATTGACTTAATAGATTTGCCCGTAAGCATTGTTAAATTATAAGTTTTTATGGCTAATGCAGCAACCTTTGCTTCATTTCCCACACATAGGATTACTTATATTTGTTTAGTTTTCTACTTCTGTTTGGTCCCTTCATAAATCTATATTTATGATAACCAAAGCCGGTATCCAATACCCAAGTAGAACATTGACTTAAAGAAAAATTTATCTCAACCATGAACAAAATTGTATTGTAACCAAAACTTCACTAAGCTTCTTTGGTTAGCCTCTGCAAGATGCTTCTCGTAGTTTCTTTCCAGTGTCTAGGCTTATTGTAGTGGAAACAAACTCCTTTGTTATCCTATCAGTTTTGTTCTTATTATCCTTTGTTTATGCCTTTTCATTTACCTTCTTTGAATCGTTCTTCTTTTCGTAAGATCCTTTTTGCCCCTACCAAGAAGACTTGATCTTTCTTGGTTGAAAGTGACTCAATATTTTTCAATATGTTAAGCAAATCAACGAGGCTGATATCTAGCTTGTTCATATGAAAAATTCACAACAATTGTGAAAGGAGTCCGGGAGTGAGTGCAAGATCAAATCTTGGCTCAACTCTCCATCCATGACAAAACCAGTTGTCCTAATTGATCAATCAAATTGATTATGTTAAGAACTTTTTATGTCTGCATTATAGTGCCATTGGCCATTCTAGATCGGAAGAGCTCCTTAGATATCTCGATATCTATCAGGTCCCACTTTCCTCACCATCAACTACTTGATGTGCGTGAATATAGTAGGAGCATCCATAGTTTCATCGTCTTGACGCCGAAGCTCAAGATTACTAATGGATGCGAGCATGATGCATTGAGCCAATCAGGCATCATCTTGCCACTTTCTAAAAGTAGCAATCTCTTCCTCAGAGGCATTGTGCGCAACCATTGCGAGGATATAGCGACATGGACATAAGATAGCTTTTCAACTATGAGAACTATTCTCAAATTCCTTAACCAATCCGCTTTGATTTGATTCAAGTTAATTTAGCATTTAATATGCATCGCAGTTGATAGTAATTTTAGACATTGTAAAATTCAGTAAATGAATTTGTAATTAACAACATTTTAACATACATTCTTTTATTAATTACCAAAATAAATTAGGTCTTGTTTTAAATTGGTATCTCCCACTATTTTCTTCAAACTATATTACCCTCACTTATATAGTTCTAAAAATCTAATTAAAGATTTGCTAGTGAGAATAAGGATCCCATTTCAAATGTATATAGCCTTGTGGTGACACAACAAACTATATATAAATAAATAGGTAGACAACTTTTTGTCAATTACATTAACTATGCAACTCCTCAGTATTTTTGCCTCTTAGATTATTTTGATCAAGTGGTGGCACATCCGAATCAAAATTATCCAAGTTAAGTCCTACCTAGCACTCCATATATTCAAAAAGAAAATATCATCCTTGTGGTGACACAACAAAACAATATTGTTCAATTTTCTTTATAAGCATCAAATGTGATAAATTAACATCTTAAATACTTAATACTTGCCTTGTGGTGACACAACAAACTCATATTAAATATTTAATACTCTATTAATTTTATCATGCTAGAAAGGCGACGCTCGATATTCCAAATATCTTTGAACGCTTAGGACTTAATATAAAAAATTGAGGGGTTTGTTATTAATTTGTCTCATCTTCTTTAGCGCATGCACATATATATATAAAATACGCGTATATTAATTAATTAACGAAGCATGTTTGCATAATATATAATATATATAGTATAAGCATGCACATATAGAATACTATATTCTACCCGGATTGATTATGGACTTTTATTCTAGTTTGGTTCACTAGAGCCACCAAGTGAACCAAAAGGTCAAACCCTAGGGGTGCAAGAAATAATATTTAAATATAACTATTACATTTAAACCCGGGCTCCATTACAAACGGGTCTTCAAGCGCTCCTTGTTCCTTGATCTCCAATTTTTCAAAATAATTCTAATTATTCCTATTACAAAACTATTTAAAATAAATAGAAACCTTGATCAGCAGTCAAGGGGAAGTACATAGGAGGGAGATAGAATTTATATTAAGAAAAATTAGAGAAGACGAGGTACGCAGACCCCATTTAATAAAACCCATACATTCATGCATCCAACTAAAATAAAATCCAATCACATTGGTCAATAGTCCATAATCAATCCCATTTATTATCATACACATCATCATATGCATCAATAAATAACATTCATCTCATGAATAATAAATATTTAATATATATATTGATATCATTTAATGGGCAAATTTAGTTAGTATAAAATCTAATTTTGAATAAAAATAAACTCCTTTATTTAAATCCAAATTTAAATCAAAATAAAACTATTTTATTTTAATTTATCCTATTTTGAATAAAATAAACTATTTTATTTTAATCAAAATTTTAATCAAAATAAACTCCTTTATTTTAATTAATTATGGAATCCAATTCCATGTAAAAAAAAATCTCTAATTAAAATAAACTCTTTATTTTTAATTAATTATGGAATCCAATTCCATGTAAAAAAAAATATTAAAGGAAACACGGATTATATTTCCTATTCACAAATAAACTCTTTTATTTTGAATAATATGAAATCTATTTCATATCTAAATAAACTCCTTTATTTAAGAAAAGATGGATTTACTTTCCTATTCACAAATAAACCCTTTTATTTTGAATAATATGAAATTCTATTTCATATCTAAATAAACTCCTTTATTTAAGAAAAATAAAATCCAATTTCAACTCCAATTAGTTATCATGGAATCCAATTCCAACTCTAATTAGTTAGCATAAAATTCTAATTTGAAAATTAAAATAAACTCTTTTATTTTAATATTTAAAATAAACCTTTTATTTTAAAATTAAAATAAATATTATTTTAATTATAAAATTATTAAGAATTATATTATAAAATAATAAAATAACCGAAATATATATATATATAAAACCATACGGTTTATATAATATAATATATATATATTATATCCCGCCTTTTCTTATTTTTCTTTCCGTGCGTAGCCTGCGCCTCATTATTCCAAGCATGTAGCAGCTGGCCTTGTTTTCCGTGCATGTGTTGATTCCGTGGGTTTGCATCAAAAAGAAAATTTTCGGCAAAACAAATTAAAATCATCTCGATTTCCGCGGCATTTTTTGCGACGGCAAATATCGATCATGTTTTCGCTTAAAAAAAAAAAACTTTATTTGCGCCAATTGCTTTTTAAACCGCAAGACTACTTGTTGCGCCATTTCATGTTCTTTGTTAATTAAGTGGGTCATGAAAAACCGGCCCATTTATTACTTCCTTGAAATATCCTGCTGCCATTAATTTTTCATGCAACAAGTCCGGTTTTCATATATATTAAATCAGCCAAAACAACACCGATCATTGTTCCTTTAATTATTCCGTTGACAGCAGAATTTTTTTTTTTTTTTTTTTTTTTTTTTTAAATTTTATACAATAAAATTATGCCCAATTAAATTGTTCTAAACACATATCAATATACATATCAAATCTGAACAATTAATAATTCGCATAAAGGTTTGGCTCTGATGCCACTGTTAGTTTTGTAATATTCATAACGCAATCAAATTGCAAAAATAGTGCGGAAGCGTGGTAAAATCAGAGTTTAAAAAATTTACAAACCATATACCCGGATCATCCTTTATGCATAATTATTAATTAAACGAAAAGATAAAGAATAAATCATACCCTTGAAGATCGAGCTTCCTCAGGTACAAGTTCACCTCCAAATCCTTTCGCGTTCAATCTTGAATCCACCGGGTTTGGTTCCTTCCTTTGATCAACGTTAGCCACCCAAATGTTTGGCCTCTAGAGGTGATCCACCAAGGAAGAATAAAATTCAAGAAGAAGGGTGGTTGGCTAACCCTAGTTTTCTATCTCTATAGAAAAAGCATACTCCCAACAACTTGGAATTATTACGTACTTTATTAAAGTCAACAACCCATACCACCCATAATAAGACTCCTCTTATTTATAGATGTGGGCAACCCACCTTAACAATTAAGGAATTGGGTTTTAATTAATTAATTAAATTCTTTTAATTAATTAAGCTCCCTAATCTTATTAGGATAATTAATTAAACTCCTTTAATTAATTTTCCTTCCTAATCCAATTAGAATAAATGAGAGTACTTATATTAAATTAATTCCTAAACTCTTTTAGAAATTAAAATAATAATAATTGTAATAATATTAATAAGACTCTCTTATTAATTTATATTTAATATTTCTAAAATATTAAATAATAATATTAAGCTATTTAATTTATTCTATCACCATAGATTAAATTAAATATACTTAACATATTATTACGATTATGCCATTAACTTCTTAAATATTTATTCTTCCTTTTATGGTGTGACCCTTTAGGTTCTCCATATTAAACCCATTGTGAATAAATCAATTAGAACAATTCTAATCTTATTTAAATAAATAAATTAAACAATTAATTTATTTAAATAATATTTATTCTACAATAGGATAAGCTCTCCCTAGCGATCAAATCGACTTTCCGTATAATATAGATTTCAACATTAATCATTAAAGAACCTTTGAGTAAATAGTTACCGTATAATTCAATCCTTCCACCATACAATGTCCCAATTAAATATAAGACATGGAATTACTTCACAAGTCTTATTTTATTTAATTATATGTATTTCGATCCTTAAATGCACAACTCAAATAATGCAAATTAGAAACTCCTTTCTAATTTCATTCGCCTTAACCCAAGGACTCTTTGGGTTGTCATTTATCGAATCACATAGGACATTTCTCTTCTTTTATTAGTAAGTGGCGATTCTTTATTGATCATACATTATCTCCATGTATAACTTATTATACCCAAGCATACCTTTGATATACCCTAAGGGTCTTAAGGAATAAGTCAAAGTATAACTCATCATACACAAGATACTATGATGATCTCAAGTCCAAGGATCACTTGTACTACTATCACTACAGAAATTCCTATTGATGCAAAATAAAACTCCATTAGGTATTCCTTAGCGAGCCACGCTCGATGAACTTATTCTCTAATAAGCACCTACATACTTGCTTTAGTGTCTCACACAAATGATCATGAGATCAATCATCCTCATCTAATGAGCAAGCAACGTATGTACCAATCTATCCGGATTCACTAATCCCCAATTTAGTAATCCAATGATTGGGAACTATTTTAGTTTTAAGCTTTCTAAGAATTTAGATCTCATTAGAATGATCATCATCATTATTCTAAAAGCATTGCTTAAAACTATGGGTTTATCACATATTATAAACAGCATCATGTAGATAATTAAAAGCCTTTAATAAATTAATACTTTTTATTAATAAATGAATAAGATTGTTACAAAGTATATGCTTTATCATCAAACATGATTGGCTTGTGTGCATACTACTTTCAGTGATGCATGCTTGTATTGTTGTCTTAATCTATAATACATGTCAAAATACAGTATTCATGGTGTCAATGAGCATGCTAACGATAGAATCATATAATTGATAAGTGTTATAAATTTTAACTGTTGAGTCAAAAGATGATTATGAACTATGTTATTTGATTTCATAGTGTCTTACAAACTGATTTGTGTTATATGTATGTAAGGTACATGATGACATACGTATGGAATTGTAAGACTATGTTTGACTCTTATGTATGCATTTGAACTTACATATCAAGTATGAGTATTGAATATACGTAACTAATGAATATCTTATACGTGTAACTATGTTATAATTAATAGGATTCAAAAAGTGTTGATAAGCTATAATTTGGTAAACTACGCTTGAGGCAAGTTTCTAACTTACATAACTTTAAATATTGTGCAAGTATCTAAACCTTATCTGTGACGCCCCCAAATCCGGGTATCTTCCAACCCAACATATGGTGCTACAGTTCACATAAACATTCAATTGAAATGCCTCAAAAGAACGAATATGTCTTATATATATATATATATATATTCCAAAATAATATTACCATTCCCCAAGTTCTTTATAACCGTTATATTTGTTCTTGTCATAATATCAAATAGTAACATTATTCACCTATACTATTATAAAGGAAATCTATAGGTTCACCTTAGCCTTCCTTTTATCTTTTTCGGATCCTTCGGTCCGTTCGATCTTAGCTGCATTCATATGGTTCAAGCAAGAGTTAGCATAACTAGCTCAGTAAGTACAATAATTCTATTTAAAAAATATGTGTGAATCATACAAATCATATATCTTCAATAACTGAACAATAGTTATGAAGTACTATCGATAATTCAAAATAGCACTTCTCTTTTCTTTAAAACGTTTTACAATGACAACATTCAGTAAAATATCAATTCTGGTCTAAGACCTTGAGCATTTCATACTTTCTTTGAAAAAGACAACCCGACACTAAGTTCGTAAGTTTGGCATTACTTACAAGCACATCTAGGTGATCTGCCTATAGTACTCTATGTTGTATAACAGTACATTCTTTAAACGTATGTACGTTTAAGTTGTGGCAACCTCACGTGCCTGTCGTTTGACAACAAAATATTTGTTTAGCATACTCAGTCTTCATTTGAAAACCATACCAACATAGTTTGGCAAAACATTGACAATACTTTGATAGATTATACGAAATCCCAAACATCTTAAGCCTAGCTGAAAGAATTGCATTTGACTTCATCATACATTAATTCATGCGTAAGAATACATGAATCACAATACTTGTCTAGATTGAACAAAGACAAGGGTTAGAACACTTTCCTTTAGCATCTGCTACGGTTATTACACTTTTCCTTTAAGTCTTTATGTAAGACCCCAACTTTTATGAATAAAGATTAATTTCTCTCGAAATATATTTTTTAATATTCTGGTGTGGATATAATATAATGTTATAGTTGTGGGTAATATTTACAAATTTTGCAAAGTAAGCAAGTGGTAATATAATATTCGATTGGTTGGGGAATATTCATTTTAACAGGGAATATTTGTACGACGACACAATCATTGGTGGACCCCACAACGGAAGTATTGTCGTAGTTAGAAAATGACATAATTATCTTTTTATAAAAATAACGACGAAAGTGTTACCGTTAAAACTGTTGAACTACTCAGTAGTAAAAGTACAGTAATACGCATGGTTGCATAGTAGCACACGGTATTGATTATTGATGCTTACATGAGAAGTCACTCAGTTATACTCAATTATTGCTACTGTAATTGTTGCATCATATCTCTCATATTATTAATTCAGTTATTGTCACAGTATCATCTGCATAATATGATATATTATTAAATCAATAATTGAGACGACAAAGTTATTCATATTATTATTTGCAATATTGACAATGTCTAGAAGTTCTGTCAAGGAGAGGTTTGGTCACCTAATTGCGCGCCAATAAGGAGAAATCCTTATCGGAAAGCCCCTTCTTTCTTTAGAACAACCTGGTTGTTAAATATTATGAATTTTAATATTAATGATAAATAAGTTCGTGTTGATTAAAGATCAAATTGATAGTTACATTGTGTAGGAATTATTAGTGTTAGTGGAAATCGGCATTTATTTTGATAATAATTGATGTCTGGAAGTTATCGGGTAATTAATCGGATAAATGATCAATTAATTGCTATTAATTCACATGCATATAACTATTTGTTCACATGTGTGTACTATTGATTCACATTCATGTACTATTAGGGGAGTTGGTGTAAGATTGATAATACTTGCATGACTAAGTTAAAAATGGAGGTATTGATGGAGGTACTATACCGTAATTCATATTTTTACATGTCTAGAACTATTGATTCACATGATTTACTAT
The DNA here is from genome assembly GCA_020205615.1 of Panax quinquefolius. NCBI lineage: Eukaryota > Viridiplantae > Streptophyta > Magnoliopsida > Apiales > Araliaceae > Panax > Panax quinquefolius. Next base: position 96,334,159 of record CM035163.1, on the reverse strand, counting down.
TAGGGGAGGTGGTGAAGGTTTGATAATACTTGTAGGACTAAATTAAAAATGAAGGAAAAGAGGAAGGTATTATACTGTAATATTTTGAGCCCCAAAACGTGCAATTATCGAAACTATATTTTTCTATAAATAGAAGCTCATTTTTCCTTCATTTCTCACCAATTCACTAAAGCTATAGAACAATTATTATAGAGAGAAATTATAGAGAGAAAGAAGAAAAGATGTCTGCTACCTCACTATTCCAGTATCCAGTTTTCTTCTAAGGTAAGGGGTATTATTCTTTCGTATTCATGAAGAGAGTTATTTTCTTTCAATACTCGTAAAGGTTGTTATTCCATTCTTTATTATTATGTTGGCATAACCTGTCTATGAGAAGTACCGCATACATGGTGAAATTCTTCTGTTATTTCATTCTTTATTATTACATTGGAATAACTTTGTTTGTCGCGATCTATCGCATGCTGTGAATTCTGTTGTTATTCCATTCTTTATTATTACATTGGAATATTCTGCATTGTCTTGGATTCGCATGACTGGTGCCGTTCTTTATTATTTTGTTAGAATATCTTGTCTGTGTGGATTACGCATGACCTGGTTCCATTCTTTATTATTCTATTGGAATATCCTGTCTGTGTGGATTACGCATGACCTGGTTTCCATTCTTTATTATTCTATTGGAATAACCTGTCTGTGCGGTCTATCGAATGCATGGTGAATTCTTCTGTTATTCCATTCTTTATTATTCTGTTGGAATAACCTGTCTATGTGGATTACCGCATGCATTGTGAATTCTTCTGTTATTCCCTTCTTTATTATCCTGTTGGAATAACATGTCTATGTGGATTACCGCATGCATTGTAACGTCTGAGAAAATCGGATTTATATGACAATTAAATTTCTATTTGATTATGTGAATTAAATGAATTTAATTGATTATTTTGTGAGTAAGCTATGTGAAGGTCGTTCTATGACCAAGAATGTGCTAACGTGGTTAGTATTATGGTTACGTGCTAGGAATATTTGTTTGGAATTTCCAAGATGAAAATAAATATTTTTCGAGAAATTTCCGTAAAAACAATATTCATCCGTTTCTATTCGGGGAATTATTTTGAAATTTCGAGAAACGCATAATGATGGAATATCGTGATAAGAAGGAATATCTGATAATATTTCATTTATGACAAACGCAATTTTCGCCTGCAGACTTAAAACCTAAGGGTTAAGTATATTGATTTTCGAGGAGGAAATAATATGCGTAGAAGGAATGGCATTAGAGTTAATGCGAGTGTTATACATTTATGGTACTATTTAGCATCTATGTGTAATATGATGTGTAAATCTGGTAATCTATATCTTATTATTATGCGTGTAGTATACGATGAGAATATGCGAATTGTAAGTTTAGAATATGATTCGTATTATAGTATTAAGATTAAGTCTTAATGACTAAGTCATTTGAGTTGGATTTTATTAGTCCAATTGTTAAATGACCAAGCCTAAGGAGATTAGTTGGTTAAGCCCAAGTCATGGCCTAATGTTTATTTAGTTAAGCCCAATTTGTTAAAACCGAACCGTGGATCGATCCGGTGGATCACCGAATGGGGGCAACCCATGGGGCAACCCATGGGATGACCCAGGCTTGTGGTGGGCCGGCCACCTTGGTGTGGACTCCAAGCATAAGGCTTGGTCACCAAGTATTTTACTTGGTGACCAAGAGTGAATAGTAAGGAGGTTAGTGTGTGTAATGTCCAAGTTACCCTCCATTTTAATTTCCTATAAATAAGAAGGCAAGGTTGGCCATTTGAGAGTTTTACAAATTCCAACCTAGATTATTTGAGAGAGAAAGAGAGGTATACTTATAAATCCTACACTTTGGAAGCTTGATCTTATAGATTTTCAAGAGAGTTTCACAAGGATTCTTAAGGTATAATCCTTACCTTTTATCTCCATCTCTTTTGATTTTCTTTTATCTTTGGAGAATCACGATGATGGGTGGTATATGTCTTGTATGAGGGATTAAAGATGGCTTACCATAGATTCAATCTCTACAAGCCATGAGATTATAAGAATTATAAGGTTTAATAAAGTATTGAACCATGAAATATTGTTTCTTGAGATTGATCGTTTATAAACGATTGAACTCCATCAATACTTTAATATATGCATCTTGTTTGGTTAGGATGTAGATATGAAATCCATGGAGTATTCCATGTGATTTGGCTTAGAGAACCCTAGTAACGAAGTTATGGCGAATTTTACGTAATTAGACATTAAACGTTGAAAACGTTGAATTCCGGATTGGTAGTCAAATGTTGTCGTGAGACTTGAAAGCATTGGTTTTCAATGTCAACACATGAGATAGGTTGATTAAGAGTTGTGGGTTCGAGAATCGTCGGATTTCGACTTAAAACGAAGAAAACGAGCATTGAACGCTCATTAACGTTTATGAACGTCTAGAAAATGAAATCAATAGTGAATTTTGAGTTATAGGATTCGAAAGTGTTGAATTCTTATATGAGCACGTAGGGTATATAATTTATGACGTGTAGGCTTTTGAATGGACCAAATCGGACTTATAACGAAGAAGTTACGGCACCGGGAATTTCACAAAAGTTTTCAAAATTCTGGGAAATCTACAACTGAGGTCTGGTGCCGCGGCGACAGACATAGTATAAATTATCGCGCCACAACGCCAACACAGTAATATTACACACTACTAAATGGCGTTGTAGCGCCACTGATAGTATAGAGTCTCGCGCCGCAGCGCCGAGACCGGGAGTTAGCCACTGCTAACTTGAGCACGCGAGTTTGCCAAAAATATTAAACGTAAATACGTTTAATGAATGAGTGTTGATCAACATAGAGTACAATAGGTTGATCACCTAGAAGTGCTCGTAAGTTATCGGATGAACGACCTTAGTGCTGTGGACTCCTTTTCAAGTATGAAAACCGAAATTCTCGTTCATGGTCTATCGGCCCGCCTCGTAATTCTAATCTATTCTTTACTTTGGGAATTAATGTTATGAACTGTTAAAGTATTATTGATTCATAATACTTCATAACTATTGTTCAGTTATGTCGAAATTGTTATATAATTCACGAATGTGGTATTACTATTATCCTTGATTAAACTTGCTGAGCTGTCATGCTCACTTCTTGCGTGAATTATATAACTATAGTTAAGGATGAACGTACTGTGAATGCCAAACGAGATAAGGGCAAAGCTAAGATGGATGCTTAGTCGTTATGTAACAGTTTAGAAAGTTTGTATGTATTATACATTATGAACAATGAACTATGTAACCGTTTTATGAACCTGGGAAGGATTGTACTTTGGTTGTAATAAAAGATAGTAAATACATTCATTTTGTTGTATTTCAATGGAATGATTGTATGGATGTTAGTACAGTGGAGCACCATATGTCGGGTTAGAAGATACCCGAATTTGGGGGTGTCAAATGAATGGTGAACAATCCTTTGTATTCATTCTTTATTAAATTGTGGAAATGATCTGTCTACGTGGATTACTGCATAGCGGGTGAAAATCCATTTGCAGTTTCGTATATTCTATTATACTCGTCTGAGATATCATTTCTTTTGTACTCGTCATGAAATATCATTTTCTTTGGTATTTTTTTTACAAATTACTATTCACGGGTTACTGTTCACCTGGTTACTATTCACTCTAGTATTATTCACTCGGGTATTTGGGACACTTTTCATGCCGGAGTACTATTCACGAGTTACTATTCACCCGAATATTATTCACTCGTGTATTTGGAGTATTTTTTTATATCGGGGTACTATTCACGAGGCACTATTCCTGAGGTACTATTCATGGGGTGCTATTTTTGAAGTACTATTCACAGGGTACTATTCACCCGAAAAAATATATTTCTATTCTGTCCAAATTATTTTTGGTACATGAATATTATTTTTGAATTTTACTCTACAAAACAGTTTCATGTTGACAATTTGGACGTTATTGATTTCTGGATAAATTAAATTATAAATCTTTAAAATTTATCATTGAACTTATTTTATTGAATTATTATGTCATTGTCATCATCCTCATGCTTATATTGTGATGAAAGTCATCTTTGGCTTACATAGATGGACTTGGTATGACTATGACCAGGAATTATTCGGTATAATCATGACCGTAATATAACGAATGATGTGGTAAAAGTCCTCATTCGCCCGTAGTACATTGATGGACAGTTATGGGTATGATTATGAACAGGGATTATTCGGTATAGTCATGACCATTGATGATTACATGAATATCCTTGGCCATGATGCAGGGATGATTCGATTTTATTTATTAAGCTGAGTCTCAGCGATAAAGTTGATGAAAAACTTTTTAAATCATAGAAGATAGTAGATTTTATGCTCTACTTGACTCTTCTAATAGATTGCTTATTCCGGTGCAGTTGTTGATCTAAAACTTTTTGTCTATTGTATTCTATCAGTTGTTATACTATTTAAGGCTAAGGATAATTTATTCTACATTATCTTAGTCATAATATTTCTTACTGGGCTAGTTGAGCTCACCCTTTTCTTTCATTGTTCTCTTCAGGAAATGAGAATATATCTGGGACGAGTCGGGGAATGGAGTGATGGTCCAGGATAAGTAGCTTTAGTAGTCCTCACTATTCTGTGAAATAGTGTGATAATAATTGTAATGAGGACTCCACTGAGTGTGGATATTGTCTAAATGACAATATTCTTGTTTAAACTCTCTGCTATGTTTTGTCGTATTTTACACGACTGTTGTATTAAAGAAGTTGTATTTGATTTATGTACCATGTATTTGGGGACTCAAGATGGGTGATGTATACTTGTTTTGGGAGCGTCACAGTTGGTAACAAAGCTTAGGGATATGATCCCTGGCTGAGATGTGAGACAAGAACTAGGAGGGGAGAGACGGGGAATTCCTTCGCTAGTATGACCTACCTAAGTTTATTTAGTATTTAATTGGTTGGTCAGAGTACAGAGATAATATGTGATATGTCAATTAACCCTTGTTTTGTGACAGTGTTTGAAAATGGCATCTGAAAATGTTGAGATCAGCAATGAAGCACATGAGACCGTTAAGTCACCAACGATCAATAACCAAGATAATGTGCAACAGGAAGACAATAATCCTTAGGTAAACAACAACACAGATCAGATGATGAACGATGGGATGATCAGAGGATTTATGCAATTCATGCAACATCAGGCGAGAGAGACTCCTGTTCAAAATGAAGGTGGAAACAATGGCAACCCACGATTGGTCATTTGCTAAGCGATTCGAGGCTGGGACCGGCGGAGTTTTGGGAAAGCTAGAACCACTTAAGGCGGAGATGTGGTTAAAGCAGATCACCGAGATATTTGATGTCTTGGGATGCTCCGAGGAGTAAAAGGTTCCCTTTTCCACCTTTATGTTGCATGAAGAGGCGATTCTTGGTGGGAATCAGAAACGCGTCTGTGACATTTAACTCAAAATGTCTTGGGAGAAGTTCCAAGAGCTGGTCAACGACAAGTACTTTCCCGAAAGTATTCGTCACATGAAGGAAGTGGAATTCATCAAGTTAGAGCAAAACAATATGACTGTGTCGCAATATGAGGCTAAATTTGTGGAGTTATCCCGGTTTGCATCCCATTTGGTAGATAATGAGGAGTGAATGACGTGAATGTTTCTAAGAGGTTTGAAACCCGATATACGTCAATACCTCATTTCTCACAAACTTTGTTTATATTCAGATATTGTGAATAGGGATTAGTTATTGGAGCACGATAATGAGTCAGCACAACCAAAAGGCAACGACCATCAACACGATAATAATCGTACCGGTGGCAACGGCCATCGGAACAATGATAACCATCGTGGGGGAAATTATCATGACAAGAATGCTAGGCACTTCGGTGGTAATAATGGCCAAGATAATAATAGTGGAAATTTCAAGAAGAGAAGGTTCACCAACGATGGAAAGACAGCAGCACCAACACCCATTTTCAAGGAAGGAGAACAACCACCAATTGTATGCTTCAAATGTGGAGGGGAGGGACATATCAGTCCAAACTGCATGATGCAATCCAAAGCATGTTACAATTGTGGAAAAGAAGGTCACCTAGCCCGATTTTGTCGTGCACCAAAGTCAAGTCCAGCTGAGACGGTGGAACCAAAGGCGGATACGGACAAAACAAAGTCGGTGGTTTCAAGAAGAGCATTTTTCATGACTTCTCAAAAAGCAAGTAACCCGAACGAAATTAGCACGGGTTAGTTAATTATAAATTCTTACGAAGTCTATACCTTATTAGATACCGGTTCTACCCATTATTTTATCTTTCTTGCTTGCGTTCAACGTTTAAATTCGACCCCAGAGAAGTTAGACTTTCACATATTGGTTGAAACTTCATTAGTAGAAACCTTCATTACTTCCACTGTTTATAAGTCTTGTTTGATTCAAATCGATACCCTCACGTTACCTGTCGATCTTATCTCTTTGAAAATACTGGCCTTTGATGCGATTTTAGGAATCGATTGGTTAACTACTCATCATGCTTTTCGTAGGGTTGTTAGCTTTCATATTCTTAACCAACCTGTTATGTGAATTCAAGCAACCAAACCACTAAAGTCAATCACTGTCATATCAAGCCGTAAATAAAGAGTCCCGAGTCTTTATCTGGTGACTTACTCGTGTGGAATGTACCAATGCCATACTTTCCATAGGAAACGTTGTGAATGATGGTGGCAAGTTGATAGGTATCAATGTGACGTACTATCCAAGTCTTGGATGAGGGTCACAATTTTGAATGATATTTCTATTGTTAATAAATTTCCTAATGTATTCTTGAAGACTTCTTAGCTTACCCCTAGAGCGTGAAGTCAAATTTTGTATTGACCCCGGTACAAAACCCATTTCTAAAACCCTTAAATATTTCTTCAACCAAAATGAACATATAATGCGCTAAAGACATTGGCTCGAGCTGTTGAAGATTACGATCACACCATTCAATATCATTGTGGAAGAGCGAACGTGGTAGCTGATGCGTTGAGTAGAATAACGTATGCGTTTACGAGTGTGACGTTGTTAACACAAAACACATTTCGTATAACTTACAAATGATGAAGATAGAGTTAAAGACTCTAGGGACCCACGTGAAGATAACGAATATACGAGTAGAATTGACTTTAATCAATAAAGTTAAAGCCGCTCAAGCTACACGCCTGAAGCTGATGAATATGAAGAAGAAGGTTCAAAAGGGCGTTATTCTCGAAGCAAGAGTCGATGAAGAGAGGAAATCTCAACCCTCGATTTAATTGGCCCATTTGAAATCCTCGATGGAGTAGGAACTGTGGCCTATAGACTCGTTTTATCGCTAACTATGTCGCGTGTTCATAACATTTTTTTTTACGTATCGATGTTACGTAAATATGTGGATGACCCGACCCACGTTATTAAATTAGAACTAGACGAGATATCAGAAGATTTAACGTATGAGGAGATACGTGTTAAAATTTTGGATAAGAAGGATCATATTCAACACTCAAAGGTTATATCTTAAGAGTTCGAATATGAGATGAAGTCAATGTATCCTCTCCTCTTCGCCATACCAGGTACGCACCCTAATTTTGAGGACAAAATTTCATAAGAAGGGGAGGTAGTAAAACCCCAAATTTTATGAATAAAGATTAATTTCTCTTGAAATATATTTTTGAATATTATGGTGTGGATATAATATAATGTTATAGTTCTGTTTAATATTTACAAATTTTGCAAAGTAAGCAAGTGGTTATATAATATTCGATTGGTCGGGGAATATTCGTTTTAATAAGGAATATTCGTACAACGGCACAATCATTGGTGGACCCCACAACGGAAGTATTGTCGTAGTTAGAAAATGACATAATTATCTTTTTATAAAAATAATGGCGAAAGTGTTACCGTTAAAATTGTTGAACAACTCGGTAGTAAAATTACAGTAATACGTGTGGTTACATAGTAGGACGCAGTATTGATTATTGATGCTTACGTGAGAAGTCACTCAGTTATACTCAATTATTGCTACAGTAATTGTTGCATCATATCTCTCATATTATTGATTCAGTTATTGTCACAGTATCATCTGCATAATATGATATATTATTAAATCAATAATTAAGACGACAAAGTTATTCATATTATTATTTGCAATATTGATAATGTCTAGAAGTTCTGTTAAGGAGAGGTTTGGTCACTTAATTGCGTGTCAATAAGGAGATATCCTTATCGGAAAGCCCCCTCTTTCCTGGGAACGACCTGGTTGTTAAATATTATGAATTATAATATTAATGATGAATAAGTTCGTGTTGATTAAAGATGAAATTGATAGTTCCATTGTGTGGGAATTATTAGTGTTAGTGCAAATCGACATTTATTTCGATAATAATTGATGTCTAGAAGTTATCGGGTAATTAATCGGATAAATGAGCAATTAATTGCTATTAATTCACATGCATATAACTATTTGTTCACATGTGTGTACTATTGATTCACATTCATGTACTATTAGGGGAGTTGGTGCAAGATTGATAATACTTACATGACTAAGTTAAAATGGAGGTATAGATGGAGGTACTATATTGTAATTCATATTTTCACATGTCTTGAACTATTAATTCACATGATTTACTATTGATTCACATGATTTACTATTAGGGGAGGTGGTGAAGGTTTGATAATACTTGTAGGACTAAATTAAAAATGAAGGAAAAGAGGAAGGTATTATACTGTAATATTTTGAGCCCCAAAACGTGCAATTATCGAAACTATATTTTTCTATAAATAGAAGCTCATTTTTCCTTCATTTCTCACCAATTCAATAAAGCTATAGAACAATTATTATAGAGAGATATTATAGAGAGAAAGAAGAAAAGAAGTCTGCTACCTCACTATTCCAGTATCCAGTTTTCTTCTAAGGTAAGGGGTATTATTCTTTCGTATTTATGAAGAGAATTATTTTCTTTAAATACTCGTAAAGGTTGTTATTCCATTTCAGGAGTTACTATTCACGGGTTACTATTCACCCAATTACTATTCACCCGAATATTATTCACTCGGGTATTTGGAGTACATTTCATGTTGGGGTACTATTCATGAGGTACTATTCTTGAGGTACTATTCACAGGGTACTATTCTCGAAGTACTATTCACGGGGTACTATTCACCCGAAAAAATATTTTTTTTTCTGTCCAAAATATTTTTGGTACATGAATAATATTTTTGAATTTTAATCTACAAAACAGTATCATGTTGACAATTTGGACGTTATAGATTTCTTAATAAATTAAATTATAAATCTTCAAAATTTATCCTTGAACTTGTTTTATTGAATTATTATGTCATTGTCATCATCCTCATGCTTATATTATGATGAAAGTCATCTTTGGCTTACATAGATGGACTTGGTATGATTATAACCAGGGATTATTCGGTATAATCATTACCGTAATGTAAAGAATGATGTGGTAAAAGTCCTCATTGGCCCGTAATGCATTGATGGACAGTTATGGGTATGATTATGACCAGGGATTATTTGGTATAGTCATGACCATTGATGATTACATGAATATCCTTGGCCGTGATGCAGGGATGATTCGATTTTATTTATTAAGTTGAGTCTCAGCGATAAAGTTGATAAAAAACTTTTTAAATCATAGAAGATAATAAATTTTATGCTCTACTTGACTCTTCTAATGGATTTCTTATTCCGCTGCAGTTATTGATCAAAAACTTGTTGTCTATTGTATTCTATCAGTTGTTATGCTGTTGAAGGCTAAGGATAATTTATTCTGCATTATCTTAGTCATAATATTTCTTACTGGGCTAGTTGAGCTCACCCTTTTCTTTCATTGGTCTCTTCAGGAAATGAGAATATAGCTGGGACGAGTCAGGGAATGGAGTGATGGTCCAGGATAAGTAGCTTTAGTAGTCCTCACTATTATGTGAAATAGTGTCATAGTAATTGTAATGAGGACTCCATTGAGTGTGGATATTGTCTAGATGACAATATTCTTGTTTAAACTCCCAGCTATGTTTTGTCATATTTTACACGACTGTTGTACTAAAGAAGTTGTATTTTATTTATGTACCATGTATTTGGCGACTCAAGATGGGTGATGTATACCTGTTTTGGGGGCGTCACACTTTGGAGTCTCTACAATACATAACCACATAACATACCACATTAGGTCATAATTAGATATGTATGGTACCTAACGTATCTTACCCTTCTTCTCAATCTAATCATGTATTAGATTTGTTATTATTGGTTCCGGCTTGCCGTTATAATTTACATCGTTCTTATGTTCATGTTCGAGTGATTATCTTTAACCTTTAGTTATCATACTTAAGGTTTAACAATGTCTTTGAACAATGTTACTTAAAGTTTTAGTTCATCACTTAATAATAATCTTCCTTCAATATTCAAAAACCTTTCCTTTTATGTCTTGCATAATCTTTGTATTTATATTTCATCTTTACTCTTTATGTCGTATTGTGGTGCCACCTTGCGATGGTCGGGTCCGACTTCGGTCTTTGACGCAAGTCCTAGTTCATATGGTCATGCTGTGATGCGAAAATATAGTGGGTCAGGGCATTGCTCGTTGTATACTGCAGCCTCACCTTTTGCCTTAAATTTTGTGTACGGCTGACTCTCGTGCACCCGATTCTTGACAGGCTAGATGTATTACAACGAGCTTTACGGACTCAAAATTTGATCATTTTAAGTCCAAATTGGCTCGTTCAAAAGCCAATAGCTCACAAATCACATACTCTACATGTTCATGCAAGAATTTAACATTTTCGACTTCGTTAACTCATATTTAACCTTTGAGTTCATTTTTAACGAAAACGATAAACGTTCACGAACGTTCAACGCTCGTTTCTTCGTTCTAAGTCGGAATTCGATCATTTTCGAGTCTGCATCTCTAGAATGCCAAATAAGACTATTCTCCATCAAAAACCAACGTTTCTGAGTTAAATGTCAATATTTAACTTTCATTCCGAGAATTTCACGAATTCGACGATTATCGTCCAAACTCGTGAATTCCGCCATAACTTCGTTACTTATGATTTGTTCATCATTTCAAATGGATTCTTTCCATCATACTAACATCTTAACATACATATTTCATTAACTTATATACATGATAAGTTCTTACTTATTTTTTATGAGTTTATAACTTTTATACTTATGATTTCACTTCACATGATTTATCATGGTTTTAGTCTTCTAACAACCATCCTTGCTTCTTCTTATCATACAAACTTCATTAATGTAAACATATGACAAGTTCTTACAATTTCTTCATAAGTTCATAGCTTAACTAAGTATGAATCATTTATTCATGGCTTATTAAGGTTTAAGTTCATTGATTAGCCATACTTATCATTTCTTAGCATACATGCTCCACTAATCAACACTTCTCTGTCAAACTATAGTTGAAGAGATGGAAGAGTAATGGTCTAGGAGTCTTACCCTTGATGATCAAGCTTGGTTCTTCTTCTTTCTTTTTGAACTAACAAATTCTAACTTTTCTAGCTTTTTTTCTCTAACCAATAAGTTATAAGTTGTTGGATGAAAGTTGACAATTAACAAATGAACAATCTAACTCTCTATTTATAGGAAACCCAAGGTTAGGGCAATTTGGACATTAAACCAATCCCACCTCCTTAATTAACCTCCTTAGTATTCATTACTTAATCACCAAGTCTACTTTCTCATCACATCCTTTGCTTCACCATCACAACTTTTGCTTGGCCACCAAGATCAACAATGTAATCATGGGGTCCACATGGGTTGCCCCATGGGTCATGCTTACCAATAAGATCCATAATTTGGGTTTTAGCTTCAATTAGCTTACTTATGATTTTGGGCTTGCATTAATCCACATTGGCTTATACATTAATAAACATTTGGGTCTTAACCTTTAGTTAGCATTGGGCTTAATCATAATCCCAATTGGACTTTACACTTCCTTCATAATCCTACAAGTCGATTACATATGGCTTAAAGCCTTAAAACGTATTGTCTACGTATTAATCTCGTATTCTAACTCATATATTTATTCAACACATACGACATACCATCATTTATGCATACTCGAATAATACTTCGTATCATACTCGTATTCATTACCTCATATAATACCTACGTATTATACGATCATCGCTTTAACTAGTTAACGCTTTACTTTTCCTAACGTTCTCGAATTAAGTCCGCAGGTGAAACACTGTGTTTGCCATTTGTGAATTATTATTACATAATCCATCTCACCTCGATATTCTATCGTTATGTATTTCTCGGAAGTTCAAAAATAATTCCCGAGCAGAAATCAGTGAATAGTATTTTTCAGAAAATTTCTCGAAAAACTATTATTTTCGTCTTGGAAATTCAAACACTTTAATTCCTTCACGTATTCAAAATACTATGAAATTCTGACATATCTAGGTTATAGAACGACATTCATCTTGCTAACACATAATAATAACATATAATATAATTTTATTCATTATTTAATTAAATAAAATTATTTTACAATAAATCTGAATTTCTCGGTCGTTACATTCTTCCCCCCTTATAAAGATTATGTCCCCAGAATCTCGTCTTACATTATACAAATAATTGAGGGTAATCCTTCCTCATCTTTTCTTCCGATTCCCACGTTGCTTCTTCGGCATCGTGGTTCTTCCATAACACCTTTATTGAAGGTATAACCTTTTTCCGCGTAACTTTTTCTTTTCTATCGATAATTTGAATCGGCATCTCTTCATTCGTTAAGTCCTTATCGATATGAATAGGCTAATACTCTATTACGTGCTTATAATCTGGCTTATAAGGACGTACCACAGATACATGTAACATGTTATGTATTCGTTCTAGGTATGGAGGTAATGTTATCATATAAGTTACCTCACCTACCCGTTTTAACACTTCAAAACAGGTGCTTCACTTAAGCTCTTCTTCAGTTCTTGAAAATTGTCTTCGCATTTCTCTGTCCACACGTATTTCACCGTCTTTCTTGTCAAGTTAGTCAACGGAGTAGCTATCTTCAAAAAATCCTAGATGAATCTCCGATAGTATCCCACTAACCCTATGAAACTCCGTACCTCAGTCAGCATTTTCGGCTATTCCCAATTCATCACGGCTTCCACCTTCGCTGGATCTACTAAAATCCCCGCATGGTCAATGATATGACCTAAAAACTGTACCCTTTATAGCCAAAATTAACACTTAGTGAACTTCGCATATAACTTCTCCTTTCTTAGTGTCTCTAACACTATTCTTAAGTGTTTAGCATGATCTTCTGGCGTCTTAGAATAGACTAGAATATCATTGATAAATACCATGACGAACTTGTCCAAATATTGTTTGAACACTCTGATCATCATATCCATAAATGCAGCTGGTGCATTAGTAAACCCAAATGACATCACCAGAAACTCGTAATAACCATAACGAGTCCTGAAGTCGTCTTTGGTACATCCTCCTTCCTAACCTTCAACTGATGATACCCCGTCCTCAAATCTATTTTAGAAAAATACTTTACCCCTTTCAACTGATCAAAGAGATCATCGATCCTAGGCAATGGGTATTTATTCTTTATCGTTAACTTGTTCAACTCTCGATAGTCGATACAAAGTCTTAACGATCCATCCTTCTTGAAATTCAGATAAGGCACACTTAGAAGGGGGGGTTGAATAATTGTGGGAGCAATCTATAACCAATTTTTAAACTTTAAACCAAATTACTAAATTTAGCCTACTATATTGATGAATGAAGCTAGTTGAATTAATATAGCCTACCGAATTGACTATTTGATTTTAAGAAAATTTATTGCTTGTAATTATAACTTAGAAAAGAATGTTTGGTGTTATTGATTTATCTCAAGATAATGCAAATATTCAAGCTTCGATAAAATAATTAACTAGCTTTAGTGAGTAAATAAAATAATGCAAGTAATAAAATCAACACAAGGATTTTTTACATGGTTCAGCTATTACCCTTTATAATAATAGCTTAGTCCACGTCCAATACCAACTAGTATTGGAGACTCGCTTTTATTTCTTTAAAAATGTCCCTTGTTACAAAACATATTCTATCAAATTGAATTACAATAATTCACTTGAGCACGCTTGCTCCTTGTGCACCACTGCACTCCTTAAGCACCTATGCTTCCTTGAACCTGTTTGTAAACAAACCTTAATCCACCTAGATTAAATTCCTTTAGATAACTCTTAGTCTAAAAATATAAGATTACAAATATAGAGGTCTAATGATCAAAGCAAAAAAAACAATTTAACAATGCAATACTCAACTAATGAATGCAATGATCAAATAGTAAAAGAGAGATATCACCAGAAATTATGTTCACGAAAATCAGCTAGAATGAACTGAATATAAATTGCACAGTAACTGGAAGTTTTGCACCGAAAATATTAATGTAGCCTTTCAAGTATATGAGTGCAATAATTGATCCAAGCATTGTTAGTGTTGTATTTTCATCACTGTACACAGTTTCTTTTATAGCCCAAATATATATTACCGTTTATTCAACACTGTTTCGTTGTAAAATAATTATGTTGCCACAGATAAACCTTGTATAACGTTCCAATAAAAAATTCAATTGACTTTGGTTATTAAGTAAATGATGGAGTCTATAAGTGATAAACTAGAAAGAGACCAAGTCAGATAGATAACTCAATAGGCTTAGACTTTTCCAATATCTCTAGTAATTATGATTTCATAAAATCTGCCGCCACTAATATTGCAACCGAAGCAAGGAAAATCATAGCATTTAAAATAGGAGAGTAATATGAACCAACTATTCAAGATAATGATTATCTTACATTTTCAAGAGATATATACATGTAACCCACTTTTTGAAAGTAATCATATCTTTGCCAACACATTCCAACAACTTTTAATTTTCCAACACATGAATTCTTTCACACGTGTTACACAAATATTACACATGAAAAATTCAGTTAATTCGGACAATAATCTTACGCATGCATGCTAACCATATAAAATCAGTTCTCTTAATAACAGTTAGCAATGAATAACATATTTAGGTATGCACAAAATATTGAATCACATTTTAATGCACACATAAAATGTCCTAGAGCCTTGTATTGATAAATTAAGTATTTGCAATGACCTTACATATTTTTCTTAAAACTCAAATCTTCAAAGTCTTTGACAATAACCTTTTCATCAACTTCCTAAAATTTCACAATAAACAAATTAGTCCACATAATTAATCAAAACAAAAAGGTTAGAATATTAACAAACCAACATTCTTCCCCTTTTTGATGATGACAACACAAAAAATTATAACTCCCCCTGAATTCATGCATATATAAAAAAAATCCAGAGGGTTCAAACTATTTTCATCATGCCTTTTGTTTAGGCATATATTATCCTGCAAATTTGTTAGCTAGAATCACAAAATATAGCACAAATATAGCAATCATATTATCTAATACTAGCTCCAGCCATATTGTTTTAAAAAATCCCATCATAACAAAAAATTAAACACATATTGGTACCAACCAAATTGTTTTAAACATAAAATCAAAAACATTCAAATATGTCTTCACAATCTTCACAGCAACCATCAACCAGCAACCTTCACAGCTTGTCTCCCCCTTTGTCATCACCAAAAAGATCGTCAGATATCAATATCATTGATGTGAATCAGAGGTAGAAGACAATTAGTGAAATAAGGACGATGGAGAACACGATGAATCCTGTCTTCCATAGTGAAGTCATGAGAAAACCTAGGAGGATGAGGAATAAAGGTTTCATTGGGTAGAGGCAAGTCAAGGAAATCTCCAATGTATTCGGCCATCCGATTACAGCGAGGTCACTCATGAATTGGAGAGTTCATTCTGTCAAAGTGTAACCTTCTACCAACATCATTCCTATGATGAGCCATGAAATCAACAAATTCGCCAACCTAATAACTTACAAATTTCAGTTCTTGGTTTAGTTGACACAAATTTTTATTGATCTTTCGGTGTAAAGATTCAACCATAGCCATTGTATGCAATTCGAAACTAGCTTGTAAATCGATGATTTCATCCTCAATTTGTGAAAAACATTTGGTCAAATCATTTGCCCGTATAGGCAAGTTCCCTTTTTTTAAAACTAAAATCCTTTGTTTAATATCAACAATATCAGAACGCATAAGTTCTTGATTTTTTAGGATTTGATTCAACATATCAATTACTACTGGAGATGAAACTGAGGAAGTAGGAAGTGTAGAAGAAGCAGGATCAGATGAAATAACACTTGGTAGAGTAGGAATAGGATCGGAAATAAGACGTACAAATGAGCCATCAATAAAAGAAATATGAGACTGTTTTAGATTAGCAGAATCAATAAATTCATTGTGGGATACCACAATTTCATCATCAAGATAGAGTTTGAAATGCTGAAACATCTTTGTCAAAAACAAATAATTGGGCAAACACTTTTTAGTTTGGCGAATACAACTCATTATGTGGGACAACATCATAAGAGAAAAATTAAAACTGACTCCTTTTAAAATCATTGCAATAACAACCAAATCTTGTTAAGTGAAATATGCTCCACCACCTACTCGTGGAAACAGATTATAACGAAGGAGTCTGTGCAAAACACATGCAAGTGGGCAGACATCAACAATTTTAGGAGTAAACAGAGTTGTCAAAGATGAATCATCCATCACTATATGAAGTTGTTTAAGAGGAGGAAAGGGTACATTGGCAGCACCCTTAAGATTAAATGGACAAGGACCGAATGAAGGAATATTAAAAATACTCCCAAAGTCTACCACTGTGAAAAACAGAGACTTACCCTTAACAAAAGATGTATAACAATCCCCATTACACTCTAAATTTGTGTAAAATTGTTGTATCAAACGGGGATAAGCCCTAGTTAGGGGAAAAAGTTATCGGGTAATTAATCTGATAAATGAGCAATTAATTGCTATTAATTCACATGCATATAATTATTTGTTCACATATGTATACTATTGATTCACATTCATGTACTATTAGGGGTGTTGGTGCAAGATTGATAATACTTGCATGACTAAGTTAAAAATGGAGGTATAGATGGAGGTACTATACTGTAATTCGTATTTTTGCATGTCTAGAACTATTGATTCACATGATTTACTATTAGGGGAGGTGGTGCAGGTTTGATAATACTTGCAGGACTAAATTAAAAATGAAGGAAAAGAGGAAGGTATTATACTATAATATTTCAAGCCCCAAAATGTGCAATTATCGAAACTATATTTTCTTATAAATAGAAGCTCATTCTTCCTTCATTTCTCACCAATTCACTAAAGCTATAGAGCAATTATTATAGAGAGAAAGAAGAAAAGAAGCATGCTACCTCACTATTCCAGTATCCAGTTTTCTTCTAAGGTAAAGGGTATTATTCTTTCGTATTCATGAAGAGAGTTATTTTCTTTCAATACTCGTAAAGGTTGTTATTCCATTCCTTATTATTATGTTGGAATAACTTTATACATCTTAATCCCGCATACATGGTGAAATTTTTCATTATTCCATTCTTTATTATTACATTGGAATAACTTTTATGCATCGCGATCTATCGCATGCACAGTGAATTCTGTTGTTATTCCATTCTTTATTATTACATTGGAATATCACATGCATGCAATTACGCATGACACGGTTCCGTTCTTTATTATTTTGTTGGAACATCACATGCATGCGGTTTCTGGCGTGACACAGTTCCATTCTTTATTATTCTATTGGAATATCACATGCATGCTTGGATTACGTATGACTGGTTCCATTCTTTATTATTACATTGGAATAACTTTGTTTGTGTGGTCTATCGCATGCATGGTGAATTCTTTTGTTATTCCATTCTTTATTATTACATTGGAATAACTTTGTCTAAGTGGATTACCGCATGCATGGTGAATTCTTCAGTTATTCTAATCTTTATTATTCCATTGGAATAACTTTTGTCTATGTGGATTACTGCATGCATGGTGAATGATCTTATGTATTCATTCTTTATTAAATTATGGAAATGATGCATGTCTACGTGGATTACAAACATGGCGGGTGAAAATCCATTTGCGATTTAGATATTCTATTATACTAAATGCGAGATATTATTTCTTTTGTACTAAATCATGAAATATCATTTTCTTTGGTATTTTTCTTTTACGAGTTACTATTCACGGGTTACTATTCACCTGGTTACTATTCACTCTAGTATTATTCACTTAGGTATTTAGGGCACTTTTCATGCCGGAGTACTATTCACGAGTTACTATTCACGAGTTACTATTCACCCAATTACTATTCACCCGAATATTATTCACTCATGTATTTGGAGTATTTTTTATGTCGGGGTACTATTCACGGGGTACTATTCCTGAGGTACTATTCACGGGGTGCTATTTCTGAAGTACTATTCATGAGGTACTATTCACCCGAAAAAATATCTTTCTTTTCTGTCCAAATTATTTTTGGTACATGAATATTAGTTTTGAATTTTACTATACAAAATAGTATCATGATGACAATTTGGACGTTATTGATTTCTGGATAAATTAAATTATAAATCTTTAAAATTTATCATTGAACTTGTTTTATTGAATTATTATGTCATTGTCATCATCCTCATGCTTATATTGTGATGAAAGTAATCTTTGGCTTACATAGATGGACTTGGTATGATTATGACCAGGACTTATTTGGTATAATCATGACTGTAATGTAACGAATTATGTGGTAAAAGTCCTCATTGGCCCGTAGTGCATTGATGGACAGTTATGGGTATGATTATGACCAGGGATTATTCGGTATAGTCATGACCATTGATGATTACATGAATATCCTTGGCCGTGATGCAGGGGATGATTCGATTTTATTTATTAAGTCGAGTCTCAAATGATAAAGTTGATGAAAACTTTTAAATCATAGAAGATAGTAGATTTTATGCTCTACTTGACTCTTCTAATGGATTGCTTATTCCGCTGCAGTTGTTGATCTAAAACTTGTTGTCTATTGTATTCTATCAGTTGTTATACTATTGAAGGCTAAAGATAATTTATTCTACATTATCTTAGTCATAATATTTCTTACTAAGCTAGTTGAGCTCACCATTTTCTTTCATTGTTCTCTTCAGGAAATGAGAATATATCTGGGACGAGTCAGGGAATGGAGTGATGGTCCAGGATAAGTAGCTTTAGTAGTCCTAACTATTCTGTGAAATAGTGTGATAATAATTGTAATGAGAACTCCATTGAGTGTGGATATTGTCTAGATGACAATATTCTTGTTCAAACTCTCAGCTATGTTTTGTCGTATTTTACACGACTATTGTATTAAAGAAGTTGTATTTGATTTATGTACCATGTATTTGGCGACTCAAGATGGGTGATGTATACCTATTTTGGGGGCGTCACAGTTGGTATCAAAGCTTAGGGATATGATCCCTGGCTGAGATGTGAGACAAGAACTACGAGGGGAGAGACGGGGAATTCCTTCGCTAGTATGACCTATCTAAGTTTATTTGGTATTTAATTGGTTGGTCAGAGTACAGAGATAATATATGATATGTCAATTAACCCTTGTGTTGTGACAGTGTTTGAAAATGGCATTTGAAAATGTTGAGATCAGCAATGAAGCACATGAGATCGTTAAGTTACCAACGATCAATACCCAAGATAATGTGCAATAGGAAGACAATAATCCTCAGGTAAACAACAACACCGATCAGATGATGAATGATGGGATGATCAGAGGCTTTATGCAATTCATGCAACATCAGGCGAGAGAGACTCCTGTTCAAAATGCAGGTGAAAACAATGGCAACCCACGGTTGGTCACTGCTAAGCAGTTCAAGGAGCTGGGACCGCCGGAGTTTTTAGAAAGCCAGAACCACTTAAGGTGGAGACGTGGTTAAAGCAGATTACCAAGATATTTGATGTCTTGGGATGCTCCGAGGAGCAAAAGGTTCCCTTTTCCACCTTTATGTTCCATGAAGAGGAAGATTACTGGTGGGAATCTGTAAAACGTACCCAGCCTGACTCCCTCAAAATATCTTGGAAGAAGTTCCAAGAGCTGGTCAACGACAAGTACTTTTCCGAAAGTATTCGTCACATGAAGGAAGTGGAATTCATTAAGTTGGAGCAAAACAATATGATCGTGTCGCAATACGAGGCTAAATTTGCGGAGTTATCCTGGTTTGCATCCCATTTGGTCGATAATGAGGAGCGAATGAAGCGAATGTTTCTAAGAGGTTTGAAACTCGATATACGTCAATACCTCATTTCTCACAAACTTTGTTTATATTCAGATGTTGTGAATAGGGCTTAGTTATTGGAGCGCGATAATGAGTCAGCACAACCAAAAGGCAATGACCAACAACACGATAATAATCGTCTGCGGTGGCACGGCCATCAAACAATGATAACCATTGTGGGGGAAATTATCATGCCAAGAATGGTAGCCACTTCGGTGGTAATCATGGCCAAGATAATAGGAGTGGAAATTTTAAGAAGAGAAGGTTCAACAATGATGGAAAGACAGCAGCACCAACACCCGTTTTCAAGGAAGGAGAACGAGCACAAATTGTATGCTTCAAATGCAGAGGGGAGGGACATATCAGTCCAAACTGTGTGATGCAGTCTAAAGCATGTTACAATTGTGGAAAAGAAGGTCACCTAGCCCAATTTTGTCGTGCACCAAAGTCAAGTCCAACTGAGACGGTGGCACCAAAGGCGGATACGGACTAAACAAAGTCGGTGGTTTCAGGAAGAGCGTTTTTCGTGACTTCTCAAAAAGCGAGTAACCCGAACGAAGTTAGCTCAGGTTAGTTAATTATAAATTCTTGCGAAGTTTATACCTTATTAGATACCGGTTCTACCCATTATTTTATCTCTCTTGCTTGCGTTCACCATTTAAATTTGACCCCGAGAAGTTAGACTTTGACTTATTGGTTGAAACTTCGTTAGTAGAAACCTTTATTACCTCCACTATTTATAAGTCTTGTTTGATTCAAATCGATACCCTCACGTTACCTGTCAATCTTATCTCTTTGAAAATACTGGCCTTTGATGCGATATTAGGAATCAATTGTTTAACTACTCATCATGCTTTTTGTAAGGTTGTTAGCTTTCATATTCCTAACCAACATGTTATGCGAATTCAAGCAACCAAACCTCTAAAGTCAATCACTGTCATATCAAGCCATAAATAAAGAGTCCCGAGCCTTTATCAGGTGACTTACTTGTGTGGAATGTACCAAAGCCATACTTTCTGTAGGAGACGCTGTGAATGACGGTGGCAAGTTGATAGGTATCAATGTGACGTACTATCCAAGTCTTGGATGAGGGTCACAATTTTGAATGATATTTCTATTGTTAATAAATTTCCTAACGTATTCTTGAAGACTTCTTAGCTTACCCCTAAAGCGTGAAATCGAATTTTGTATTAACCCCAGTACAAAACCCATTTCTAAAACCCTTAAATATTTCTTCAACCAAAATGAACGTATAATGCACCAAAGACATTGGCTTGAGCTGTTGAAGATTACGATCATACCATTCAATATCATTGTGGAAGAGCGAACGTGGTAGCAGACGCGTTGAGTAGAATATCGTATGCGTTTACGAGTGTGACGTTAACACAAAACACATTTCGTATAACTTACAAATGATGAAGATAGAGATAAAGACTCTAGGGACCCACATGAAGATAACGAATATATGAGTAGAATTGACTTTAATCGATAAAGATAAAGTCGCTCAAGCTACACACCTGGAGCTGATGAATGTGAAGAAGAAGGTTCAAGAGGGCATTATTCTCGAAGCAAGAGTCGATGAAGAGAGGAAATCTCAACCCTCGATTTAATTGGCCCATTTGAAATCCTCAATGGAGTAGGAACTGTGGCCTATAGACTCGTTTTACCGCTAAGTATGTTGTGTGTTCATAACTTTTTTTTTACGTATCGATGTTACGTAAATATGTGGACGACCCGACCCATGTTATTAAATTAGAACTAGACGAGATAGCAGAAGATTTAACGTATGAGGAGATACGTGTTAAAATTTTGGATAAGAAGGATCATATTCGACACTCAAAGGTTATACCTTAAGAGTTGGAATATAAAATGAAGTCAATGTATCCTCACCTATTCTCCATACCAGGTACGCACCCTAATTTTGAGGACAAAATTTCATAAGAAGGGGAGGTAGTAAGACCCCAAATTTTATGAATAAAGATTAATTTCTCTTGAAATATATTTTTGAATATTATGGTGTGGATATAATATAATGTTATAGTTGTGGGTAATATTTACAAATTTTACAAAGTAAGCAAGTGGTTATATAATATTCGATTGGTAGGGGAATATTCGTTTTAGCAAGGAATATGCGTACGATGGCACAATCATTGGTGGACCCCACAACGAAAGTATTGTCGTAGTTAGAAAACGACATAATTATCTTTTATAAAAATAATGGCGAAAGTGTTACTGCTTAAAACATTGAAGAACTTCGGTAGTAAAGTACAATACGATGTCTGGCGTGGTTAAGTAGTAATACCGGTATTGATTATTGATGCTTATGTGAGAAGTCACTCAGTTATACTCAATTATTGCTACAGTAATTGCTGCATCATTTCTTTCATATTATTGATTCAGTTATTATCACAGTATCATCTGCATAATATGATATATTATTAAATCAATAATTGAGATGGCAAAGTTATTCATATTATTATTTACAATATTGACAATGTCTAGAAGTTCTGTCAAGGAGAGGTTTGGTCACCTAATTGCGCGCCAATAAGGAGATATCCTTTTCGAAAAGCCCCCTCTTTCCTAGGAACGACCTGGTTGTTAAATATTATGAATTATAATATTAATGATGAATAAGTTCGTGTTGATTAAAGATGAAATTGATAGTTCCATTGTGTGGGAATTATTAGTGTTAGTGGAAATCGGAATTTATTTTGATAATAATTTATGTCTAGAAGTTATCGGGTAATTAATCGGATAAATGAGCAATTAATTGCTATTAATTCACATGCATATAACTATTTGTTTACATGTGTGTACTATTGATTCACATTCATGTACTATTAGGGGAATTGGTACAAGATTGATAATACTTACATGACTAAGTTAAAATGGAGGTATAGATGGAGGTATTATACTGTAATTCGTATTTTCACATGTCTAGAACTATTAATTCACATGATTTACTATTGATTCACATGATTTACTATTAGGGGAGGTGGTGAAAGTTTGATAATACTTGTAGGACTAAATTAAAAATGAAGGAAAAGAGGAAGGTATTATATTGTAATATTTCGAGCCCCAAAACGTGCAATTATCGAAACTATATTTTCCTATAAATAGAAGCTCATTTTTCGTTCATTTCTCACCAATTCACTAAAGCTATAGAGCAATTATTATAGAGAGAAAATATAGAGAGAAAGAAGAAAAAAAGCCTGCTACCTCACTATTACAGTATCCAGTTTTCTTCTAAGGTAAGGGGTATTATTCTTTCGTATTCATGAAGAGAGTTATTTTCTTTCAATACTCGTAAAGGTTCTTATTCCATTTCACGAGTTACTATTCACGGGTTACTATTCACCCAATTACTATTCACCCGAATATTATTCAGTCGGGTATTTGGAGTACTTTTTATGTCTAAGTACTATTCACGAGGTACTATTCCTGAGGTACTATTCATGGGATACTATTCCTGAAGTACTATTCACGGGGTACTATTCACCTGAAAAAAAAAAATCTGTCCAAATTATTTTTGGTACATGAATAATATTTTTGAATTTTACTCTGCAAAGCAGTATCATGTTGACAATTTGGACGTTATAGATTTCTGGATAAATTAAATTATAAATCTTTAAAATTTATCCTTGAACTTGTTTTATTGAATTATTATGTCATTGTCATAATCCTCATGCATATATTGTGATGAAAGTCATATTTGGCTTACATAGATGGACTTGGTATGATTATGACCAGGGATTATTCGGTATAATCATTACCATAATGTAACGAATGATGTGGTAAAAGTCCTCATTGGCCCGTAGTGCATTGATGGACAGTTATGGGTATGATTATGACCAAGGATTATTCGGTATAGTCATGACCATTGATGATTACATGAATATCCTTAGCCGTGATGCAGGGATGATTCAATTTTATTTATTAAGCCGAGTCTCAAAGATAAAGTTGATGAAAAACTTTTTAAATCATAGAAGATAGTAGATTTTATGCTCTACTTGACTCTTCTAATGGATTGCTTATTCCGCTGCAGTTGTTGATCTAAAACTTGTTGTCTATTGTATTCTATCAGTTGTTATACTGTTGAAGACTAAGGATAATTTATTCTGCATTATCTTAGTCATAATATTTCTTACTGGGCTAGTTGAGCTCACCCTTTTCTTTCATTGGTCTCTTCAGGAAATGAGAATATAGCTGGGACGAGTCGGGGAATGGAGTGATGGTCCAGGATAAGTAGCTTTAGTAGTCCTCACTATTCTGTGAAATAGTGTGATAATAATTATAATGAGGACTCCATTGAGTGTGAAATTGTCTAGATGACAATATTCTTATTTAAACTCTGAGCTATGTTTTGTCGTATTTTACACGACTGTTGTATTAAAGAAGTTGTATTTGATTTATGTACCATGTATTTGGCGACTCAAGATGGGTGATGTATACCTATTTTGGGGGCGTCACACTTTAGAGTCTCTACAATACATAACCACATAACATACCACATTAGGTCATAATTAGATATGTATGGTACTTAACGTATCTTACCCTTTTTCTCAATCTAATCATGTATTAGATTTGTTATTATTGGTTCTGGCTTGCCGTTATAATTTACATCGTTCTTATGTTCACGTTCGAGTGATTATCTTCAACCTTTAGCTATCATACTTAAGGTTTAGCAATGTCTTTGAACAATGTTACTTTAAGTTTTAGTTCATCACTTAATAATAATCTTCCTTCTATATTCAAAAACCTTTCTTTTTATGTCTTACATAATGTTGGCACTGCGGCGCCAACTTTTACTCTTTATGTCATATTTGTGGTGCCACCTTGCGATTAATCGTGGTCCGGACTTCGGTGTTGCGCGCATAAGTCCTAGTTCATATGGTTACGTATTGCATGATGCGAAAATATAGTAGGTCAGGGCATTGCTCGTTTCAAATGGATTCTTTCCATCATACTAACATCTTAACATACATATTTCATTAACTTATATACATGATAAGTTCTTACTTGTTTTTCATGAGTTTCTAACTTTTATACTTATAATTTCACTTCACATGATTTATCATGGTTTTAGTCTTCTAACAACCATCCTTGCTTCTTCTTATCATACAAACTTCATTAATGAAAACATATGACAAGTTCTTACAATTTCTTCATAAGTTCATAGCTTAACTAAGTATGAATCAATTATTCATGGCTTATTAAGGTTTAAGTTCATTGATTAGCCATGCTTATCACTTCTTAGCATACATGCTCCACTAATCAACACTTCTCTATCAAACTATAGTTGAATTGATGGAAGAGTAATGGTCTAGGAGTCTTACCCTTGATGATCAAGCTTGGTTCTTCTTCTTTCTTTTTGAACTAACAAATTCTAACTTTTCTAGCTTTTTTTCTCTAACCAATAAGTTATAAGTTGTTGGATGAAAGTTGACAATTAACAAATGAACAATCTAACTCTCTATTTATAGGAAAACCAAGGTTAGGACAATTTGGACATTAAACCAATCCCACCTCCTTAATTAACCTCCTTACTATTCATTACTTAATCACCAAGTCTACTTTCTCATCACATCCTTTGCTTGGCCATCACAACTTTTGCTTGGCCACCTAGATCACCTATGTGATCATGGGGTCCACATGGGTTGCCCCATGGGTCATGCTTACCCATTGGATCCTTACTTTGGGCTTTCGGTTCAATTAGCTTACTTATGATTTTGGGCTTACATTAATCCACATTGGCTTATACATTAATAAACATTTGGGTCTTAACCTTTAGTTAGCATTGGGCTTAATCAAAATCCCAATTGGACTTTACACTTCCTTCATAATCCTACAAGTCCATTACATATGGCTTAAAGCCTTAGAACGTATTGTCTACGTATTAATCTCGTATTCTAACTCGTATATTAATTTAACACATACGACATACCATCATTCATACATACTCGTATAATACTTCGTATCATACTCGTATTCATTTCCTCATATAATACCTATGTATTATACGATCATCGCTTTAACTACTTAACGCTTTACTTTTCCTAACGTTCTCGAATTAAATCCGCAGGCGAAAAACTGTGTTTGCCATATCTGAATTATTATTACATAATCCATCTCACCTCGATATTCTATCGTTACGTATTTCTCGGAAGTTCAAAAATAATTCCCGAGAAAAAATCAGTGAATAGTATTTTTCAGAAAATTTCTCGGAAAACTTTTATTTTCATCTTGGAAATTCAAACACTTTAATTCCTTCACGTATTCAAAATACTATGACATTCTAACATATCTAGGTTACAGAACGACATTCATCTTGCTAACATATAATAATAACATATAATATAATTTTATTCATTATTTAATTAAATAAAATTATTTTACAATAAATCTGAATTTCTCGTTCGTTACATTCTTCCCCACTTATAAAGATTATGTCCCCAGAATCTCGTCTTACATTATACAAATAATTGATGGTAATCCTTCCACATCTTTTCTTCCAATTCCCACATTGCTTCTTCGGCATCGTGGTTCTTCCATAACACCTTTACTGAAGTTATAACCTTGTTCTGCAGAACTTTTTTTTTTCTATCGATAATTTGAATTGGCATCTCTTCATACGTTAAGTCCTTCTCGATATGAATAGGCTCATACTCTATTACGTGCTTATAATCCGGCTTATAAGGACGTACCACAATTACATGAAACATGTTATGTATTCGTTCTAGGTCTGGAGATAATGTTATCATATAAGCTACCTCACCTACCCGTTCAAAATAGGTGCTTCACTTAATCTCTTCTTCAGTTCTTGAAAATTGTCTTCGCATTTCTCTGTCCACACGTATTTCACCATCTTCCTTGTCAAGTTAGTCAACGGAGTAGCTATCTTCAAAAAATCCTAGATGAATCTCCGATAGTATCCCGCTAACCCTAGGAAACTTCGGACCTTAGTCAGCATTTTCGGCTATTCCCAATTTATCACGGCTTCCACCTTCGCTGGATCTACTAAAATCCCCTCATGGTCAATGATATGACCTAAAAACTATACCCTTTCTAGCCAAAATTCACACTTAGTGAACTTTGCATATAACTTCTCCTGTCTTAGTGTCTCTAACACTATTCTTAAGTGTTTAGCATGATCTTCTGGCGTTTTAGAATAGACTAGAATATCATCGATAAACACCATGAAGAACTTGTCCAAATTTTATTTGAACACACTGATCGTCATATCCATAAATGCAACTAGTGCATTAGTCAACCCAAATGACATGACCAGAAACTCGTAATAACCATAACGAGTCCTGAAGTCATCTTTGGTACATCCTCCTTCCTAACCTTCAACTGATGATACCCCGTCCTCAAATTTATTTTAGAAAAATACTTTACCCCTTTCAACTGATCAAAGAGATCATCAATCCTAGGCAATAGGTATTTATTCTTTATCGTTAACTTGTTCAACTCTCGATAGTCGATACAAAGTCTTAACGATCCGTCCTTCTTGAAATTCAGATATGGCACACTTAGAAGGGGGGGTTGAATAATTGTGGGAGCAATCTATAACCAATTTTTAAACTTTAAACCAAATTACTAAATTTAGCCTACTATATTGATGAATGCAGCTAGTTGAATTAATATAGCCTACCGAATTGACTATTTGATTTTAAGAAAATTTATTGCTTGTAATTATAACTTAGAAAAGAATGTTTGGTGTTATTGATTTATCTCAAGATAATGCAAATATTCAAGCTTAGATAAAATAATTAACTAGCTTTAGTGAGTAAATAAAATAAAGAAAGTAATAAAATCAACACAAGGATTTTTTATGTGGTTCAGCTATTACCCTCTATAATAATAGCCTAGTCCACATCCAATACCAACTAGTATTGGAGACTTGCTTTTATTTCTTTAAAAATGACCCTTGTTACAAAATAGATTCTATCAAATTGAATTATAATAATTCACTTGAGCACACTTGCTCCTTGTGCACCACTGCACCCCTTAAGCACCTATGTTTCCTTGAACCTGTTTGTAAACAAACCTTAATCCACCTGGATTAAATTCCTTTAGATAACTCTTAGTCTAAAAATATAAGATTACAAATATAGATGTCTAATGATCAAAGCAAAAAAACAATTTAACAATGCAATGCTCAACTAATGAATGCAATGATCAAATAGTAAAAGAGAGATATCACCAGAAATTATGTTCACGGAAATCAGCTAGAATGAACTAAATATAAATTGCACAGTAACTGGATGTTTTGCACCGAAAATAATGATGTAGCCTTTCAAGTATATGAGTGCAATAATTGATCCAAGCGTTGTTAGTGTTGTATTTTCATCACTGTACACAGTTTCTTTTATAGCCCAAGATATATTATCGTTGATTCAACATTGTTCCGTTGTAAAATAATTACGTTACCACAAATAAATCTTGTATAACGTTCCAATAAAAAATTCAATTAACTTCGGTTATTAAGTAAATGTTGGACTCTATCAGTGATAAACTAGAAAGAGACCAAGTCAGATAGATAACTCAATAGGCTTAGACTTTTCCAATATCTCTAGTAATTATGATTTCATAAAATCTGCCGCCACTAATATTGCAACCGAAGCAAGGAAAATCATAGCATTTAAAATAGGAGAGTAATATGAACCAACTATTCAAGATAATGATTATCTTACATTTCTGAGTTATATACATGTAACCCACTTTTTGAAAATAATCATATCTTTTCCAACACATTCCAACAACTTTTAATTTTCCAACACATGAATTCTTTCACACATGTTACACAAATATTACTCATGAAAAATTCAGTTAATTCAGACAATACTCTTACGCATGCATGCTAACCATATAAAATCAGTTCTCTTAATAACAGTTAGCAATGAATAACATATTTAGGCATGCACAAAATATTGAATCACATTTTAATGCACATATAATGTGACACCCCCAAATCCGGTACTTCCATTTCCATAGGATTTGGTGTTCAATGTACAAATATCGTCTATCTATCTACCCATAAATAATGCAAACCATGCCATAGATAGAAATAATAAATAAATCTCCCCTTATGGGGTTACATCTACTACAAAATAAATTAAATCCCAGGTTGCTCTACCCTTAAAACATCTATACGGAATCATAAACAAATAATAAGTCTTAAGTAACATCAAGTCTAATTATCATTACATAACCACAATAATAAATAGTCTTCATTACTTACTAATCTAGTCCTTGCCTTTACTAGTGGAAGGCTCATCTGCTTTTTCGTTCTTAACTGCAATGTTATTATTACACAAGAGTGAGCACGATTGCCCACAAGTATAACAATAAAACAATGAATAATAACATGCAAATGAATTAATAACTTCTGATATAAAAGCTCAACTTTTGAATCAAGAATGAATAACAAGAATCAAAAGAAATTCTGAGGGTCATAAGACCTTGAACTATGTCCTAGGTTGTCAAGTGTTTATACTTGAAACCTTTCACAGTCATAAGACTATGGACTCTTCTTCTCGTACTTAAGGGGATCAACCCTTAGTACCATACTGTGCACAATATCTTAACGATAACGCATAAGTAATTCCCTTTACAGGGTTGTTCATCTCAGTTTGACATTCGAGTCCGCACCAAAGGAAGTTTGGTTTGGATAAATCATCAAGGGTTCTAAAATTTAGAACGCTCATCAACTATGGATTAATCGAATCATTATGGGTTCGCTAATCTAACAAGGTTTAACAATAACTGATAATTTAATTTGAATAACAATCTCAAGGGGTATACAATATAATAAGTATTGTATAACAGCATCATGCTTGAAAGATTAATAAGCTTTGATATAACAAAACAGACTTGATCAATAATAATGCGAACTTGCTCAATGTAGAAAGGTGAATTTATCAACTTATATAACGATAACAAGTAGAGTTAGGAAACTTGCCTCGAGCGTAGATTACACGTTAATAAAACTCGTTCTTTAATTTAAATCCTACATATCATTTACATTCACAATACCAGTCAATTATAACGTGCTAACCATCACCTGAATTCATGACTATACTTAGTCAAATTACCACACTTGTTTTCACGTAATATTACACTATACAAAAAAATAAGCTAATTACATAATTAACAATTCAATTAACATGTAAATGTCTTAATGACATGATAAGAACCTATTTTAATATCTCATTGTATGTCTAATGAGTTTTTATAATCATTAGATTAAGTTACTATCACATTTCTATACTTGAATACTTTAAAAAAAATATTTTCTGGACATTCTGCTAAGTGGCGCTGCGGCGCTACTATTGTACTGGGCCTTGGCGTTGCGGCCCCGTGACGCTGCGGCGTGATACTTGGCGATGCGGCGTGGTGGCGCTACGGTGTGGGACTTCAGTTCTGGAGTTGGCGCCGCGGCGCGAAACTCCAGATTTTGATTCCCAGTTCGCGAAGAACACAGAGTTTAGAGAATTAAACACTACATGATCATTAATTTCACCAAATTAAACATACCCACATGCTAGAATTTATACATAATCAGTACCCAACATTTATAGAGCAATTTAACCCATTAAAACACATAATTACATAAGTAAATTATGCAAAATTGTACTGTTCTTGATGTTCTTGAAGTTCTTAAACAAAAACATAGAATTTAATACTACGGATTCGATATAAGACCAAATCCAACC
Organism: Panax quinquefolius; assembly: GCA_020205615.1. Classification (NCBI taxonomy): domain Eukaryota; kingdom Viridiplantae; phylum Streptophyta; class Magnoliopsida; order Apiales; family Araliaceae; genus Panax; species Panax quinquefolius. The sequence goes on along the minus strand of CM035163.1, from coordinate 96,303,125 downwards.
ATTCAAGTTTCGTTTTGTTCGTTTTAGCATGCATAATCATATACAAGTGGAAATTTTGCAGAACACTTTATGCTTGACATATTAAAATAACGTATAAGGCCATATGGCCATATAACATACTACTCAAATCTTTTATCAGATAATTTCATGAAATTGATGATATGGAAACCTATATAATATACAATAAAACATGTTATGCTAATCATATTATTACATATATCCATATAACAACAAAATTTCCCATTTACAGAGATTTAACAGAAGTCTTAAGAGCCATATTCATAAAACTAAATGACGTAAAATATGAATTGGGTTGAAGAGATTACCCAAGCGTAGATTGTAGTTTGCAGAAGATGAATTCCCTCTCAACTCTTTATCAATCACACACTAAAATTTCTCAAACTCTCTCTGAAATTTCTCTGGCTCTCAGTTAACTCTAAATTAAAGAATACGTAATATCAAATAACTGAGTCTTTATGCGCAGAGTTGAGGTCAGTTACTCCATACGTGGTTTAACTGCCCCCAACTCCTCTTAAGGCCTCATTTGGCTAGCAAGAATAGGTTTCAAACTATTTAATTTAATAAAAACCTTATCATATAGTTTAAATAATGTCACACCCATTATAAAATAAATATAATATCTTATTTAATTTACTTTAAATAAAATATAATAATTTCTAATTAATTCACATAGTCACATAATTAAATTTCTCCTTTATTAATAACGTCAAATTATTAAATCTCTAATTAATAATTAAATTAATTAAAATACTATCAGGCTTATTAAATATTTCTTTTAATACAATAAGCTCACATAATTACATACTTTGTATAATAAAAATTCTCCACATAATTTAATAAATATAACACATATAATTACATTAATCTTCCACAACTTCATCAATTAATTATTTAATATAACAATTAATTCATCAAAAAATATTTATTCAGTCCAATAAATATTAAAATTAAATTATAAAATCTCGGTTGTCACATTTTTCCCCTCTTAAAAGGATTTTATCCTCAGAATCATAACTCAACAATTTGTCCCGTTACATTGTTCTCCCCCCCTTACAAAGATTCTGTCCCCAGAATCCCTTATACAATCTAAGTAAATAAATGAGGATAATTTTGCATCATATTCTCTTCGAGTTCCCACGTAGCTTCTTCAGTGTTGTGGTTCCTCCAAATTACCTTAACAGAAGGTATTTCTTTATTTCTCAAAACTTGTTCTCTTCGGTCAACAATTTGAATAGGAATTTCTTCGTAAGATAAGTCTTTGTCAAAATATAGAGGTTCATATTCAATCACGTGCTTGTAATCAGGTATGTAGGGTCGTAGGACTGAGACATGGAAAACATTGTAGACATTCTCTAGAGCTGGAGGTAAGGCTACCTCATAAGCAACTTCTCCGACCCTTCTTAGAACTTCAAAGGGTCCAATGAATCTTGGGCTTAATTTCCCTTTCTTTCCGAATCTGATCTTTCCCTTCCAAGGAGAGACCTTTAAAAACACATAACTACTTGGCTCAAACTCAACATTTTTACGGTGTGGATCAGCTGTCTATCTTGAGCTGTTGTCAATCTTGTTCGGATCACTTTGACTATTTCTGCTGTTTGTTGTACCAATTCCGGGCCTAGTAATTGTCTTTTGCCAACTTCATCCCAGTATAGCGGAGTTCTGCACTTTCTGCCGTATAACGCTTCATAAGGCGGCATGCCAATACTGGCATGGTAACTGTTGTTGTAGTCGAACTCTACGAGCGATAGATGATCATCCCAATTTCCTTTAAAGTCCATTATACAAGCTCTTAACATATCTTCCAATGTCTAAATTTTTCTTTCACTTTGTCCATCTGTCTGAGGGTGATATGCCGTGCTCATTCGCAACTGTGTACCCATGCATTCTTGTAGACGTTTCCAGAAGTTCGATGTAAAACGCGGATCTCTATCAGAAACAATTGACACCGGAACTCCGTGCCTTGAAACTATCTCTTTCACATATAACCTTGCCAACTGATCTAGGTTGAATCTGATTTTGATCGAAAGGAAATGTGCGGATTTCGTCAATCGGTTAACAATAACCCATACTGCGTCGTAGCCTTTCTGAGTTGTCGGTAGGCCAACCACGAAATCCAATGTAATATGTCCCATTTCCACTCTGGAATCTCTAAGGTTGTAGTAACCCACTCGGCCTCTGATGTTCTGCTTTAACTTTCTGACATGTCAGGCATTTGGCAACACATTCTGCAACCTCTCGTTTCAAATTTGGCCACCAAAAATGTTGTCGAAGATCTTGATACATCTTGGTGCTACCAGGGTGAATCCAATATCTTGAGTTGTGAGCCTCGCTTAAAATTTCTTCCTTAATCTCTGTTACTGGCGGTACCCAAATTTTGCTCTCAAATCTTAGTAGTCCCTCACCGTCTATTTTGAATCTCAGTTCAGTCCCTTCAAATATCTTCTTTTTCACTTTATCACATTCTTCGTCCTGAATTTGAGCCTCCTTAACTTTATCTAGTAAAGTTGTACCAGCTTGCATCTGGAACAGCTTCTCGTCGATCTCCATAGAACACTTTACTTCTAATTCCAGCTTCTCCATTGCTAAAATTAACTCCTCCTGTTTGGTCAATATCATTAGTGTCTCCCGACCCTTTCTACTTAAGGCGTCGGCAACCACATTTGCCTTACCCGGTTGGTATAGAATCTCACAATCGTAATCCTTAATTAACTCCAACCACCTTCTTTGACGCATGTTCAAGTCTTTCTGTGTAAAAATATATTTCAGACTCTTGTGATCTGTATATATTTCACACTTCTCCCCATAGAGATAGTGCCTCCAGATTTTCAAAGCGAAAACCATTGCAGCTAACTCCAAGTCATGGGTCGGATACCCCTTCTCATAATCTTTCAGTTATCGTGACACATACGCAATGACTTTGCTGTTTTGTATAAGCACACAGCCAAGTCCTTTATGCAATGCATCACTATAAATCACAAAATTTCATGTATCATCTAGATGAGATAACACGGGTGTTGTACTCAACCTCTTCTTTAATTCTTGAAAGCTTTCCTCACACTTCTCTGTCCAAACAAATTTCACCGATTTTCTAGTCAAATTCGTCAATGAAGTTGTGATCTTGGAAAAATCCTGAATGAATCTTCTGTAATAACCTGCCAATCCAAGAAAACTTCTTACTTTCGACGGTGTCTTCTGCTGGTCCCAGTTAATCACAGCTTCGACTTTGGAGGGATTCACCGAAATTCTGTCCCTATCAATCACATGCCCATGAAATTGTACTCTTTCGATCCAAAATTCACATTTCAAAAACTTGGCATACAACTTCTCCCTTCTTAATATCTCCAATGTCATCCTCAAATGCTCTTCATGTTCTTCCTTGGTTTTCGAATATACCAAAATGTCATCTATGAATACCACTACAAATTTGTCCAAAAATGGCTTAAACACTCCATTCATTAAGCCCATAAATGCTACAGGAGCATTTGTCAGACCAAATGACATTACCAAAAATTTGTAGTGACCGTATCGTGTTCTCGATGTCGCCTTCTAAGACATCTTTTGGTCTTACCTTCAGTTGATGATAACCACTTCTCAAATTTATCTTTGAAAAATATCTTTCTCCCTTTAACTGATCGAACAAGTCATCGATTCGCAGTAATGGATATCTATTCTTAATCGTGACCTTATTCAGTTCTCTGTAGTCTATGCAGAGTCGCATTATTCCATCCTTCTTCTTCATAAATAAAACCGGCGCTCCCCACGGTGATATGCTTGGTTGGATATACTTCTTGTCTAGTAATTCTTGTAGTTGGACCATCAGTTCCTTCATCTCTACCGGTGCCATTCGGTACGATGCCTTAGATGTTGGAGTCATTCCTGGAGCCAAATCGATCACAAATTCAACTGCTCTATCTGGAGGAAGTCCTGGCAAATCATCCAAAAATACGTCTGTGAAACCTCTCAATATTGGTATCTCATCTATTTTTGGATTCTCTTTACGACTATCGAATATGTAAGCTAGATACCCTACACAGCCTTGCCTTAACAACCTCCTGGCCTGCATCATCGTCAGACAACTCGCTTGTCTAGGAGACTTGCTACCATAAAACACAACCTTTGACAGAGTCATAAGGTTAATACGCTTCTTCTGGCAGTCAATTATCGCCCCATAATTGGATAACCAGTCCATACCCAAAATAACGTCGAATTCTCCAAGTCGAATAGGGATAAGATCTACGTTCATGATATTACCCTTAATATCCACTCTACAGTTCTTGTGCTCATACTTAACAAGGATTATTTCTCTATTAGCAATTTCTATGTTCATGGGGTATTCTAACTCATCCTTAAGCAATTCTAAGTTCTTAGCAAAGTCATCGAATATAAATGAACAAGTAGCACCCGAATCAAATAATATATAAGCATTAACTTTATTGATCAGAATGATACCTGACACCACATCGCGAGACTGCATTGCATCCTGTACTGTCATGTTGAATGTTATGGTTGTCGGTCTGTTGGTTGTGGTTGGTCCTGCAATAGTCAGGGTGCTTCCACCGGTATTTCCTTTATTTCCTCTTGAACTCGTCCCTCCAGATCCCTTCTTAGGACAATCCCTTGCAAGATGGTCCTTTGATCCACAAGTGAAATATGCACCCTTCTTTGGGTTCGGACAGTTTGGTGCTATGTGGCCTTCCTGACCACAATTGTAGCACACTCGCTTCCCTTTCATACAAACTCCCAGATGAGTTTTCCTGCAGGTTGGGCACTCTTCGATCTTCTTCTTCTGCCCTCCATGTTAACTTCCAGCTGACGAGTTATCAGACCACTTCCTCTTCTGATTGTGATTACCCCCAGTGCTACTCCCACCAGTTTTGTTATTACCTTCATTCTCACTCTTTTTCTTCTTCTGATCCTGATTATATTTCGTTATCGCATCGCTTCCACCCTCAGCGAGTATGGCCTTCTCTAACACTCCAGTAAAAGTGTTCAATTGGAACATTGACACTTTGCTATACAACTAGGGCTTCAATTCCTGCTCGAATCGTCTTGCTTTCCTCTCATCGGTATGCACTTGGTATGTAGCGAACCTAGCCAACTCGTTGAACCTTGCCGCATAATCAGCTACTGACATACTCCCATGTTTCAACTCTAGAAACTGAACTTCCATTTGATTTTGTGAACTAGTCAGAAAGTACATCTCGAAGAACATCTCTTTAAATCTCTCCCAGGTTATTACACCTTCACCTCCCCGTACTTTGTTTTCCTGCCACCAATAACTAGCTTCAGACTTCAACATAAATGTTGCATACGTGGTCTTCTGATCCTCCTTTACTCGAGTGACGTCGAACACCTTCTACATCTCCATCACCCAAGTCTGAGCTTCGATTGCATTTATGGAACCCTTAAACTCTGGCGGTCCCACCACCTTGAAGTCTTTGAATGAGGTGTTTGGTGGAGCTTCTGGTTGATTGTTAATCGCCCCGGCTAAAAGTTTCACCAATTCTTTGAATGTGGTTAGCATTAAAATCGTTGTTATTCATTGGTTCCTCTTGTGCTTGCTGACGGTTTTGTCTTCTTCTAGGCGGCATATTTCTGTTAAGAATATACACTTATTAGGTTTTTATTCAATCTCTTAAACATTTAAGACTTAACTAAAATATTTAATCATAACTCACTTAACACATCAATTCAAATAAACTCTGACATTTTTATTAAATTCAAAAGTTTTAACATCATAAGATAGCATCACTGCTATTTGCATCCACTACCTGAGATAAAGAATCTACAGGATTTAAAACATCAAAATATTCCTTTGTTTATAAACACATCAGAATTTACATCATTAACTACCAAATAGTTTTCACATAATTAAACTAATACTATCACTGCCTATTAAGGCGCAGGATAGCCTTGCCACGTTCTTCTTCCATAATACGAGACATTGTCCTACGATCAAGCATGTATGATGGTAGACCTTCAAACTGGATTGGGTACTTCATAACTCGATCTTGGGCCGCATTCATTGCATTGTGAAGTGTAGAGTACGTCTCCCCAAGCTTAGCCTTCTTTGCATGGCAATCCTCTTCTGCGAGATCATCACGACGCGACTCTCTTACCCAGCCCTCCTCTACTAAAGCCAATCTTTCTGAGCTCTCTTTCAGATCTTTCTTCAACTTCTCTATTTCTTTGGTCTTATCCTCAGTTTGACCCTTCTCGTGAACCAAATCCCACTCCACGTTTCCCAAACGTGTGTGAAGAGTCACAATTTCCTCATCCTTCTGCTCGATGGTACTCTACTGCATAACAGTCCTCTCCCTCAGCTCCTGAATAGTGTCTTGCAACTCTATGTTACGATCATAATGTGCATCATATATGTCATCATCAATGGAGTTCGGTGGGAAATCCTCTTCCTCCTCTTCCTCATCTGAATCCTCCTCTGGATCAGTCTTAGGCTCATGCTCCCGACCAACAACGGTGATCAATGGGGATGGCTCTCTCTGTACCAACTGTTCCCTGACGACATGAATGTCTCGGGGCTCCTCCTCTGTGGGTACTCGTGGTTCCTCCTCCTCAGCTTGACTAGCTCCTCCAACATCAGACATCCTGACAATAAAAGTCAGATAGATAACTCAATAGTCTTAGACTTTTCCAATATCTCTAGTAATTATGATTTCATAAAATCTGCCGCCACTAATATTGCAACCGAAGCAAGGAAAATCATAGCATTTAAATTAGGAGAGTAATATGAACCAACTATTCAAGATAATGATTATCTTACATTTTCGAGATATATACATGTAACCCACTTTTTGAAAGTAATCATATCTTTGCCAACACATTCCAACAACTTTTAATTTTCCAACACATGAATTCTTTCACACGTGTTACACAAATATTACACATGAAAAATTCAGTTAATTCAGACAATACTCTTACGCATGCACTGCTAACCATATAAAATCAGTTCTCTTAATAATAGTTAGCAATGAATAACATATTTAGGCATGCACAAAATATTGAATCACATTTTAATGCACACATAAAATGTCCTCGAGCCTTGTATTGAAAAATTAATTATTTGCAATGACCTTACATATTTTTCTTAAAACTCAGATTTTCAAAGTCTTTGACAATAACCTTTTCATCAACTTCCTAAAATTTCCCAATAAACAAATTAGTCCACATAATTAAGTCATCATCAAAACAAAAAGGTTAGAATATTAACAAACCAACATTCTCCCCCTTTTTGATGATGACAACACCAAAAATTATAACTCCCCCTGAATTCATGCATATATAAAAAGAATCCAAAGGGTTCAAACTAATTCCATCATGCCTTTTGTTTAGGCATATATTATCCTGCAAATTTGTTAGCTAGAATCACAAAATATAGCACAAATATAGCAATCATATTATCTAATACTAGCTCCAGCCATATTGTTTTAAAAAATCCCATCAAAACAAAAACTTAAACACATATTGGTACCAACCAAATTATTTTAAACATAAAATCAAAAACATTTAAATATGTCTTCTCAATCTTCATAGCAACCAGCAACCATCAACCAGCAACGTTCACAGCTTGTCTCCCCCTTTGTCATCACCAAAAAGATCGTCAGATATCAATATCATCGATGTGAATCACAGGTAGAGGACGATTAGTGAAATAAGGATGATGGAGAACACGATGAATCCTGTCTTCCATAGTGAAGTCATGAGAAAACCTAGGAGGATGAGGAATAAAGGTTTCATTGGGTAGAGGCAAGTCAAGGAAATCTCCAATGTATTCAGCCATCCAATTACTGCGAGGTCACTCAAGAATTGGAGAGTTCATTATGTCAAAGTGTAACCTTCAACCAACATCATTCATACGATGAGCCATGAAATCAACAAATTCGCCAACCTGATAACTTACAAATTTCAGTTCTTGGCTTAGTTGACACAAATTTCTATTGATCTTTCGGTGTAAAGATTCAACCATAGCCATGGTATGCAATTCAAAACTAGCTTATAAATCAATGAATTCATCCTCAATTTGTCAAAAACATTTGGTCAAATCATTTGTTCGTATAGGCAGGTTCCCTTTTTTAAAAATTGGAATCCTTTGTTTAATATCAACAATATCAAAACGCATAAGTTCTTGATTTTTTAGGATTAGATTCAACATATCAATTACTGCTGGAGATGAAACTGAGGAAGTGGGACGTGAAGAAGAAGCAAGATCAGATGAAATAATACTTGGTGGAGTAAGAATAGAATCAGAAATAAGACGTACAAATGAGTCATCAACAAAAGAAATATGAGACTGTTTTAGATTAGCAGAATCAATAAATTCATTGTGGGATAACACAATTTCATCATCAAGATAGAGTTTGAAATGCTGAAACATCCTTGTCAAAAACAAACAATAGGGCAAACACTTTTTAGTTTGGCGAATACAACTTATTATGTGGGACAACATGATAAGAGAAAAATTAAAACTGACTCCTTTTAAAATCATTGCAATAACAACCAAATCTTGGTAAGTGAAATCTGCTCCACCACCTACTCGTGGAAACAGATTATAACGAAGGAGTTTGTGCAAAACACATGCAAGTGGGCAGACATCAACAGTTTTAGGAGTAAATAGAGTTATCAAAGATGAATCATCCATCACTATATGAAGTTATTTAAGAGGAGGAAAGGGAATATTGGCAGCACCCTTAAGAGTAAATGGACAAGGACCGGATGAAGGAATATTAAAAATACTCCCAAAGTCTACCACTGTGAAAAACAGAGACTTACCCTTAACAAAAGATGTATAAAAATCCCCATTACACTCTAAATTTGTGTAAAATTATTGTATCAAACGGGGATAAGCCCTAGTTGGGGGAAAAAGCATAGCAGAAATACCACAAGACATGAAAAAATTTTCCAAAGATAAGTTTTTAAAATAAAACAAATCAAAAATTTTCTCATAAACAAACTATTTAGTAGCAATAGAAGTCTTAAAACGAGCTTCAAAACTATGACCCCGAAAGAAATTATGTGGCAAATCAGAAGAAGTAGAGAAAGGATTTACCAAATTTGATGGTGAGTCTGGTTGAGAAGGAGGACGCTCTGAACCAAGAGATTATGGGGATGTCTTTAAGAAAGAGAAGCTTGAGTCAGACCCATCGGAATCTTCGGATGAAACATTAACAGATGGTTGGCTAGATTGTCTTTTGGATTTCTTTGGTGATCGTGTGGTATAAGGAGATCGTTGATGACATCCTTCTTTGATTGGTATACCGGATTAACGCTTGTTTGCCCGAGTTTTCATGATCGGTGTTAAACAGAGTAGAAATATCAGTGTAGATATGTGATAAAAGAAGAAAGCGCTATGTATTTAATGGAAAAGTGGTAGAAGCCGAAAGGACTCCTTAAAATAATAAATCTCTTAGCTTCTGTCTTTTCAAATTTCGAAACCTGTAATAGTAGTTACCATGAATTGTGCCAAAATAGATACGTCTCCCTTTGTCTTCAGTTACGTACAGATATTGTTTAGCAATAGAACACATTTAAAATAATAACATGCAGATATACTGTAAGTATGAGATATTTTATGCATGAATTATTTTAGTACGTAATCATATTATACCATGCACATTCCAAGTTCTCTTCTTAACATGCAAAACCTTTCTTCACTTAATGGTTTAGTAAAAATGTTAACTAATTGTTTTTCTGTAGGAATAAAAATTAATTTTCTTAAACCTTTTAAAACATTATCCCTTAAAAAATGATGTCGAACCTCTGTGTTTTGTGCGAGAATGCAAAACAGGATTTCTTGAAATGTTAATAGTACTAGAATTATCACAGTAAATAGGCACACTATCACATAAATTATCAAAATCATATAGAGTTTGTTTTAACCATAAAATTTGAGAGCAACAGCTTCCTCAGGTACAAGTTCACCTCCAATTATTTTTGCGTTCAACTTGAATCCACCGGGTTTGGTTCCTTCCTTTGATCAACGTTAGCCACCCAAGTGTTTGGCCTCTAGAGGTGATCCACCAACGAAGAAGAATTCAAGAAGATGGGTATTTGGCAAAACCCTATTTTTCTATCTCTCATAGAAAAAGGCGTACTCTCCAAACTATTGAAATTACGTATTCACGTGTTGTGAAAGTGTCAACCTCTTCACCCATAATAAGACTCCTCTTATTTATAGATGTGGGCAACCCTCCTTAACAATTAAGGAATTGGGTTTTATTTTAATTAATTAAATTTCTTTAATTAATTAGGCTCCCAATCTTATTAGGAATAATTAATTAGCCTTCTAATCTTATTAGGATATTTGAGAGTACTTTTACTAATTATTTCCCAAACTCCTTTAGGAATTAAATAATAATAGTAGTAATAATAATAATAAGACTCCTCTTATTAATTTATATTTAATATTTCCAAAATATTAAATAATAAATATTAAGCTATTTAATTTATTCTATCACCATAGATTAAATTAAATATACTTAGCTTATTATTACGATTATGCCATTAACTTCTTAAATAATTATTCTTCCTTTTATGGTGTGACCCTTTAGGTTCTCCATATTAAACCTAGGTTGTGAATAAATCAATTAGAATAATTCTAATCTTATTTAAATAAATAAATTAAACTATTAATTTATTTAAATAAATAATATTTATTCTATAATAGGGATAAGCCTCCTAAGCGATCAACGACTTTCCAGATAATATAGATTTCAACATTAATCATAAAAGAACCTTTGAGTAAATAGTTACCATACAATTCAATCCTTCCACCATACAATGTCCCAATTAAATATAAGACATGGAATTACTTTGTCAAGTCTTATTTTATTTAATTATATGATTTCGACTCTTAAATGCACAACTCTCAAATAATGCAAATTAGAAACTCCTTTCTAATTTCATTTTGCCTTAACCAAGGACTATCGGGTTGTCATTTATCGAATCACATAGGACATTTCTCTTTTTTACTAGAAGTGGTAGATTCTTTATTGATCATACATTATCTCCATGTAAAACTTATTATACCCAAGCATACCCTTTGATATACCCTAAGGGTCTTAAGAAATAAGTCAAAGTATAACTCATCATACACAAGATACTATGATGATCTCAAGTCCAAGGATCACTTGTACTACTATCACTATAGGAATTCCTATTGACAGGCAAGTAAAACTCCATTAGGTATTCCTTAGCGAGCCACGTTCAGTGAACTTATTCTATAATAAGCACCTACATACTTGCTTTAGTGTCTCCACACAAATGATCATAAGATCAATCATCCTCATCCAATGAGTAAGCAACGCATGTACCAATCTATCCGGATTCACTAATCCCCAATTTAGTAATCCAACGATTGGGAACTATTTTAGTTTTAAGCTTTCTAAGAATTTAGATCTCATTAGAATGATCATCATCATTATTCTAAACGCATTGCTTAAAAGTATGGGTTTATCGCATATTATAAAACAACATCATGTACATAATTAAAAGCCTTTAATAAACTAATACTTTTTATTAATAAATGAATAAGATTGTTACAAAGTATATGTTTTATCATCGAACATGATTGTCTTGTGTGCATACTACTTTCACACGTAACAAGACCGTGTCCTAAAAATGTGCAAGCACCACTGGTACTTTTTCTATCAATTTGACATCCTGCATAGTCAGCATCTGAATAACCCATTAGTTCAAAATGATTGCATATTGGATAAAATAATCCAAAATTAATTGTACCACTTAAATATTTAAAAATTCGTTTGACAGCTTATAAATGAGAACCTTAGGTTTTGCTTGAAAACGTACACATAAACAAACACTATACATAATATCTGGTCTAGATGCAGTTAAATATAATAAGCATCCAGTCATACTTTGATATTTAGTTACTTCCATATCTATACCTTTTTCGTCAGTCATAAGCTTTATTGAAGTGCTCATTGGTGTACCCTTTGAATTTGATCCTTCAAAACCAAACATTTTAAGCAGCTCTTTTGTATATTTGGTCTGATGGACATATATACCTTCCTTTGTTTGCTTCATTTGAAGGCGTAAAAAGTAGTTAAGTTCTCCCATTAGACTCATATCGAACTCCTTGTACATGCACTTAGAAAACCACTCACATTGGAAATCATTAGTAGCACCAAAAATTATATCATCTAAATATATTTGTACAATAATAATATCTTTATTTTCATGCCTTATAAATAATGTAGAATCAATTTTTTCTCTAGTAAAACCATTTGAAAGTAAATATTTACTCAACCTTTCGTACCAAGACCTTGGAGCCTGCTTTGGTCCATAAAGAGCTTTCCTGAGCTTGTAAACATGGTTTGGATACCTCTCATGTTAAAATCCAGGCGGTTGTTTTACAAATACCTCTTCATTGATGTATCCATTGAGAAAGGCGCTCTTTACGTCCATTTGATAGAGTGTGAACTTCTTGTAACAAACAAATGCTAACAAGATGCGGATGGACTCTAGTCTAGCAACTGGAGCATAAGTTTCTTCATAGTCTATCCCTTCTTGTTGATTGTATCCCTGAGCTACTAGTCTTTCTTTGTTACGAGTAATAGTGCCATGTTCATCAAGTTTATTCTTGAATACCCATTTTGTTCCAATGATAGAAACATCTTCAGGAGGGGGCATTAGTTCCCATACTTAACATCGTTCAAATTGCTGGAGTTCTTCCTGCATTTCTATTAGCCAGCTTTCATCGAGGATAGCTTCCTTATCATTCTTTGGTTCAACTTGTGATAAAAATGCAGAAAAAGGCATATTGATTTTGTAATCCTCTCCTTGTAGTGATTCCTTTGTTTATATCTCCAATGATGTTTTTAGGTGGATGGTTTTTGAGATATCTTGCAGTCTTTGGCATTTTCACATCATGTATTTCTTCTTGTTGAGATATATCAATTTTAGACTCTTGTGTTTTTCTTTGTTCCACTTCTTGTAGGTTTTCCAATTCACCTTGCTGGATTTGTCCATTTGATTAGCTGAATTTTTTTTTTCAGTGTGCTAGATTCATTAAGATGTCTTTCTTTTGGTAGGTCATTGTGAGTTTCATTAAAAGTAATATGAATAGATTCTTCAACACACAACTTGTTAATATTGAATACACGATATGCTTTACTATTCTATGAATACCCAATGAAAATTCCTTCATAAGATTTAGCATAAAATTTTCCTAGGTTATCACTAGTATTTAGAATAAAACATTTAGATCCAAAAACTTTGAAATAAATTATATTAGGAATCTTATTATTTAACAGTTCATAAGGGGTCTTTAAAATGATTGGACGAATAAGTACTATATTCAAAACATAACAAGAAGTGTTTACGACTTCACCAAAACTTTTAGGAAGTTTACTTTCTTGTAATAAAGTTCTAGCAGTTTCTTGTAATGTCCTATTCTTTCTTTCTACAACTCCATTTTGTTGAGGTGTTCTAGGGGCTAAAAATTCATGACTAATTCCCTTTTGATCACAAAATATTATAAAGTCTTTTTGAAATTCAGTACCATGATCACTTCTTATTTTTACAAGTTTGAGATTATATTTTTTTTCCAAGTTTCTTATTAATTTCTCAAACTCCTTAAATGCTTCATCTTTAGTTCTCAAAAATAATACCCATATATATCTAGAAAAATTATCTACTATTACAAACACATAAAACTTACCATTTATACTCAGATGTCTTTCTGGTCCAAATAGATCAAGATGAAGTAGTTGTAAGGGAGAAGAAGTTGATACTATGTTCTTTGTCGTAAATGATGTTCTTACTTATTTCCCGAGTTGACAAGGAACGTAAATTCTCTTCTTTTAATACTTTATTTTCGGCAATCCTTTGACAAGATTCTTTGAGGATAATTTCTTGATTAAATCCATGTGAACATGTCCCATCCTATTGTGCCACAAATTAGCCTCATCTTGTACAGATGCAAGACATAATTCTTCATCCTGTTGCTCAAAATTAATAGTATATATATTTCCTTCTCTTTGTGCAACTAGAGTAACATTGTTAGTACCATGAGAAATAGTGCATTTTTCTTTATCAAAACTAACTTGGTGACCATTATCCATTAATTGACTGATACTAATAAGATTAAATTCAATTCCATTAACAAGGTGTACATTATCAATATTTACCTTACCATTTCCTATTTTACCTTTTCCAATTATCTCGCAGATTCGATTATCTCCAAATGTAACTATACCATTTTTCTTCTTGATTTTTAGCTCCACGAACTTTGTTTTGTCACCATTCATGTGACGTGAGCATCCACTATCAAGAATCCATTTTTGAGATGGAACCCTTGCCTTGAAACATACCTCATTTGATTCACCTTCTATTCCCATGAAGCATACTTGAGCTATTTCATCCTTGGCGTTGACCTCAACTTCAGATTCTTCTTCGTCACTCCAAGTGACCAGTGCCTTGTTTCTCTTACTATCCTTGTAGCCTATTTTTCCTTTATTCTTTAGTTGAAAATAGTCCTTCTTGAAGTGCCCTGGACGTCCACATTCAAAACACGTCTCCTCAGTTTGCTTTCCTTTGCCTTTGTTTGAGTTGAAGATATTCTTTCGTTTATTCTTCCTTTGTAGAAGTCCTTTGAGTCTCCTTGACATCATGGCTATCTCTTCATCAGAATCATCATCAAGCTCTTCTTCATTTCCTGCATTAAGAGCTAAAAACTTCCTTCGAGGAGCTTCATCCTCATCATCATACCTCTTTAACTGATGTTCATATTCCTCAAGTTCACCAGAAAGAGTTAGTGTATCCATAGTAGATATAGTAGAGGAATCTTGAAGAGTAGTGATTTTGGAAGCAAACATCTTGGGCATAACATGAAGTAACTTACGGTTAATCTCACTTTGTGGAATAGATTTGTGCAGTAGCTTTAAGGAGTTCAGAAGAACAAGAAACCTTGCTTGAGCCATCTTTATAGTTTCATCTTTCTCAAGTTTGAACATTTCATAGTCATGCATGAGCATGCTTAGTTTGACTTCTCGAACTTTTGATGTTCCTTCATGGCTCACCACTAGAGTGTCCCAAATTTCCTTAGTTATGTTGCATGAGGACATTTTGTCAATCTTGGACTGTATCATGCCACTAAGTAGTGTATTCATAGCCCTTGAATCATAGGAAACCATGAAAGTTTTAGTTGAATCCATCTCTAGCAAAGTATTTGGAGTACCGTCATCTTTTCTTGGAATAACTGGTCTGTTTTCCACAACCCACCATTCCCAAGGATCTCTTTTAAGATAGATCCTTATTCGGAATTTTCAAAATTTGTAATTTTCTGTTCCATACAGCAAAGGAGGTCTATTGGTTTATTGACCTTCTTGATTGTTGTTCCCGAACTGTGCTATGTCAGAATATTTCCCTACAAGTCACCTTTAAGACCAAGTAAGTAGAGCCAAGCTCTGATACCAAATGAAATTCAGATAAGGCACGCTTAGAAGGGGGGGTTGAATAAGTGTTGGAGCAATCTATGACCAATTTTTAAACTTTAAACCAAACTACTAAATTCAGCCTACTATATTGATGAATGCAGCTAGTTGAATTAATATAGCCTACCGAATTGACTATTTGATTTTAAGAAAATTTCTTGCTTGTAATTATAACTTAGAAAAGAATGTTTGGTGTTATTGATTTATCTAAAGATAATGAAAATATTCAAGCTTAGATAAAATAATTAACTAGCTTTAGTGAGTAAGTTCAGCTATTACCCTCTATAATAATAGCCTAGTCCACGTCCAATACCAACTAGTATTGAAGACTCGCTTTTATTTCTTTAAAAATGACCCTTGTCACAAAAAAGATTCTATCAAATTGAATTACAATAATTCACTTGAGCCTTGTATTGAAAAATTATGTATTTGTTATGACCTTACATATTTTTCTTAAAACTCAAATCTTCAAAGTCTTTGACAATAACCTTTTCATCAACTTCCTGAAATTTCACAATAAAAAAATTAGTCCACATAATTAAGTCATCATCAAAACAAAAAGGTTAGAATATTAACAAATCAACATTCTCCCCCTTTTTGATGATCACAACACCAAAAATTATAACTCCCCCTGAATTCATGCATATATAAAAAAAATCCAGAGGGTTCAAACTAATTTCCATCATGCCTTTTGTTTAGGCATATATTATCCTTCAAATTTGTTAGCTAGAATCACAAAATATAGCACAAATATAGCAATCATATTATCTAATACTGGCTCCAGCCATATTATTTTAAAACATCCCATCAAAACAATAACTTAAACACTTAATTATTGATCATTATAAATTATATTCTTATAATAACTAATTATATAGTAGAAATGTTTTTATTAATTATTTTTCATGAAAATATAAATATATATTATTTAAATAATATATGAAATAATTTTTAGAATTATTAAAATAATTATTTATTTTATTATATGAATTTATGTTAGATTAATTAAGTTAATTATTTTTTTAACATAATTAATAATGTTATATATGAAAGATAAATCGATATGGAATCCAAACCTTAATTTTGGATTTTTATCAAGGAATGAGAATAATAATATAATATTATTTTATTTCTATGCTATAAATATGTATTGTATGTATAGACTGACAATGGTTGGTCAATTATGGTGCAGTATTTGAAAACCCTAGTTTTATTGTGTTAAACCCTAATTTGAAACTCAAATTAGAGTTCAAGATTGTTTGTAATTGTGTTAATGTTATTAACAAGTGTTAGAATTATAATTATTAATTAGGAAAACCTTAAATTTTTGAAAACCATAATTAATGTTTATAAACTCTAATTTTTATATTTGGAACCCTAACTGTCAAATTGGGAAACCCTAATTGATAATTTAGAATGTTTAATGTTAATTAGTAAATTTTAAACCCTAATATTCTCATAATGTAATTAGAAACCTAATCTAATTAAGAAAACCTCAATTTGACACCCCAAAATAGGTATACATCACCCATTTTGAGTCGCCAATAACATGGTATGTAAACAACTACAACTTTATTAATACAACATATAAACTCATGAGTTTAAATACAAATATTGCCATCTAGACAATATTCACACCCAAATAAGTCCATTATAATTATTGGTACATTATTTTACAAAATGGTGAGGACTACTAAAACAACTCTCTAGAACCATCATTCCACACTTCGACTAGAACTCGCTACATTCTCGCCTCCTAAGAAGAAAAATGGAACAAAAGGAAAAAAGGGTGAGAGCCTCAACTAGCCCAAGAAAGAATATTATATGACTAAGATAATATAGAACAAATTATCGTTAGTCTTCAACAGGGAAAAATCTGATAAAATACAATAGACAACAAATTTCAAATCAATATTCGCAACGAAAATAATAATTCATAGAAGAGTTACGTAGAGAATAAAATCTACTATTATCTATGAATTTTAAAGTCCATCATCAATATTTTATCCCTGTAATGTCAATCAATAAACATCTTGAATCAAATATTCATCTTTGCACTACAGGCCAAAGATATTCATTAGTCAATCATGTTCATCTCAACACATGTTCATCTTTGCACTACGGGCCAAAGATAATCAAAAGAAAATCAACCATCTTTGCACTACAGGCCAAAGATATTCAGTAATCTCATCATTTAGGACTGAGGATGATGAAAAATATTTCAAAGAAAATGAATCCAGTGAAACAAAAGAACAAATATTAAGGATTCGTATTTCAAACAATCCAAGTTCAAAAATACTTCATAAATAACCGTAATGAAGTAAAATTCAAGAATGATCAAAACATGGATACAATCAAAGCTAGTATTCATAATAGATATTTTGGTCAAAAAACGAAAAATTTAATTTTTTTGTGAATAGTGTCGTATTCGTGAATAGTGTTGTATACGTGAATAGTGTTGTATACGTGAATAGTAACCCCGACACTAAAAGACAAGAATTTCACAAGAAAAATCTTACAAATATTACGGCATAATGATATTAGAAGAAATAATATCATTTTAAAAAAAATACATCCCTTACCTCGAAAAGAATAGTACTTTCGGCCGGAATATCGATATAATATTCAAGAAACTTGCACCAGGGATAGCAACACTCAAAGTATCAAAATACTCACAAGAATACGCTCGATAATATAGAGAGAGAAAACTTCAGTTTCTGGTGTGATTTTCAATTCTAACCTAAGCACCCTATTTATAGGACATTGCTTAGAATACCAAAGCATAAAATTTAATAAAATATTAATATTATTTATTTAAAATCTTACGCCCACCTTAACCGTCTGAATTCAGCCACCACTAATAACAAAAACAAAAAAAAACGTTTTTGTTATTAAAAATAATTAAAACTTTCAAAAATCAATTATTTCGGAACTACGGAACTTCAATAATTCATAATAAATAGCCCTTTTGTCAAAAAAAAAATTCAAACCTTATGTCCTTTCCGTAGAAAATTTCATTCTCTACAATTTTGCAGAAGAAAGTTTTTCCAAATTCCAAACAGAAATTGACCAAAATCCACATACGAACGATTTTACAAGCTATAATCAAATTTCAATCAAGAAATGGGCCCACAAACATGTTTAACATGTTTTAAACAACTTTTGCAACAAAAATATTCTTGCTCCTCATATATTCATATATCCCACATTCATTGTAAAAATATCACCATTATTATATTATTAAAATATAATAATATATTTAAATGAATTATTTTATCGAAAAAGATAAAATATCAATTTTCAACAATTGTCACATTAAAATTTTCTCCATCTATATCCACATAAAATGAATATTTTCCTTATCATATAAATCAATAATTAATTATTCATAAATAATATTACGAATCACAATATCGACAACCAGTCGCTCCTCAGAAAGTGGGGGCTTTCCAATAAGGATTTCTCCTAATTAGCGCGCAATTAGGTGACCAAACATCTCCTTAGATAGAACTTTCTAGACATTGCCAATAATGTTATCTAGTAATATTATTCAAATAATATGAATTATTAATCCGATAATGAAAATATCATGTAGTAATGACAATTATTGAAACAACAATAATATAAAATATCAACGTAGCAATTATCAATCAATAAAATAAAATATTGAATAAAGAATTCATCTGTAATAATTATTAAGTAGTGCCTTCTTACGTAAGAATCAATAATTGGTGTAATACCGCAGTGTTATTTCTTGTGTTTTAACCACCGGGTATTTTAACAAGATTAATTGGTAATAACTACGCTATTATTTATAAACAACTTATATTTTTCGCTTTCTTCATCCAATCGCTTTTCACATGGGCCCACACAAGGTCACTACATCAGCATTTAAATATTCCCTAAAGAGAATATTTCACGACCACCAAACGAATATTCCCCGACAACAATGAATATTTTATAACCACTTGCTTATTTGAAATATTTGCGCATTTTACCCATAACTAACCACATTAATCAAATTAACCCTTACTATTTCAAAATAATAAATAGATGAAATTTAATTTCATTTATAATAAGTTGGGGTCTTACAACCTCCCCTCCTTATGAAATTTCGTCCTCAAAATTGATGTAAGTACCTGGTGTTTTGAAAAGGTGAGGATACCTCGCTTTCATTTCCGTTTCTAACTCCCAGGTCATTTCTTCTATAGCATGGTTCCTCCACAAAACTTTAACTTGTGGTATGAACTTTGTGCATAGGACATGCTCCTTCCTATCCAAGATCTTGACAGGTACCTCCTCATAAGTTAAGACTTCGGCTATCTCATCCGGTTCTAACTCAATAACTTGGCTCGGGTCTTTCACATATTTACGAAGCACAGATATGTGAAAAACATTATGAACACGAGACATACTTGGAGGTAACGCGAGTCTATAGGCCAAATTTCCTACTCGGTCAAGAATCTGAAATGAACCAATAAATCGTGGATTGAGCTTTCCTCTCTTCCCAAATCTTGTAACTCCCTTCCATGGAGCCACACACAACAATACATGATCCCCAATACTAAATTTTACGTCCTTTCGATGAAGATCCGCATAACTCTTTTGTCGATCCTGTGCCGTTTGTATACGTTGTCAAATCATTTGGATCTTTTCTGTAGTCATACGTACCAACTCTGATCCCAACAATGTTGCTTCACCCACCTCATCCCAACATACTAGAGAGCGATACTTTCGACTATATAATGCTTCGAATGGAGCCACACCTATACTTGCTCGATAACTCGTTGTTGTAGGAGAATTCCACCAATGGTAAATACTTATCCCAACTCCCTTTGAAATCTAGGACACAGAGTCTTAATAGATCTTCAAGAGTTTGAATAGTCCTCTCTGATTATCCATCCGCTTTGAGGATGGTATGCCGAACTAAATCAGAAATCTGCGCCCATAGCTTTTTGCAAACTAACCCAAAATCGTGAAGTGAATCTTGGGTCACGATCCAAAACTATGGATACTTGGCATGCCATGCAATCTCACAATCTCATTTACATACATATGAGCAAGACGCTTCAAGGAATAAGTCTCCGTGACGGCAAGAAATGAGCGACTTGGTTAATCTATCAACAATAACCCAAATAACATTTATACATTTGAGAAACCGTGGGAAGACCCGTAACGAAAATCCATGGTAATGTGTTCCCACTTCCATTTCACAATCTCAAGTGGTTGCAATGGACCCTTAGGCACTTGATGCTCCGCCTTTACACGCTGACAGGTTAAACACCTCGAGATAAACTTTGCAATCTCTCTCTTCATATTGTCCCACCAAAATGTATGTCGAAGATCACGATACATTTTGGTACTTCCAGGATGGATTGGAAATCGTGTATTGTGTGCCTCCATCATGATCTTGTTCTTTAAATCAGAATCGTTAGGAACACAAAGTTTGGAGTGGACTCGAAGTATTCTTTCTTCATCAATTCTTGCTTCTGGAATAGCACCCTCTTGTACTTTCTTCTTCATACGCATCAGCTCCGGGTCTATGGCTTGAGCAACTTTAACTTCATCGATTAAAGTTGGTTCTATGCGTATACTTGACATCATCGCACTTGTTCCTGCATATGATCTTCTACTCAATGCGTCAGCTACCACGTTTGCTTTTCCAGGATGGTATTGAATGGTGTGGTCATAATCTTTTAACAGCTCGAGCTAACGTCGTTGCCGCATGTTGAGTTCCTTTTGGGTGAAGAAATATTTGAGGCTTTTATGGTCTGAATATATCTCCACTTTTTCTCCATATAGATAGTGCCTCCAGATCTTTAGTGCGAAAACGATCACGCTAAAACTAGATCATGAGTAGGATAATTCCTCTCATATTCTTTAAGTTGTCGCGAGGCATAGGCTATGACTTTCCCATGTTGCATGAGAACACATCCTAACCCTTTGCACTGAAAGCATCGTCAGATATAACAAATCCATCCAAACCCGATGGTATTGTATGTAACATGTGCAAAATGAGTCTCCTCTTGAGCTCTTGAAACTCTTTTCGCATTCCTCGCTCTCTACTACGAATTTTGTATCTTTCCGAGTCAGCTTGAGTTAATCTGGTAGCGATTCGAGAAAATCCTTCCACGAATCTCCGATAATAACCAACTAGCCCGTAAAGCTACGTGCTTTTTGATCACCACCGACTTTGGTTGCTCCCAACTTTGTATTGCTTCAATCTTCGTCAACGTCGATATACTCCATGTTTTGACACCACGTGCCCAAGGAATGCTACTTCCTCAAGCCGAACTCGCATTTCTTCAACTTGGCATATAGCTTGTTTTCACGAAGCCTTTGAGTACCAAATTTCAAATGGTGCTCATGATCTTCACGGCTTTTGAAATATATGAGGATGTCATCAATAAAGACAACAACGAACCCATCCAAATAATCCTTGAATACTCGGTTCATCATATCCATGAAAGTCGCAGGAGCATTAGTCAATCCAAAAGATATGACTAAGAATTCATAATGCCCGTCTCGAGTTTTCAAGGCGCCTTTGAATATCCTCGCCTCTAATCTTCAAATTGATGATATCCGAAATCTAAGATCAATCTTTGAAAAGAATTGTGCTCCTTGCAATCGGTCAAACAGTCATCAATGCGAGGTAGGGATACCTATTCTTGATGGTGACATGGTTCAATTCCGATAGTCAATACAAAGTTGCATACTCTCGTCTTTCATCTTTACAAATAAAACAGGATCACCCCATGGAGATGTACTAGGACAAATGAAATCGATGTCCAACAATTCCTGTAGTTGGACTTTTAACTCCTGAAGTTCAATAGGAGCTATTCGATATGGGGTTTTAGAAATGGGCTTTGTACTAGGTTCAAGATCAATACAGAATTCAACATCACGTTCTGGGGGTAGACCGGGAAGTTCTTCAGGAAATACGTTAGGAAATTTACTAACAACAGGAATATTATTCAAATCCGACATGTCTTTATTCAAATCCATAATATGGGCTAAGAAAGGTTGACATCCGTTTTTCAATAAACGAATAGCTTTATGACTTGATATGACAGTGATTGATTTTAATGGTTTAGTTGCTTGAATTGCATAAACAACAGTTGGTTAGGAATATGAAAACTAACAACCTTACGAAAATAATCAATTTTGGCATGATGAGTAGTTAACCAATCAATCCCTAAAATCACATCAAAAGCAAGTATCTTTAAAGAGATAAGGTCAATGTAATGTGATGGTGCCAACTTGGATCAAACAAGATTTATAAATGTGGATGTGATGAAAGTTCTCTCTAACTGAGTCTCCATAGATAAATCAAAGTCTAATTTCTCTGGAGTTAAGTTTAAATATTGAGCACAAGCAGGAGAGATAAATGAATGGGTAACACCGGTATCTATTAAGGTATAAACTTCGCAAGAATTTATGATTAGCTTACCCGTGATCACCTCGTTTGGGTTCCTCACATTTTGACCAATCCACGATAAAAACGCTTCTTCCGGAACCGCTTGACTTTGACTTTTCTGGGACAACCTTTTGAGTCACCATCCCCGCTGGACTTGGTTTCGCTACCGTACAATCTCGAGCGATATGTCCTTCTTTTCCACAATTATAACATACCTTGAACTGTTGTGGGCAGTTTGGGCTGATATGTCCCTCTTTTCCACATTTATAGCATACGACCGGTGGTCGTTCTCCTCCCTTAGAACCGGCTTCTTCTTGTTGCATACGACATCTTCACATGGTCATTGTTGAATCTCCTCTTTTTAAAATCTCCTCCCGACTCGCTTCTTTTATTCTCATGGCCATGATTACCACCAGAGTGGTTACCGCTTTTGTCCGTATTTTTCTTTCTCCGCTGGTTATCGTTGTTCTGATGACTGCTGTCACCGGTATGATCCTGGTTGTGGTCCCTCGGTTGAACGTACTCGTTATCTCGCTCTAATAATTGAGCCTTGTTGACAACATCTGAATAGAGAGAAAATTTATGAGAAATGAGATATTGACGTATGCCGGGTTTCAAACCTCTCAGAAACATCCGCTATATACGCCTCATTCTCCACCAAATGAGGTGCAAACTCGATAACTCTACAAACTTCGCCTTGTCTTTGGGACACCGCCATGTTGTTTTGTTCCAATCTAATAAACTCTACTTCCTTCATATGACGAATACTTTCGTGAAAGTACTTTCAATGCTTCAAACGCTCCCAAGACATGCCGAAAAGGTGGATGGGTACGCTTCACGATTCCCACCAAGAATCGCCTCATTACTTAACATAAAGGTGGCGAATGGAACCTTCGTTCCTCCGTGCAATCCCAAGACATCGAATATCTTGGTGATTTGTTTTGACCCACGCTTCGCTTTAATCGGATCCGCTTTCCCGCAATTCTAGTGGTCCCAACTCTATGAACTGCTTGGCTATGATAAACCGTGCGTTGTTATCATTTCCACCAGTATTTTGTGCACGAGTCTCCCTTGTCTGATTTTGCATGAACTGCAAAAAGCTTCTAAACATCCCGTCGTTCATCATCTGCTCAATGGTGTTGTTCATAGGAGGAACATTGTCAGCCTGTTGCACGTTCTCCTCATTGGTGAGTAAAGGTGTCTCCACGGTCTCATTTACTCCACTGTTAACATTCTCAGTCGACATTCTCAAACACTACCATAAAATAAGGGTTAATTAAAAAAATCAGCATATCACATAATATCCCTATATACTAACCAACCAACAAATAAGCTTAGGTAAAACACAGTAGTGAAGGTTTTACTCGTCTCTCCCCTCCTAGTTCTATTCCCCGATCTCCGCCAGAGATCATATCCCTAAGCTTTTATACCAACTGTGATGCCCCCAAAATAGGTATACATCACCCATTTTGAGTCACAAATAACATACGGGTATGTAAACAACTACAACTTTATTAATACAAGATATAAACTGTGAGTTTAAATACAAATATTGCCATCTAGACAATATTCACACCCAAATAAGCCCTCATTACAATTATTGGTACATTATTTTACAAAAATGGTGACGACTACTAAAACAACTCTCTAGAACCATCATTCCACACCCCAACTAAAACTCGCTACATTCTCGCCTCCTAAGAAGAAAAATGGAACAAAAAGGAAAAGGGTGAGCTCAACTAGCCCAGTAAAGAATATTATGGCTAAGATAATATAGAACAAATTATCGTTAGTCTTCAACAAGGAAAAATCTGATAAAATACAATAGACAACAAATTTCAAATCAATATTCGCATCGAAAATAATAATTCATAGAATAGTTACGTAGAGAATGAAATCTACTATTATCTATGAATTTAAAAGTCCATCATCAATATTTTATCCCTGTAACATCAATCAATATAGATCTTGAATCAAATATTCATCTTTGCACTACAGGCCAAAGATATTCATCAGTCGGTCATGTTCATCTCAACACCTGTTCATCTTGGCACTACGGGCCAAAGATAATCATAAGAAAATCAACCATCTTTGCACTACAGGCCAAAGATATTCAGTAATCTCATCATTTAGGACTGAGGATGATGAAAAATATTTTAAAGAAAACGAATCCAAAGAAACAAAAGAATAAATATTAAGGATTCAGTATTTCAAACAATCCAAGTTCAAAAATACTTCATAAATAATCATAGTGAAGTAAAATTCAAGAATGATCAAAACATGGATACAATCAAAGCTAGTATCCATAATAGATATTTTGGACAAAAATGAAAATTTAATTTTTTGTGAATAATGTCAGTTTCGTGAATAGTGTCATATATATCGTGAATAGTGCCGTGATATCGTGAATAGTAACCCCGACACTAAAAGACAAGAATTTCACAAGAAAAATCTTACCAATATTCCTAAGATAATGATATTAGAAGAAATAATATCATTTTAAAAAAATAATATCCCTTACCTCGAAAAGAATAGTACTTACCGGTAATATCGATATAATGTCAAGGAACTTGCAATCAGATAGCAACACTCAAAGTATCAAAATACTCACAAGAATACGCTCGATAATATAGAGAGAGAAAACTTCAGTTTCTGGTGTGATTTTCAATTCTAACCTAAGCAGCATATTTGTAGGAAATTGCTTAGAACACCAAAGCAGAAAATTTAATAAAATATTAATATTATTTATTTAAATTCTTACGCCCACCTTGACCATCTGAATTCAGCCACCACTAATGACAAAAACAAAAAAAAACATTTTTGTTATTAAAAATAATTAAAACTTTCAAAAATCAATTATTTCGAAACTACGAAACTTCAATAATTCATAATAAATAGCCATTTTATCAGAAAAATTCAAACCTTATGTCCTTTCCATAGAAAATTTCATTCTCTACAACTTTGCGAGAAAGAAAGTTTTTCCAAATTCCAAATGTAAATTGACCAAATCCACATACTGACGATTTTACAAGCTATAATCAAATTTCAAATCAAGAAATGGGCCCCACATACATGTTTAACATGTTTTAAAACAACTTTGCAACAAAAATATTCTTTCCTCCTCATATATTCATATATCCCACATTCATTGTAAAAATATCACCATTATTATATTATTAAAATATAATAATATATTTAAATGAATTATTTTATCGAAAAAGATAAAATATCAATTTTCAACAATTGTCACATTAAAATTTTTCTCCATCTATATCCACATAAAATGAATATTTTCCTTATCATATAAATCAATAATTAATTATTCACAAATAATATTACGTAATCACAATATCGGCAACCAGTTGTTCTTGTGAAAGAGGGGCTTTCCAATATGGATTTCTCCTTATCACACAAGCAATTAGGTGACCAAACCTCTCCTTAGATGTAACTTTCTAGACATTTCCAATAATGTTATCTAATAATATTATTCAAATAATATGAATTATTGATCCGATAATGAAAATATCGTAGTGACAATTATTGAAACAACAATAATATAAAATATCAATGTAGTAATTATCAATCAATAAAATAAAATATTGAACAAGAATTCATCAGAATAATTATTAAGTAGTGCCTTCTTACGTAAGAATCAATAATTGGTGTAATACCGTGTGCTACTGTGTTTTAACCACCTGGTATTTTAACAAGATTAACAGTAACAACTACGCCGTTATTTATAAACAACTTATATTTGTCGCTTTTCTTCATCTAATCGCTTTTTCATTATGGGGCCCACACAAGGTCGCTTCATCGCATTTAATATTCCCGACAAAGAAAGAATATTCCACGACCAAACGAATATTCTCCGATAACAATGAATATTTTATAACCACTTGCTTATTTGAAATATTTATGCATTTTACCCATAACTAACCACATTAATCAAATCAACCTTTACTATTTCAAAATAATAAATAGATGAAATTTAATTTCATTTATAATAAGTTGGGGTCTTACACTGATTCTGAGTTGCTAGATGTTAGATCCATAACATCTAGAGGCTCAGATTTGAAGATTTTAAAAATCTGGAAAAATTTATTTTGTGTTCTGACAACCAAATGTCAGGCCTGATATCTCTGTGATCTATAATGAGTTTTGTGTTTTGAAAATTTGTAGTTATATTCTTATATATGCTCTTTGATCTGAGCTTGAAATCAGGCTTAGATCATATATAGATTGCAAGTTATGGAAGGTCAAACTGCGTTGACCGACCATGACTTGCAAAGTTTCTGGGTAACCCAGATGTCACCAGGTCGGTCTGACAGCTTATTTATGGGCTTTGATCTTGCAGGTTATACATGTTTTGTAAATGTTGTTATATCGGGGTTATAGTATGTTAGATGGACTACAATATCATGTCATAATATCAACTAAATGATAAACATATGGAATTTAGTAGCTGGTCAAACTAGCCAGGTCGAACACATTTTCTGTTTTCTGGGTAACCCTGAAAACATTTGAATGTGTTGCCTGACAGGGTTTGACCTGATCTCATCTGCTTGATTTGTTGTTGATATGATAATGTTTTGTAATAGATTTGTAGTACTACATGTGGTCTACAACCTGGAACCCTTAGATCACTTAGACATCAATAGGATTGCAAGTTGTGGAAGCCCAAAGTAGGCTACATGAACCCAGAAATGAAGAACAGCCTCTGACAGCTACTTTGATGACTCCGATCGCTTTGGTTATGTGTTGTATGAACCTGTTTGTTGTTGGATCTTATAGTCTTGTATTAGCACTACACGATCTGATCAACAACATGCCCAGAAACACAATACACACTTTTTTAATCTTGGTCAAATACGGTCACTTTCTATTAACGCATTACATGAATTTACGGGTTTATGAAGAACATGAAGAACACCTATAAATACTTTACCTGCCGCTATAGTGGTCTTTAGCGATAGTTTCTTTATAAAATTTATATTTTTATTAAATAATTATAGAAAATTAGTTTTAATTATTAAAATACAAATTAAATTATTAAAATTATTTTAAAGTCTAAAAATTAGTTTTTGATAATTTTTAATATATTTCATAAATAATTAATATTTTGAAATATTAAAAGTATTTAATTTATTTAATTAGTATATTAAATAAATTATTTAAAATTATTTTAATACTTGAAAAATCATTTAAAATTATATTATGATATAAGAAAATATTTTAAGTTATTTTTAATGACTTTTAATATTTTTGATAAAATTCATTAATAAATTAATATTAATGATAATTAAGTTATTTAATAAATGAATTAAATAAATAAATTAAAAATGATTTTATTATATTAAAAATCATTTTAAATAATAATAAGGTATTTAAAATATTTGAAGTTATAAAATATAACTTTCAATATTTAAAGGTAAATTTCATTAATTAATTATTATTAATGATATTAAAGTTATTTAATAATTATATTAAATAATTTAGTTTAAAAATGATTTTATTATTAGAAAAATCATTTTAAATAAAAATAAAGTGTTTAAAGATATTTTAAGTTATAAAATATAACTTTTAATATTTAAAGGATAATTTCATTAATAATTTAATATTAATGATATTAATTTAATGTTAATAATATTAAATTTATTTAATAATTATATTAAATAAATAGTTTAAAAATGGTTTTATTAATTTAAAAATCATTTAAATAGGATATAAATGAATTAAAAATATTTTAAGTTATACTTAATGACTTTTAATATTTTGAGGAATAGTACATTAATATTTTAATATTAATGGTAATTATTTAAATATAATTTTAAATGTTTTAAAAATCATTTAAGGATAATATAAATGTTTTAAAAATAGTTTAAGTTATTATAAATAAATTTAATATTTTGGCAATGGTTTCATTAATAGTTTAATATTAATTAAAATTATTGATAATAGAATTGTTTAATATTTAAATCATTTAATAATGATTCTGATGTTTGAAAATTCATGATAAATTATAATAAATGTTTTAAAATTATTATAAGTCATTTAAAAATAATATGACTGATACTTACAGATATTAAGTTACAGAATAGAGTCTTAGACTCAAAAATTACCCGATAAAGTTGTCAGTACACTGACATATTTCAGAAATTGATTTGGACTTAGATATTTTGACTGTATTAATGTTTGTTTGTGATTCAAACGATCATTAAATATGTGTGATAATGTGATTAGGATATGTCTTTGACCGCAATAAGCAGTACTATGTGTTACGATATGTTATTCTAATCAATAAAATGATCTTATTACTGATAGGTGATTATATAAAAGATAAAACTAAGTTTTATTTTGTAAGCAGCAAACCAGGCAAGTATCCTACCTTTGTATTTCCTTTATGCAATGGATATGAGTAAGAAAGTTTCAGAATTATATTATTATTGTACTAGATTATTAACCCTATTGTTATATACATTATATCCCATCATTGTTTATCAATATGATATTATATTATATAATTCGATATATATTATGTTCGTTAATTTCTATATATGGTTATACAAGTGTCCTCACTTGGATAATCATTATATTTAATCCCATGTCGATATATATATATATATATATATATATATATATATATATATATATATATATATATATATATATTGTCTCTAGTATGTATACAGTAAAAGCCGTCTAAGCTATTTGACTCAACTAGACACAAACATAGAAATATCGTTGAATATGATAATACCTTTTTATCCAATCAAATTGCTTTGATTCGGATTCCTAACTAATTATAAACATCCCGAACGTGGAAAAACTTTTATGCGCCAAGGCGGATAAAGTGAATGATGATATCGTTCTTGAATATAGTATGGATCAATACAGGGAATAACGGGCTGATCACCCTTCGTGCCCGTAAGTTATAACGGTTTACAGATGAAGTTCTATTTAACCTTTTCAAAAATAGAAAACAATGTTCATAGTCTTTCGACTATCCTATATATATATAGTCACTACATAGTTTTAAAATTTTGATATAGAAATAATATATTGTTTTGATTGGTTCAGTTTACTTCACAACTCTTGATTCATTGTAGAAGTGTAGTATAAAGAATACTTTTAATCCTTTCAGCTAATACTTATAATTGCTATTACTTGCTGGGCACTCAAATGCTCATCCCTGCTTAATTTAAATGTTTTCAGCTAAGTGTGAACAACCGGAAGGCTTTGCCAAGAATAAAGGAAAAGAAAAGGTTGTTGAATGAGTTTTTATGATATGTTATGTAATAGTTTAACTTTATTATGACAAGGATGATATATATTATTATTATCATATAATGAATGAATTAAAGGTTACGTTCTTGGGAGCTAGACTCTAATATTTATGTAAATTAAGTTGAATATTTATATTATTATTATTATTATTATTAGTATAATTCCGCTCAAAGAAATGGTATCGTGAAGCACCGAGTTCGGGTTTTAAGTACCTGGATTTGAGGGCTTTACAAACACTTCTTCTTTACAAACAATATCGGTGCTCCCCACGGCGAAACACTCGGTTGTATGTACTTTCTGTCAAATATTTCTCGTAACTGAACCATTAGCTCCTTCATCTCCACTGGTGCCATACGATATGGTGCCCTAGAAACTGGTGTCGCTCCTAACACAATGTCTATTACGAACTCGGTCTCCCTATCTGGTGGAAGACCCGACAATTCACTTGAAAATACATCTATGAATTCTTTAACTATAAGTATTTGTTCCATGGTCACTCCCACTCTCTGGGTATCAACAACATAGCACAGATAACCTACACATCCCTCCCTCAATAATTTCTTAGTTTGTGTCATGGTAAGACAACACGAATGCCCCGACAATCTATTATTGTAAAATACTACCCGAGATTGTCTTAACATTCTAATATTTACACATTTCTTCTAACAATCTATAATTGCCTCATGGTTAAACAACTAATTCATTCCGAGAATTATATCGAATTATCTCAACTTTATCGGTATCAAATCTACCGATAATTTACAACATCGTATATCTACACAACAACTCCTATAAATATCTTCAACAGGAATTATCTCTTCGTTTGTTACCTTAATATTAAAAGGTATAGGCAACTTTTCGGGAAGTAATCCTAATCGTCTAGCAAAATCACATGTTATAAACGAACAAGTAGCACCCGAATCAAATAGCACATAAGCATTTATATCGTTGATCGGGATAATACCTGCAACTACATCTCTGGATGCAACTGCATCTTGCACCGTCATATTAAAGGTGCGGGCCATCGGCCTACCCGGCTGCGCTGGACCACCAATAGCTAACTTACCACTATTAGTGCCCTTATTCTAGTCTGTCCCCTTCTTTGGGCAGTTTTTTACTATGTGGTCAGTTGACCCACATACAAAGCATCCGTGGTTTTTCTTCGGACTTGGACAGTTAGGAGAAATGTGCCCCTCCTGTCCACAGTTATAGCATACCTCCTTCCCCTTGAGACAGACTCCTAAATGAGTCTTCCCACAGGTCTTGCATGCCTCCATCCTCCTCTTCGGATCCCCTTGCTTCACTCCGATATTCCCAGAGTTAAACCCTCTCCTTTTTTGACCTTCGCCACTCCCGCTGGCTCCTTCAATCTTCACTCCCTCATCCACCTTACCCTTATTCTTTTTATCCTTGTAGTACTGGCTTAGAGCCTCATTCCCACCTTTGGCATTTATCGCCTTCTCTAGTATGGTCCCAAAAGAAGTACTTTGGAACACAGATATTCGGCTATAAATCCAGGGTTTCAAGCCCTGATCTAACGTCCTAGCCTTTCTCACCCCTGTGTCCACATGTTATGGAGAAAATCTTACCAATTCATTGAACTTGGCAGCTTATTAGGGAACCGTCATCTCCCCTTGTTTCAACTCTAAAAACCTAATCTCCATTCTTCCCTGCACACTCATTACCAGCCCTAACCTGTTTCGCCTCCCACCAAAAGTTGGCCTCTCCCTTCATCATATAGGTTACAAAAGCAACCTTCTAACCCTCGTTGACATTTGCAATGACAAATGTCTTCTTGATCTCTTTTACCCACGTTTGGGCTTCTATGGGGTCCGTAGTTCCTTTGAACTTTGACGGACCTACACTCTTAAAATCCTTAAAAGTAGTAGCTCGTACTACTCCAAGATTTACAGGGATATTAGCCCCATTCCTATTAAACGCGGTTGTTAACAAGTTAACGAACTCTTGCATTGGGTTTATCGGACCTTCCTCCGGTTGATTAACATTAGCATTTTGATTACATTGTCTCCTTCTTGGCGGCATTTTGTTGTTAAGATAAACAACACATCATTACTATTCTTTTCCTTATTACTTAGTTATTATTCAAGTTTAAACAATAACTTCAAAACTCATTACTCAATATGTTCCATAAAAAGGCTTATATTGATTTGCTTCTTGTAGTATAATACTACATCGTTCACATTACACAGCCTAAGCTGATTACACTACTATCCCATAATTGCTTTCCAAAAATTGAGATTTACAAAAGACTACCCTTTGTTATACAAAAGAGGGTTTTACATCACTACTAGATACATCATATTTACATATCTAACTCTACTCTAGCTAATACTATATTACATATGCCGTAAGGCATTGTTAAAATTTGTGTTGGCAAGATCGATAACGGCTGATAGTATGCCGAGTATGCCCTACCTCTATCGAATACCCAGCTACTTGTTGCTGAAAATCTGCATGAGAACTCCTATGTATATAGGACATCCTCCCTATCTTCTGTTTCTTGGTCTGTAGCTCCTCCTTGAGCTCAAAGACCTCCTGTTTTAGCTCGTGGACCTTATCCTTTGCCAAAACTCTCTCATCGTGTTCCTCTTCCCACATCAACTCCAAAATTGTCTTATCTTCCAAGACAACATGAAGCTCTGCTTTTAGCTCCTTCACCTCCTTACAATAATAGAGGTTTCTATCAAACACTGTCATAAATAATGACATCATCGACTCCCCCTGAGGCGTCTCTTCTGCAAGTGCTACTGGGTTAAAGGACACTACCGCCACCTCTTCTTCTGACATGTCGTCAAACACAGACATAAGGTCATAGTTCTCTGAGTCTCCAGACTCAATTACCACCGCTTCTAGCTTTTCTGCTATAGGGTTCAGTATAATCTCTATTTGATTAACCGATTCTTCACTTTCTACTTGCATATTTCTATACATTTCATTTTCTCCTGACATCTACAAAAAAATAATTTAGTTTTATTAGTACACGTCAGTAGAATAATAATAACACATATCATATATATAATGCATTTTTAAGGTTAATTTCATCTTTTACTTTTTTAACTTCTCTTAAGGTTATGACTTAAGGTTTTAATTCCACCCTTAAGTTTTATAACCTAATGCTTTGATACCAACCTGTGACGCCCCCAAATGTGGGTATCTTCAAACCCGACATATGGTGCTACACGGTGCTACAGTTCACACAAACATTCAAATGAAATGCCTCAAAAGAACGAATATGTCTTATATATATTCCAAAATAATATTACCATTCCCCAGGGTATTTATAACATTTACATTTGTTCTTGTCATAATATCAAATATTAACATCATTCACCTATACTATTACAAAGGAACTTTACATGTTCGTCTTAGCCTTCCCTTTATCTTTTCTGGATCCTTCGGTCCATTCGATCTTAGCTGCATTCATATGGTTCAAGCAAGAGTGAGCATAACTAGCTCAGCAAATACAACAATTTCATTTAAATAATATGCTTGAATCATACAAATCATATATATTCAATAACTGAACAATAGTTATGAAGTACTATCGATAATTCAAAATAGCACTTCTCTTTTCTTTAAAACGTTTTACAATGACAACATTCAGTAAAACAGCATTTTCGGTCCAAGACCTTGAGCATTTCATACTTTCTTTGAAAAGGATAACTTGGCATTTCATATATATAGGGTTCTCATCCATAGCAACCGGTTGTTATTGGCACTATTCTAACAATCAACATGTCAATCGTTGATCAAATTAATGAAAGATTGAGATTTAAAAGGAAATTTCTCCAGCTGGTACAACATGTAGCGGTTAGCTGAATAATATGTAGCGATTAGCTAAATAATATGTAGCGGCTGCTATTTTAATAATGGTCAAAATAACTTACTAACGTGAGCCCACTTTGTCAGATAGAAAGATAAAAAAGAAATATTTTTTTTTAATATACCAACCACTACAAGCTATAGCAGCATGATATTTAATTTTTTTTTACATGCCTTCTGTTGTCCCACTTTGTCAGATAAAAAGATAAAAAAAGAATTTTTTTTATGTACCAACCGCTACAAGCTGTAGCGGCTTGGTCTTTAATTTTATTTATTTTTCTTTTACATTTCTTCCGTTGTCCCACTTTGTCAAATACAAAGATAAAAAAGGAAAAATAATTATATACCAACCGCTACAAGCTGTAGCGGTTTGGTCTTAATTTTTTTTTAACATGCCTTCCTTTTTTACATGCCTTCCTTTTATATGCCTTCCTTTGTAGCGGGCGTGTTCAAATGTTATATACTTTAATACTAATAATAATACTACTACTAAGAATTATTAAACTTATAGTATTATCTAAATATTAAACTTATAATAAATTATAGAAGATTAATGGGAGATTGATCTAAAATTCTCAATAATTTACGAAATGTTTGATTTAATAAAAAAAAATTATAAAAAGTATTAATTGAATTTAAGATAATAATAGTATTATTATTATTATTATTATTATTATTATTATTATTATTATTATTATTATTATTATTACAATTATTATTATTGTTATTTATATTATTGTTATTAATTTTAATAATAATAGTAATAATATTACTATTACTATTAATATTATTGATATTTTTATTAATATTATTTTATTATAATAAGATTATTACATGAATCGAGAAAAAAATAAAGAAACTTGGGTCGCTACAGCTTGTAGCGGCCATGTTCTAATGCTATATTAAGCATTTTCCATAATAGTTTGACTATTCCTACTGCATAATACTAAATAAACATGATAAGCACTTTTCATAATCTTATTATTATTATTATTATTATTGCTAAAGTTAGAAGGGTTATTTACATAAGTATACAACAAATAAAAAGTAATTAAAAGAAAAGTGCATCAACCAAATAATTACAAAAAGAGTGTAATTAGGATCTATATTACAAAAATAGTACAATTTACATTAATAAGAAAACCTAAAATCAAGGATAAATAACTGCCATAATTAATTCAAATTCAAATATTTGGATCTAACAACAAAAACAAATTCAAATTCAAAATAATAATTCAAATTTAAATATTCAAATTCAAATCTTCATCTCCCTCACATACACTTTGAAATAATAGTCCACCGCCGCTACACCTTACATACTCCGCCGCTATACCGCCGCAAATCTTCGTTGTCCAAAACGCCAATGAGAATAAGAAGAAGATTCGCCCTACAAAAAGTTTTAAAATAAATAAATGTAACTATTAATGTTCTGAAATTTTTTTTTTGTAACTATTTTGTTACTGATAAAAAATGAAATGGTTACCTTTGTATGAATGGTTGGCTACCAACTGCATCACATTCAAACGAAATTGGTAACTTAATAAAATTGAATTGGTTACCTTGGTCTGAAGGTTTGGCTACCAACTGCACTATGAAAAAACTGCATGTGTGGATGTGAATTAGTTACTTTGGTATGAAGGTTTTGTTACCTTGGTATGACGGTTTGCTTACCTTGATCTGAAAGTTTGGTGACCAATTGTACTAAGAAAAAGTTTAAAGTGTGGAGGTTGATTGGTTACTTTGATATGACAGTTTGGTTACCTTGGTATGAAGGTTTGGTTACCATCATCCAGTGTTCATATCCACCGCCACCACCGCCTGAATCTTCATACCCTCCTCAATCCACTTTTTGTGCTCCACCACCAAATTAGACCCAGCTTCCACCCATGTCTTCAAAGATTTGATGAAAAGCTAAAGCCGCAACAAAGGCCTAAACCGCAACGGGAGGAATCTAAATCAATTAAATAAATTTCGTATGAAAAAACATAAAACTTAAAATTTCTGACTGCAAACCTCTGCTTGGGATTCCAAGGCAAGTTGAAAGAAAGCAGCCGAAACGAAATGCTTCCCAACAGACTCTGCCAATTTGATCTGACTAAGCAATAATATGAAGTGTCACGCCTATCGAACCAACAATTGTTGCATCTCTCAGCACTGTGATATATATATATATATATATATATATATATATAGAAAGAATACGTTGAATGAAGAAGAAGGGTGATGACTAACTGCAGTTGTTATAGATGAGGAGAGAGAGAAGAAGCCATGGGTATAACTAATCCTTAAATTAAGGAATTCTAATTGAATACTAATTTCCTAAATTAAGGAATCCTAATTGCACTAGTATTGTAAATAAATATGGAAGTGTATTAGTTGTGTAAAGATTTTATGAGTGCACTATTATTGTAATTATTATTAAAAATGTAATAGAATATGTAATTCATCAAAGTTAGAATACAGTCGCTACAAGCAGTAGCGGCCCAAGTTTTTTTTTTTACTTTGCCACGATTCACGTAATAATCTTATTATAATAAAAATAATATTAATAACAATAACAATAATAACAATAATAGTAATAGTAATAGTAATATTATTACTATTATTATTAAAAATAATAACAATAATAATAAGAATAATTTTAATAATAATATTACTATTATTATTATTATCTTAAATTCAATTAATATTTTTTATAATTTTATTTTATTAAATCAAATATTTCGTAAATTATTCAGAATTTTAGATCAATCCCCCCATTAATCTTCCATAATTTATTATAAGTTTAATATTTAGATAATAATAATAATAATAATAATAATAATAATAATCTTATAATTATTATTATTATTATTATTAAAGTAGTATATACCATTTGAACACAACCACTACAAAGGAAGACATGTAAAAAAGGAAGGCTACAAAAAAAGGCATGTAAAAACAAATTAAACAAATTAAACAAATTAAGGCCAAACGCTACAGCTTGTAACGGTTGGTATATAATTTTTTTTCCCTTTTTTATCTTTGTATTTAACAAATTGGGACAACGGAAGGCATGTAAAAAAATAAAAAATAAATTAAAGACTTAGCCGCTACAACTTGTAGCGGTTGGTATATATAAAAAATTTATTTTTTATCTTTTTATCTAACAAAGTGGGACAACAGAAGGCATGAAAAAAAAATTAAATACCAAGCCGCTACATCTTGTAGCAGTAGGTATATTAAAAAAATAATCTTTTTTTTATCTTTCTATCTGACAAAGTGTGTCCAATAAATTAATTTGATCAATATTAAAATAGGCAGCTGCTACATATTATTCAGTCAACCGCTACATACTGTACCGGCGGAACAAAATTCTCTTTCAATCTCAATCTTCTATTAATTTGATCAACGACTGACTTGTTGATTGCTGGAATAGTGTTAATAGCAACCGATTTCTGTGTGTGTATATATATATATATATATAATAGGTGTGTCATGTGTCTCCGACACTACATAGACGGTGAGATTTATCTAAAATTTCGGACGGTCGAAATAATTTATTAAAGTGAGCGGAAATTCAAAATCACTATTTTGTTATATATATATCAAATTACATAAATCACAAAATCTCCCAAAATGATGAAACTACTAACATTCATAGCTTTTTCTCTCATTATCCCCTTCTCTAGAATCAATATTGAAAGAGTTTACTCCACTTCTGATCATCATCATCATCATCAGAAATGCAAAGCATGTGATAGACTCCACGACATGCTTGCATGAGGTGGTGGTCGCCGCCCCGATCGTTTTTAGCACAGTTGTTGGGTGAATTGCTTTCAACACCTTAACCCCTCGCCTATATGTAGACGGTAATCTTGGTACAATTG
The DNA here is from genome assembly GCA_020205615.1 of Panax quinquefolius. Classification (NCBI taxonomy): domain Eukaryota; kingdom Viridiplantae; phylum Streptophyta; class Magnoliopsida; order Apiales; family Araliaceae; genus Panax; species Panax quinquefolius. The sequence continues at coordinate 96,265,221 of CM035163.1, read as the reverse complement.
CTCGCGTTCGGAATTCTGCGTTGAATGGACACCAACAATACCTTGACCCCTCGTTTATATTGAAGCGGTAATCTCGGTACAATCGACGATTGATGCGGTAGAAGACGCCACACACAACTATGAATTGTTGTATGATAAATCAAATTGAATCTCAAAGAAATAACTAAGAAAAATACTTAGGAATTCTTCAAAGAACCAAAAGTAGAGAATAACCGCACAAATATATTGAATAATGAATAATGTGTTTGATTACATAACTTGAACCTCTATTTATACTACTCAAAACAATCCAAACTCTAATAGGAATTTATAAACTATAACCCTAATTGCTATAAGGAAATAGAAGTCAATTTGGAAAAGAAATCCTAATTAAAAAAAGAAATCATAATTAGAATAGAATTTAAAATTAATTCTAGATGCCAAAGAGTTTTCCATGCCGCGTACGGATTATACAGATACCGTGTAAATTGAATAATACTGATATTCCGTTGCAAGGTATGACCCACGTGTACTGCTAGGACTGAATATGCTCCAGCCTTTTGCTTGTTGATATGTAATACGTAGCCCACAAAAAAAAATATATTGAACATGCCAATCTGATTACTTATTGGACTTGAATTAGAATCCGTGCATTTACTTCATGAATATTAATGTTGAGAAGCGCACTTGAATTCATGATGGTGAAAATATCAAGTCTGATAACTTTAAAAAAAAGTATGCGGTCCACATGATTGAATAACCTCCTTTGCATGTAAAATATGTTGACTTTGTTAAGACGATTAGAATTGGGTTTGTATTAAATTGACCAAAATTTGTGTCTCATGCTCGTTTGCCTCTTCTTTGGGTTTCCTTACTACGTTAAATTTTTCAAACATCTTTGATCAATCCATCGAGACTTTGCTTGAACCTCTTTGTTTCAAATTTCGCTTGATCCCTCACGTCCCTTTAGTCTTTGTTTGAATCCACGCACGCCACGTCCTCATCAAGCATGGCTAGTTCAATCAATACCAATGACATGCCACACCTCTCTCCAAATCCACGGTGTTCTGTCATTAACTGGTAGGTACCCATTTTCAATTTGACCTTGTTTTTTCCCTGCTTGATTTCATTTTCAACCATATTTATGCCTTAACTTTTATGGGGTTCTTCATTACTTCAAGTATGAGCAAATGGGTCGGTTTGATTTGATATGGATTTGATGAAGAACAAGTTATTTTTTTTAAGTTGGTATGTTTGTTTTTTTATAAAAAAATTCCCAATTTGGCTGTCCTTGAAAATAGAACCTTTAATTACCTGCTTGATTTCATTTTCATGACTTATCTTTTATGGGGTTCATCATTGCTTCAAGTATGAGCAAATGGGTAAGTTTGACTTAATATGGATTTGATGAAGAACAAGTTTTTTTAATTCTTTCTTAAGTTGGATTTTTTTTTTAAAATCCCAGTTTGGTTATCCTTGAAAATAAAACCATTAATTGCTCAATACGTTTTAGAAATAAATTTATGTTTAATATTAGAAGATAGTTTTTGTTTTAGTTTTTATTATTGGACATGATTGATAACTACGCGGGACAAGTAAATTAATTGTGTAATTAAGTACACTTTTGTTAAGCTCAATTATGAAACACAACAATACTACTCTGTATTACTTTAGGCCAACCAAAAATTACCTGCCTGTACTTGGTTAAACTCTTTGTGTGGATATGTTTCTGTGTGTACCTTTTGTCCCATTTGATAAAGCATACCTCCATTTTCAAATCCATAATAATTATAATAAAAAATACCAAATCGAACAGGTTAGCTTGAGGATAAATATAATATCGTTTAGTTAAAGTTAAGTGCAAGGGCAATTTGCTCTCCTGAGCTTAATTCAACCTTTTAGTTTGAGTTGTATTTAGGATTTTCAGGCACTTCCTTCGTTGCTGCGTGTTAAAAAAAACTTCATATTTACAAAAAATGATGTACTGAACGTGATACAGAAAATATATCAGTGCCATAATTTTCAAAACCACTCTTCAGTCGTTACCCTGGTAGAAATCCATCATTTTCCGAATTTTTTCCATTCTCATACTTTACAGCCTTTGTTATGGACAAATTAAAAGGGTATTTTTTTTTCTCCTAAAAGTACAAAAGGGTAAGGTGTATTCTGAGTTTATTTTTTCTTCCATATTTTAGAAATTAAAGTAAGAAAGCTAGGACACTTGAGTAAATGCTCCAAACCCTGACCGAAAAGAACGTTGGATGCTTTGTTAACAAAGTTTAGGAATCTCAATCAATATGCGAAACGGCCTATTATTGATGAGACTCATTAGTTCAAAGTTCTTTTTACAAGTCTATTATCTCAAATGGGCTCTACTAGTAAAATTTTCAAGTTAGGTTTCTCCCAGGATTAGTGGCTTAACCTGAAATTATAGTAAAGGTGAGCGAAAAATGCTAAATACTTATTTTACAAAATTATGGTGGGCAAATTATTTATATTTACATGTTTATCGTATTTTTTTTAAAACAAAATTAATATTTTTAATAATTATGAATATTCCTCCAAAAATCAAGCGTGGTAATTGCCCTCCTTCCTCACACACACACGCGCGCGCGCACTATATATATCAAACAAGTTGGATATTCTATACATTTTGTTTGCTTTATTATATTGCTAGTTTGTATTTTTTTTCTAATTAATATGCTTTTAGGAAATGTATACTAATATGGCAATGACTCTTAAATATTTATTTTGAAGTAAATTTATTTATTTTTCACAATGTAAATTTATAAATTCGTGTATGCCTAAACAACATGGAACTGAGATCACATTCCCAATTTTATTTTTGTATCTTTTAGATTTTTTTGTTTTCATTTCTATGGACTAAAAAATGGCAGATTGTATCGAATTTAGTTTCAACTCAACTCATAAGGACAGATTGTGTAAAATTAAATTGCATGTGATTACTATTAGCGGATGTTCTACGGTGGTTGGCTGGAAACTCTTCACGGACCCTGGACATAATGGCACAGTACTGGCAATTAATAGCACATCCTGATGACCTTCAGTCGCGGGATTATGGATATTCAAAAGCTGATATGCAGAGATTTGGCGCTAGTGAAGGTTTTGGTGTCTATAAAGCCATTGAAAATGCTGCTGATCACAATGTCAGTATTAGGTAGACATTTCTTTGATATAATTTAGATTCATCATTGTTATCCACAAAGATACATACTAGCATATTTAAGTAAATCTTATTTGTGATAAATTAATTAGTATTAATTTAGTGACAAATTAAATATACACTGAAAATTTATCTGGAAACCTTAAAGTTAGGACATAGAAATCTATGAACAAACCATTGGTAATTCCAAGTGTTTTCCTAAAATTAGCAATTATCTGTGAATGATAACTTTCTGACAGTTGCACGCTTATAAATAGATTACATTTTAGCTATATATACTCATGAATACATATGTATGTAGTTTATATATGTGGGTGTGTTTATTTTATTTTTCTCCTTCTAATCTATTTCATTTTAAATTATTTATTTATTCTTTTCTTATTTAATTTATTTTATCATTTCAGTTTTTTTTCTTACCTTTCTACACACTTACTAGTTACTACCTCAACTATATAGTTTAAGATTTGGGTTGACCATCAGGCTTTTAGAATTCAAGTACTCCCAAGTCATTACAAATTTGTAAACTAGATGAAATGGCAATTTATTTGTTTTTTTAGGTAGAAAAGGAAATTTTTGAAAAGAAGAAGGTACATATTGGGAGGAGAAGACGTCACCCTAATGAGAACTTGCGGAAAAAGACAAACTAACAAAACTATTAGGAAAGAAGATATCCTCTCATCAAGATCCACAATCACAGCCTCATCACCTTAATTCACTGCTTGCATATATCAATCCAATCTCTTATTTTTAGGATCTGGACAGCTAACTTCCTTATCTCAAGCTTGTATATCTTCCATATAAATATATGCTCACTGTATCAATAAAATATCAATACAATTGTTATTCTCTCCAAACTGTCTTGGCTCCTTTATGGTATCAGAGCTATAACAAGCTCCCACGAGTTTTCTAATACGATCCTAAACCTGTCTTCTTCTTTATTGATTTTTTTTCATCATGACAACCACATCTTCCTTTCCTAGCCAAAACAATCTCATTGTTCTCAACTCAACACAATTGCTCGTTAAGCTTAACTCCGAAAAATTATCCTTCCCGAAGGCCCGGTTTGATTCAACGCTCTTTGGCTACGATCTTCTGGATATATCGACGGATCAAAGCCCCTGTCCACTGCTTTGAATCGACAAATGAAGGAAAACAAATTGACAATCCGAGTTTACTCTATGGAAAAAACAAGACAAATTGATTTTTCATGGTATTCTCTCCTCTCTCTCTCGATCGATCGATACCCATGGTCAGGTTCATCAAAACTTCTATTGAGGCGTGGAATCGCCTTGCAAAATATTATGCTAATCCATCATCCTCTCGGGTTATGGGCCTAACTCGATCAACTCTCTAAGGGACGAGGAACAAGATCTATTCTTTGAATATCTCGGCTTCATTCGCGGCATCGCCGATGAACTTGCCATTATTGGCTCACCGGTACCACCCACCAACCTCATTCTCCATGTTCGAATGGAGTTGAACCCGAATTCAAGGAACTCTCTCACGCTGCAATTAGAGCACGCGATCATCACATAGGCTTTGAAGAGCTTCTTGACAAGCTTGTGGAATATGAATCTTTTCTCAAGCGTGAAGAAAGCAAATTTCTACTATTATGATCGCTAACACCGCCGCTTTAATCAAATGATGACATGAACATTAATCTCGGAGAAAATCTTCACAACCGCAACCACCAAGGTGGTCGTATTATATGCCACCAACAACAATAAAGGAAACAACCTCACCAAAGGTTCTCCTGATATGTCAATATCTGTGAACACAAATGCCACAATGCTCGTGAGTGCTTCTCTTTGAGACGTCAACTTGGTCTCGCCAAAGGTGCCGCTTTAGAGCAAATCACACAACCACGGTGTAGTGGTCGTGGCTCAAGTTCTAATCGCTTCTTGACACAAAGTGCTTCACACCATGTCACCTCGATTTGAATCATCTCTTAACTCCGCAAATTTTACGAAGGACCTGACGATATTATAATTGGTGATGGTACAAGTTTTCATATTACACACACTGGAAAATCCACTCCCACCATTCCTCATTCCTTCTCACTTTCCAATGTTTTATGTGTTCCATCCATGAAACAAAATTTAATTTCAGTATCCCAATTTTGCAAAACTAATAATGCCTCAGTTGAATTTTATCCTTCTTCTTTTTGTGTCTCCAATAGCTCTCTTACTGTTGCTCATGTCTCTACCCATGATCAACTTGCTGATGCTCTTACGAAGCCTTTGGCCAAGTCCCGCTTCACTCTTCTTCGTTCCAAGATCGGTGTTTCCGATGGAAGCACGATCTTGCGGGGGCATATTAGGAAATAAGATCTCCTCTCATCAAGATCCACAACCACAGCCTCATCACCTTAATTCATTGCTTGCATATACCAATCCAATCTCTTATTTTTAGGATCTGTACAGCTAACTTCCTTATCTCAAGCTTGTATATCTTCCATATAAATATATGCTCACTGTATCAATAAAATATCAATACAATTGTTATTCTCTCCAAACTGTCTTGGCTCCTTTAAAAACACTTCTAGACAAGAGTAGCTTGCCAACAACTTTTCTAAAAAATAAAAAGTGCAGACCTCCAGTCCCTACATAAATAAGATATTGTAATGTCACAAGACACTCCCATAGATGAATTCCAAATGGAGGCAAGGAAAATGATTTGATTCGTCAACAAGTTAAGATACAACTGTCATTGATTCAAATTTGATAGGATATTGTAGAGTAGAAAGATCATTTCTGTTTATATAGTTAGATGTAAAGGGAAAGGGGTTTCATCATATTCATATATAGTGTCTTCAGAAAGGAATTTCGCATATAATCTGAAAATGAGGTGCACTTCCAAAGAAGTTTGGCGTTCTAGATGGGAATGAATTTCTACGTCTGAAATAATTTAGTATCAATAATCTTGTATAGTTCGTATCGTTTTGTGTTGCCTCTTCTAGCCAAACATGAAGTTTATCTGTTACTGATATTTTTTGCATACGGAGGAATGTGAATTCTATATGATACATGTTTGGTTTCAGAGAGATGCATTTTTGTTTTCATTAGTTCATGTTAAATTAATACCTAATTTAGTCATTCAAATAGTTTTTGTTTTGTTTAATGCAATCAATGAGAAACTGAATTCCAAATGATTTTTTTGAGTTTGCTCTTAGTGGTGGAGTTTTGGCTTCTGCTGACGCAATTTACAACTTATGAAAACATGGCATAACACTTTGATTTGGAAAAAGCTGAAGCTACTTTGCCTATAGTATTTGCCAATTAAGATTGTTGGACAGATACAATAGACAATTGTTAGTGTTTATGTACAATATTAATCAACAGATATCTATTATCTATCCTAATTCATAACTAACTATCCATAGATGATAAACATAACATATTTTTCTACATTACTCTTTTCTAGAAATATTACAGGTATAAATAAAGACATTTGACTCTCTATTTTTGGACAGTTACATAACTCAAGGCTCGGATCATGGCTGATATCCTTGACCCTTAATTGAAGGAATCATATTTACATCTTCACTATAAATCCTCTCATTTGCCTTAAAATCTACAGCTCACGCCAACACTCCCCCTCAAGTGAACGCATCTTCAACGTGCAACATGTCTAGTGAGTTGTAGAACTCTTTGCTTGATACTTCCTTTGTCAGAATGTCTGCTAGTTGATCGTTGGACTTCACGAATGGAAACCGGATAATTTTTTATTCTAAATTCTCCTTAATAAAATGTCTGTCAACTTCCACATGTTTGGTTCGATCATGTTGTATGGGATAATGTGAAATAGCAATGGCAGATTTGTTATCACAGAAAAGGTCCATCTCAGAGGTAGGGGTGAAACCTATTTCAAACATAAGTCTTTTTAGCCATAAAAGTTCGCATATTCCTTTCGTCATCCCATGGAATTCTGCCTCGGCACTTGATAGTGCCACTACTTTTTGCTTCTTACTTCTCCAAGTGACCAAATTTCCTCCAACAAATGTAAAGTATCCTGAGGTAGATCGTCTATCTATAGCATTTCCTGCCCAATCCGCATTTGTATAGCCATTGACCCTAAGATGATTATTCTTTAAGAACAACAGTCCTTTTCCTAGGGATGATTTTAAGTATCGTAAGATCCGAATTACTGCTTCCATATGATCTTTAATAGGTCGATGCATAAATTGGCTTACCACGCTTACTGCATAAGCTATATCTGGACGAGTATGTGAGAGATAAATAAGCTTGCCAACCAATCTCTGATACTGACCTTTGTCTGTTGGGACTTGGTTTGGGTGTTCTTCAAGTTTATGGTTCTGAATAATGGGAGTGTCTGCTGGCTTACATTCCAACATTCCAACTTCACATAATAGATCTAGGATATATTTTCTTTGGGAGAAGAATATACCTCATCTTGATCTAGCAACTTCTATTCCCAAAAAATATTTCAGGCCTCCTAGGTTTTTCATCTCAAACTCAGTGGCCAATTGCTTTTGAAGTTTGTCAATTTCATCCTTGTCATCTCCTGTGATAATCATATCACCAACATAGACAATTAACGTTGTTACCTTGCCTTGTTGATGTTTCAGGAATAGTGTATGATCTGAGTTACTCTGACGGAACCCATATTTCTTCATTGCCAAACTAAATCGTCCAAACCATGCCCGAGGTGACTGCTTTAATCCATATAATGCCCGTTGCAATTTGCACACAACCTCAGTTTTTAAGGAGGTTGTATATCCTGGAGGTATATCCATGTAAACTTCTTCTTTAAGGTCACCATGAAGGAATGCGTTCTTTATATCCAACTGATGTAAAGGCCAGTCCAAGTTCGCAGCAAGATATAACAGAACCCTAACTGTATTCAATTTTGCTACATGTGAAAAAGTTACTTGATAATCTACTCCATATGTCTGAGTGTATCCCTTTGGCAGTAGTCTTGCCTTATATCTCTCTATAGAACCATCTGCCTTGTGTTTCACAGAAAATACCCACCTACATCCAACAGTTCTCTTCCCTTTGGGAAGTGGAGCCAACGCCCATGTCTGATTCTTTAACAGTGCTTTCATTTCTTCTTCTATAGCATATGTCTATTTAGGATCGGATAGTGCTTCCTGAATAGTAGTTGGAATCTGGCATGTGGATAACTCCTTGGAGAAAGTCTAGAGAGGTTCAGGTAGCTTTTCCATAGACACATAGTTGGTAATTGGGTACCTTGTTCTCCTTTCCTCCATGTCTGGTGAGTATCTGTTTGGTAGTTTACCACGATTGTGCCTGAAAGGTAAGATATATCCAACAGAGGACTCTATATTATTTGTAAAGGAGGGTGTACTAGTATGGCTTACCTTAGGAATATTCTCGGGAGATAAGTCTGTGGATACTATAGGAGAGGGGGTTTTTTTATTTGATTTAGGCTCTTCATTATATGTATACCTTATGACCATTTCTGGGGTTGTCATAGGGTCATCAACTTGATTATTCTGGTCTTCCAGCTACTCAAAGCTTAACCACTTCATCTCTTCACTTGGTATAGGTAAGATATATCCAACAGAGGACTCTATATTATTTGTAAAGGAGGGTGTACTAGTATGGCTTACCTCAGGAATATTCTCGGGAGATAAGTCCGTGGATGCTATAGGAGAGGGGGGTTCTGCATTTGATTTAGGCTCTTCATTAGATGTAGACCTTATGACCATTTCTAGGGTTATCATAGGGTCATCAACTTGATTGTTCTGGTCTTTCAGCCACTCAAAGGTTAACCACTTCATCTCTTCACTTGGTGTCTGCCTCTGAAGTGAGGAAGTGGAGGAGGATGAAGAATGAAAAAGTTCAGATTCTATGAAGGTAATATCCATGGTAGTATAAAACCTCCGAGTAGTGGGATCATAACATCGGTACCCTTTTTGGTGTATACCATACCCAAGAAACACACATCGACGAGCACATGGATCCAATTTGGTACATTGATTTTTGTGAAGGTGAACATACGCCACGCAACCAAATATCCTAGGGGGTAGCATTAGAATAGATGGCAGTGAAACGAATTCGGACAGAACTTGTAGAGGAGTCCTAAACTTTAAGAGTTTAGATGGAAGGCGATTGATGAGGTACAGAGCAGTGGTGACTGCATCTGTCCAATGGTGAGCTGGAACATGGGCATTCAGAAGGAGAGCCCGAGCCGTTTCAAGGATGTTCCAATTTTCTATTCAGTGACTCCATTTTTCTGTGGAGTTTGAGGACAGGACGTCTCGTGAATGAGACCATGTTTCTGAAAGTAGGTTATGAACTGATGATTTACATATTCCCCACCATTATCCGAGCGAAGAATTCGAATTGAAGAGTCAAACTGTGTCCGAACCATAGCATGGAATGACTGAAAGATACTACATACTTCATCCTTATTTTTCATTAAATAAAGTCAGGTAATCCTAGTGCAATCATCGATAAACAACACAAACCAACGCACACCAGAGATAGTAGGTAAAGGAGAGGGACCACAAACATCAGAGTGAATTAAAGCAAATGGAGTATCACTTTTATTCAAGCGTAATGGATAATTGATACGATGACTTTTTGCCAACATACAAGCCTCACAGTGAAAACTTGACAAATTCACATTCGAGAATAAACTAGGAAATAAATGTTGTAAATACCCAAACGAAGGATGACCTAAACGACGATGCCACAACCATATCTGTTGGATCTTGGACTCCTGAGAGGACACATGGTGTACACGACCCATACTGAAGTCTTCCATGTAGTATAATCCCCCCTTCCTAGAACCACGCCCAATTATCTCCTTGGTGAGAATATCCTGAAGAAAACAAGAACTAGGATACATTAATACCATACAATTTAAATCTCTAGTAACTTGGCTCACAGATAAGAGTTTGTGAGACAAGGAAGGAACAAGTAGAGTATTTGTCAACTGTAATGAAGGTGATAAAGTCATCGAACCACCCACGTGATGTGAAACAATTCCGTTTGCATTAGCAATACTGGTGCGTCGGGGAGATGATCGATAGGTAAAATCTGCTGGGTCAAATATCATATGGTCTGTGGCCCCTGAATCAAGAAGCCATGTAGCACTATCTAGTTCATTAGCATGACTATGTTGGGCATGAAAAGAAATACACGAGTATGGAGGAGAGGCATTCACATGAGGCAGGTCATTGGAAGGAATGAGAGACAAGTGTGGTTCAGCTGTAACCACAACAGCTTTTCCTGTACCACCAATAACCTGTGTTGTTTCATTTTTCCTTTTTTCTTGAAATTCAGGTCACCAATCAAAATACCCATGCAATTGAAAAAAATTGTCACGGGTATGCTTAGAGTTCCCACAATGAGAACATTTCATAATATTTGAAGAGGATCGAGAATTTTTTGAGGAACCTGAACTAGTTCGGCCAGACCCTAGACTAAGCTTGAGACCGCGAGAGGCAAGCATGGCTCCAACAATAACTTCAGACTCAACTGTATTCATCACCACCTGGCAGAGAGCTTCTCGATCGCCGAACATTGGCATAGGCTTGCTCCACAGAAGGAAAAGGATGCATCTGCAGTACATCACTCCGAATGTTTTCAAGTCTATCGTCAAGACCATCCAAGAACGCGTAGACTTGGTCTTCTTGAAGCAGATTATTGAACTTTTGTATATCAGTTGGGCACTCCATTGGATTCGGTCTGCGGAAGTCAATCTCACGCCATAATCCTTGTAAATTAGTATAATATTTTTCGAAGGATCCACCACCTTGTCGGAGATGGGAAACACGCCGCCTGAGTTCATATACCTGTGATGTATCTCCTCCGTCAAAATAAGTTGTAGCAACTACATCCCATACCTGTTTAGCCGTCGAAAATCAAATGAAATTGCTAATTAGAGTCAGGTCCATGGAGTTAATTAACCAGCCTTTGACAATTGCGTTATCCGTTCGCCACTTTCGGTAAGATATATCAGTCAGAGATGGAGGAAGTAATTCTCCATTGATGTAGCCCAATTTATCCTTCCTGGAGATATACATCTCCATCACCTAGGACCATAGAGCAAAGTTGAAACCATCCAACTTAATTCTGATTGGAGCAACAACAGGTTCTAGAAAATTGGTTGGTGTTTGAGCCTTGGACAAGGCTTCAGCCATCTTGGTTGTAAAGAGGTCAGAAAGGGTTGTGTTTGGATCAAGATATGTATCACCAGATTCAGGAGGGGTAATCAAGTCTCCCATCTGGCTATTTGGGTCTCCCATCTTTGAGAGATATGTACAGTATGTAATTAGTAAGTATTATGGAGATAGTTTATACCAGAAATCTATTCTGCTTTGATACCATGATAAAAAGAACATATTTTTTTACATTACTCTTTTCTAGAAATATTACAGGTATAAATAGAGACATTTGACTCTCAATTTTTGGACAGTTACATAACTCAAGGCTAGGATCATGGCTGAGATCCTTGACCCTTAATTGAAGGAATCATATTTACATCTTCACTATAATTCCTCTCATTTGCCTTATAATCTACAGCTCACGCCAACAATAGATAGCTTCCCAATAACAGAAAATAAAGCTCCTTTTAAATGATCTACTGAGATTGTTGAATACATAGAAGGTACCTTTATATGAGTTTATGGGCACTGCCATAGAGAAATGACCAACAATATATTTTTCTTTGATTTAAATATTACTTATGGATTTGATTATCCTGATATTACTCTCCAAAAAAATATAATGATATGTTAATATAAGTTAATATCTCCTGGCATGTCTATTGAGAATATGAGATATGTCACTGAGTAAAAACTTCGAGCCAGTTTTGCTACGTCTTGATTTATAAGATAGAAAAGATAGGCCTTTATAGTGGGAATGCTCCTTTATCTGTAGTTTAGCCATGATATGATATGATTTTGTTGTTTATGTTTTAAATACCGACTGCTGATAATGGTGAGGTGGTATAAATTGTTTGAAGATAACTATTTGGATACATGTTCTCCCACATCAAATTCTCATTTCGAACCTTCTAGAACATTCTGAGAAAAACAGTTGCCCTTATGGTTCTTTTTGGGATTTTCCCCAAAATTTGGTATAATTTATAATATTGGATTGCACTTTTATGAGTAGCATTTTCCTGATGCGGTTGAAATGTCTAGCTTTGATAGTAACTTCAGGTACTATTGAAGTTAAACTCTCATTAAAGTCGTCATTTCTACTTCTGTGAGGATATATGATAGATACTAAAGTGAGACAATGGGATTGGTGACGAGTTCGCAAATTTATTTTTTCAATGTTCGCGTTACCCTCGTTTACTTTCTCTGTATTGTCTGGCTACTTGTTTTATTTCTCACTCAAAGTAAGAATGGTGTGAACAATATTGGATAATATAACACCATATGCCACAATTATAGAACGACCTTTATGCTACAATTAACTGACTCATAGGCCAGATTACATAAACTGCAACCCGATAAGAGTGCGGGGATGCAAGGACTATAAGGAGACGGACAAGGAACCAATCATATACAAACTATAGTAAACACAATAAATCAACGCAGAAAGATAAAGACAATAACACAATGTTTTACGTGGAAACCCAAATCAGAAAAAATTTATAGAGAAGGCAGAAGAAATCCATAAAATAAATATTTGAAGAATGAAAGATAAACAGAGAGCTATGAGAATTCTTAGAATACTTCTAAAATATCTCTACTCCAAAAACCCATCACCTATATTTATAGGCCATAAGAAAACTCCATAACCAAATAGGATTAAAAATACTAAATTAAGTATAGCTAGGAAATATACTTTTCCTAAACCAAAACCGGATTTTAGTTAATACCTAAATCCAAATCAAATAAGAATTCATGTCATACCCAACAAATCTCCACCTTGACTTTAATCCTCCAACTATAGCACAAACAGTAAACTTTCTCCTCTTCTCAAATACACAACTCAAGTGCATTGAATACTAACCAGGTCCAAGCAATGTTCGAACTTGGTATGTGGTAACGGCTTCGTTAACATGTCAGTTAGATTGTTTGCAGTACCAAATGTCACCATCTTCAACAATGTCTCCAACAAAATGATGCCTAACATTAATATGTACATCTGATCCTTGGTCAAGTGTATAGCACTTTGACTATCACAATGGACAACAGTAACTCCATGATCCATGTTGATCTCTCCAAATAAGCCTTGTAACCAAATAGCTTCCTGAATAACTTTTGTAATAGCCATATATTCCGTCTCTGTATTAGAGAGAGCAACCGTATGCTGTAAAGTAGCTCTCCAACTAATTGCACAACCTCTAAGGGTAAATATATAATCAGTCAATGATCTCTTCCTATCAAGATCACCAGCATAGTCTGAATCCACATACCCTATAAGGGTATCACTATTCCTTCTAAACTCTAAATCAACATCAAAGGTACCTCACAAGTATATTAAAATCTATTTCACGGCTTCTTAATGAATTTTACCTGGATGTGATAATTATCTACTTACCACACTAGTGGCATGTGAAATATGTGGATGAGTTCAAATTATAGCATACATGAGGCTACTAACTGCACTAAAGAAGGGAACACTTGACATATACTTAACCTCATCATCTGTTTGAGGAGATTCAGCTGATAACTAGAAGTGAGCAACAAGAGGAGTACTTATTGCCTTGACATTCTTCATACCAAAACGATCTAGCACTTTCGCGATGTAGTCTTTCCGGGATAAGTACAATTTCTTAATTTTGGCGATCTCATTGAATCTCTATATCAAGAATCTTCTTAGCAACCCCTAAATCTTTCATCTCAAACTCGGTGGTCAACTGTGATTTCAGTTTACCAATCTCTGAACTATCTTTTGCTGCAATCAACATATCATCAACATAAAGCAACAAATAGATAAATGAGTCATCCTGAAGTTTTCTAAAGTACACACAACTATCATATCGAGTCTGGCTATATTCAGTACCAACCATAAATGAATGAAATCATTTATACCACTAGCTGAGAGATTGTTTTAAACCATATAAAGACTTTTTCAACAAGCAAACGTGGTCTTCCTTTCCTTGAATGTGAAATCCCTGAGGTTGACACATATATATCTTTTCGTCAAAGTCACCATGCAAGAAAGTTGTTTTCACATCGAGTTGTTCCAACTCCAAATCATGGAAGATACCCTGTTAGTAATACCTGACTGCATTATTTTATCTACATTAAATATTAAATTATGTGAATCCAATGTACATGAATTTTATGATATGGGTACGTATATAATCCTTAACTTTTCATTAATTTTGGAACGGAAAGAAAATATTATTATGAAATACTTAGTTTCATCATAATCCTAGGTATTAGAAATTTAGCTAGCCATGGAATTAAAAACAAAAATAAATAATATTAGTACTACTATTTGCATGAAATAAGAACAATAATTAAAAAGAGAATTTCTATTATATAAATAAAAGAAAGTTACAAATACTCCCTGACAGTAGTACCACACGTGATTGGAATAAGAGAAACGACAAACTCTAAATATCTTACTCCCTCCTACACTAGTGAAAAACTGAGAAAAAGAAAATAACAAGTTGTGCTTTCTCTCTAAAACAAGAGGCCTATTGAAAATAACTTTGAACCCTAATTTAGATTCATTGAACTTAGACATTTTTGTTCCCTTTCCATGTAGGTTTTAATTTCCTAGTGGCAATCAAATTCTCAAAAAGATCTTCTAGATAAAGAGATCTTCTAGATTGACTTTCCTTTCTCTTGTTGGATTTGACTTGCACACTAAGATTGTTCAACCTCTTTCCTTCTCCTTGTCGAATTCTTTTTGGATATTCCTTACATGAATAAGAGCATTAAATAACGCTTGATCACCAAGATTTTGACTTTATTGCAACAAATATTAAATCCTATAAAATAAAATAAAACATATTAATTTAATAAATTAATATAATTAAAAGGACAAAATTAGGGATAATAAAATGTATGAATTATGTGTCTATCACTAGCCATGTGTTGCCTAATTTTTAATAGCACTTTACCACGCAAGTATACGCGTTCAATTATAATATTCAGCAAGCAAGGATATCGTTCCCACGAGGAAATAGACTAATATTTATCAATTACTAATTCTAATGCAATTAATCCTATTTTAAACTACGAAATTTTATTTTTGATTTGAAATTTAAACTTAACAAAACTAATGATTAAGAATCAAAATTTCACAAGAATAACTACAGATTTAATAGATTAAGATTACAACTTCCCTTGGTATTTCATTTAAATCAATTCACTTCCCATTTAAAGCAATTAATTAATATGAATCATTATCCAAGAATGATTTATAAAATTCACACACTTTTTCCAAAACACGTGAACAAATCCTCCCAACTCCGATCCTTAAGATACAAAATTACAAGGAACACCCTTCTCTATTAATTCACTATATTCCTATGTGAATCAAGTTAATTAGGGTTTACGCATAAATTCTTTCAAAGGATACAAAAGACACATAGGTATATTCCTATCCTACATGCTAGTCATATTAACCCTATTCAGATTATATGAACAGATGTTATCATATCCAGATCTTAATCTATACTCCATCTTCCAATTTTATATAGATTATCACAATAATTGTTGGCCAAACAATCAATCAATAAGCAAAAGATATAATAAACAATTCAATAAAAACCAACTTTCATTCAATGGGAAGGTTCAATTTAAACTACATACCAAGTTCCGTTGCAATCTTAATGAAAATTTAGTTCATAATAATAATAAAGAAAAACATCATCCAAATTAATAATCCAAACATCCCAGATAATTACAAAAGATAAAACTAGAGAAGAGAAGAAGAAACTCTGAATTTTCTCCAATACTCTCTCCTTGATCTTGACCTTGCAATTTTCCTTCGTGTTTCTCCTTCAGTAGTTCTCTCTCGTGAAACCCTTGAAAAATTGAGTGATACGCCTTTTCTAAAGTCTCCTCCTCAGATTAGTCTCCCTCTCATTCAGATTCCTTTTGGCTTCAACCACCCACTGAAGTAGAAAATCCTCCTTTTGTTGCATACGAGCGCTTAAGCGCCAACACAAGTTATTTCAAGCGCTTAGGCGCTTGACCAGACCACGTAATTACAAAATGCCACTCACTCTAATTTTAATGATTTTGACCTTTTCTTCTCTCCGAAATGACCAATTTGTCCCTCCAAATCTCACCTACACACAAAATAAACACAAAAGCATAAAAAAGATACTAAAAACAATTAAAGATAGCAATAATTAAGTTTAATAATATCGGATTCATAGGTATAAAACCTACTCATCAAATACCCCCAACTTAACCAATCGTTGTCCTCAAGCAATAAAACACAATGCAATAACTATATATGCAATACAGCTATCTACGTGCCTAAAATTTCAAAGAATCAAACAGTAACAAAATCTATTCATCAAGCCTCAGAGAAATCAGATTAAACATGCTAGTACATCATATCAAGACAGATTAATAATTTCCTAGTCAATCATCAAATCTTACCCTGTTATTACTGATATAGTGTGTGTGTGCTAAACAACAATGCTAACTAATATAATGCTAAATACAAAACATAATAGATCTCTTTAAAGGCGTCATATAGTGTCAACTCACAAAATTCACGAACAAGCTAGATCCAACTAAAGTCAAACATCCACCAAATTCAAGAGTCCAATCCGGGATACTTATGCTTTATTTATCATTACGGGGGCTTTTTGCTCTTTTCCCGTTTTATTTTTTTTTTTTTTTTTTTTATTTTTTTTATTTTTTTTCCTTTTTAAAAACCATGACTGTGCAATGTCTCATTCCATTAGGCTAACAAAGTATACCCCTTAGCGAAGCTTTCAACCAACGACTCCTGCACTATATATAAGACCTTAGTATGCTTAGGTGTTAAGACACTTTTCTAGCGCATTTCTGCTCAAGTAACAAAGGCCCCAAACAAAACTAGCCACTGTTTAATTTTTTTTCTTTTGAAGCTTATATATCCCAAATTTTTCCCCCAAACTTAAGTTTTTGTCTAAATTCACCATCTCCTACTTATTCATGTCTTTCATTCATTCAAACTAGTATTATCCTCAAAAAGTCCACTATGTGTCAATTTAGACTCAATCACCAACATAGTTGTTTTCACTGTATATCCTTATTATATCGGGCCAAAAAACAGTAAAGATTCAAATCATGACAAGAAATCACATCACGCCTTTTACAACAAGATTATACTTGTTCTACTCAATTCCAATCTCATCAACGCCAAATAGACTTAAACTATCTAACAACTGAAAACATGCAAATATTTGAATTTTTTTTTTTTAAGAAAGTAGAATGAAAATTACATGAAAAACTATGAAATGAATACTACATGAATGCAACTGGAACTGGAAGAATGCACCCCCAAACTTCACCTATGCAATGTCCTCATTGTATATAACAAACAAAACATAAGAAATTAGGCACTGAGGACTTCCCGAAAGATAGACGCCTTTATTCCTCGTCAAGATCCTCGCCTTTCTTCTTCATCAACCTCATCTTCGTGGGGTAGATCAAATGAGGGTACACAGCATAATGGGGAAATTGGTAGGAGCAACAAATTTGGATTCATGCGGTCAAACATCTCTAGAATGCCGCACTACGCTTCGATACATCTCTCTGTTGTCATTGAGCTAGGCTATCTCGATTTCTTTCAACCCCCAAAACCCCGGTTGAACTCTAGTAGCCACCGTGTCAATCCTTCTAGTTTGATTTCTTAATTCTCGCCAATATCTTCAAAAAATTTGGTGGTGGCCTGTAACTTCCAAATTGTAGGAGGATTATCGTGTAATTGTTGAATAGGCTCTACCGCAGACTTTGGAGGCACGATAATGAACCCTAACCCTCTCCTGGTGTGGTATACCACCACCCCATACCTTGTACTTCTTAATAAGCGAGTGGTCAATCGCAGCCTAAGGGAGGTTGTCTAGCTTCTTCTCAGATCCCATTTGACTCAAATTTGTTGACATAGTCCAGTTGATCAAAGATGGGTGAGGTAATCCACCGAGGTCCCTCCTCGAATTGCTTTGTCAATTGAATCATGTATAACACGACCCACATCTATCGCTTTTCCTTGTGCAATATGTAGTAAAAGCAACGCCGCCTGCTGATTTATAACATCACTCATATGCCTACACTGGCATCAACTTGGCACAAATAAAGGCATGCCATGCTTTCCCATAATCGCTTAGTGCGGATGCAGGAACAAAACAAATTTCTTGTTGATCTCATTAATTTCCATGTCGCTCCGTGTACACAAAGCTTGAATGATCTCATCAGAGTCTAGCTCGTGTTTCTAAATATTGCACGAACCATTATCAGGTATTATGTTCAATCCGTAATAAGCATTTATTGTCCTAAACCGACCTCCACCGATTTTCTCACGAACCCAAATTATGTTACCAACAACATCTTTTGCATTGCATAGAATTCCTTAACAATTTTAATGACCGATGAATCCGGTTGGGATGCAAAGTTACCCCATCTTCTACTTCCAATCATTTGTAGTAACTCCCCATCTTCCGCCTCTCGGCAATAATCCACGCCGTGAATAAGCGCTTACTAGAAAGCACATTGTAATATCTTTCTTGATGCACTAGCACTTACAAATCTCTTTTTGTCATACTTAGTCGGTGTTCAAGTCTCGCCTCTTTGCCTTTTAGTAGCCATGAGTCTTGTGTGTGAATTGCTTGCCCAATAGACGATGTTTAGAGGCTTAGTATGGGCCAATCCTCTTTGTGACAATATATCGAACACTTGATGTGCACAAATTTTGAACACTATCGCAGACACTCCCCAAACTTAATTTTCACCAAATTTGTTAATAACTAAGCACACTAGTCGTCCAATAAACTACAAGCAACAATGAGAAATACCCAAATCCACTTGAGCCAACACAATGAAATAACCAACTTCAACTTACTACCTTAGCTACTATCCAAGCAAAACCAAATAATTTGCAATAAAATCTTGTGCACTTACTTGGTCATAGCCAGATATGATGTTCCAATCAAAGTTGTAGGAGCAATTTATTTTGAGGGTTGAGCACTTACTTTTATAGATGTGGCTTGAATGTGAGTTGGTGCCCCTAATTAGTGATGAAGGATGACCATATGGGGATTAAGTGCCTTGGTTTGGGTAGGAGATTGAGTGTTTGATTAGGCTTATACAAGAAAACGTTGATTCTAGTGGCTAAATTAGAGGAGGGTTGTGATTTGAGTGAGTTTGAATTGGAGTGGGAGAGAAAGAGAGTGTTTGATTTGGGTTTGATTTGTTTTGCCCGATTAGGGCTTATATTTTTTTTTTTAAAGATGCGCATGAGCGCTAAGCGCTGAGTATGCTTTGGCCGGACCGCCAGCGCCAGGTAGCAGATATGTTTGAACGCATGGAGCGCCTAGCGCTTGAATTGCTTTCGTCTCGACCGGGCCAGCGCTTGGGTGTCAGATGGCTATCGACTTGAGCGCCTTAGCGCTTGGTTTGGCTTTAGGTATGGGCGCCAGCGCTGGTGCTCGTCTGCATTATCTGCAAGTGGGCGCTTAGGCGCTGCTTTGTGCCTCGGCTTGGCCTAAAGCCCTGGGCATGTCTTGGGCCTTTGGTTATCAAGCTTACTTTTTTGTGCTCCCAACCTACATACCACAACTTAAATTAAGACTTATTCTAAACCATAACCTAGATAAACTACATTCTAAAATAAAAGAAAACTAACCAACATTAAAGATTCACAAATAAAATAAAATAAATAAATAAAAAAAATAACCTACACCCTTTAGCAATTCAATAACACTAAAAATGAGAGAAATGATTAGAAATATGAGAATTTGACAAATGGATATTCTTCTATCGAGCTCATAAGTGTTATTTCTGGGCGCGCCTTCTTGCAACCCCCGCCACCACCCCATGAAGTTTGGCCCGTCACTCACTAAGTGAGCGAGACCCCTGACCGGTAGTCGTGGTGGCCATTAGTCAAACCCGCTAAATAAGAATTCATGTTTTCTACCCCAAATCAATTAAATATCATGTTAGAGAAAATAAGGTGTAACAAAACCTAAATTATAAAAGTTTAACCACTAAATAAACTAACAAGAAAGCAAATTAAACAAAATAAAAGTATAAATAGAAAATAACAATAAAAATTCTGGGTCAGCCTCCCCGCTTAGCGCTTGGTTTATAGTCTTCACCGATCGCTTCAACTTTCTCTCCAATTCCCTTCAAAATTGAGGAACCCTCCATCCATTAGTAATAACATAACTTCCAAGAGTTTCCCATCGCAAAGGGTTATTGATTCAAATTCACCTAGCTTGTTCTTTATAGGTGGATACCCTTTTAAAACCTTCAAATAACTAGGCATTTTCTCGAGTTGTATCTATGAATCTAATTTTTACGTTGAAGCTTTTCCGTAAAAACTGGTTCTTCATCTCTCTTCCCATTCTCTTCACACCATGACACAAATTTTAAGCTAACTTCCTCATCATATATAGCTTTATCAAAAAAATGACTACCAATTGGACACATGATTGAAAATCTAACCGGATCCTTAAACTTTGGTGGAGAAGATATATGGGGCACTATCAAAATTGGTTCATCTATGTCAGAACTCAAGGCTAGATCTTTGGCGACCTTCTTTTCCTCTGTTTCTCCACTTGTCTCCTCCCTTTCCATATCCTTTTCTTTTGGCACATCCGATTCCAGATTTAGCGTGGGCAATCCATTAGTCTCGGGAACCATGTTGCTTGACACTTCACCGTGAGGGCGATTGATGATGGCGTTGAAAAGTTGTCCCACCCGGTTCTTAAGATTTTGAATCGACATCCTCTCGACTATTCGCTCGCTCCTCAATCGTAACCATGAACTTGGAAATAAGTCCTTCCAAGTTTAAAATCCTTTCTTCTTCATGATTAAAAGCTTGAACTTGTAATTCAAGAGTGTATGATTGGCACGAGCAAATGGTTGGGCTAGATTGTCATTGCTCCAAGAAAGATTTAGTGGATTTCCCCACTCATGATGATAATTACCTAATATTCATAATTGTTGGGGTAATCGTCGGTTACCACTATATTGTAATGACTCAAAACCGATGGTGCATTGATGACTTGATGGTTTCCACAACAATACTCACATATCACCGCTTATACTTTGAATAAGTTGTGTTGATAAAGCATCAATCTTCCTTGAAAGTGTCCCAAATTGTGTTAACAATTCATCGAGTCCATAATTCTCTACCTCCCCTCGGCCGATTCATTCTCTATATGGCCAATGATAGTCATAGTTGTCCATGGTACCGAAAAAGGAATTAGACTAGAGACAAAAATAAAATAAAATTAAAAAATGTTTAAATTAAGATTAATTTCATTGAATTTAATAATGACAAAATATTAAACTAATTTCCCAAGAATCTACGCCAAAAACTTGTTGCCTAATTTTTAATAGCACTTTACCACGCAAGTATAATGCTGTTCAATTATAATATTCAAAGAAGCAAGGATATCGTTCCCACGAGGAAATAGACTAATATTTATCAATTACTAATTCTAATGCAATTAATCCTATTTTAAACTACTTAAATTTTGTTTTTGATTTGAAATTTAAACTTAACAAAACTAATGATTAAGAATCAAAATTTCACAAGAATAACTACAGATTTAATGATTAAGATTACAACTTCCCTTGGTATTTCATTTAAATCAATTCACTTCCCATTTAAAGCAATTAATTAATATGAATCATTATCCAAGAATGATTTATAAAATTCACACACTTTTTCCAAAACACGTGAACAAATCCTCCCAACTCCGATCCTTAAGATACAAAATTACAAGGAACACCTTCTCTA
Organism: Panax quinquefolius; assembly: GCA_020205615.1. Lineage (NCBI taxonomy): Eukaryota > Viridiplantae > Streptophyta > Magnoliopsida > Apiales > Araliaceae > Panax > Panax quinquefolius. Next base: position 96,243,177 of record CM035163.1, on the reverse strand, counting down.
TTAATTCACTATATTCCTATGTGAATCAAGTTAATTAGGGTTTACGATAAATTCTTTCAAAGGATACAAAAGACACATAGGTATATTCCTATCCTACATGCTAGTCATATTAACCCTATTCGGATTATATGAACAGATGTTATCATATCCAGATCTTAATCTATACTCCATCTTCCAATTTTATATAGATTATCACAATAATTGTTGGCCAAACAATCAATCAATAAGCAAAAGATATAATAAACAATTCAATAAAACCAACTTTCATTGAATGGGAAGGTTCAATTTAAACTACATACCAAGTTCCGCTTGCAATCTTAATGAAAATTTAGTTCATAATAATAATAAAGAAAAACATCATCCAAATTAATAATCCAAACATCCCGAGATAATTACAAAAGATAAAACTAGAGAAGAGAAGAAGAAACTCAATTTTCTCCAATACTCTCTCCTTGATCTTGACTTACTTGCAATTTTCCTTCGTGTTTCTCCTTCAGTAGTTCTCTCTCGTGAAACCCTTGAAAATTGAGTGATACGCCTTTTCTAAAGTCTCCTCCTCTTCAGATTAGTCTCCCTCTCATTCAGATTCCTTTTTGCTTCAACCACCCACTGGAAGTAGAAAATCCTCCTTTTGCGCATACGAGCCTAGGCGCTCAGCGCCAACACAGTTATTTCAAGCGCCTAAAGCGCCACCAGACCACGTAATTACAAAATGCCACTCAAACTCTAATTATAATGATTTTTGACCTTTTTCTTCTCCTCGAAATGACCAATTTGTCCCTCCAAATCCAACCTACACAAAATAAACACAAAAATGATAAAAAGATACTAAAAAACAATTAAAGATAGCAATAATTAAGTTTAATAATATCGGATTCATAGGTATAAAACCTACTCATCACCATGCGTAAACAATGTGAACACTTGTAAGCATGCGCATTACAGATTATATGATCTCTTTATATAGATATATGGTTGACATGGTAGACCTTGTGAGTTCATGACTCTATTTGGCCTACTTCCTTAGAAATCCCAAATTAAGACCGTGATGTGTAAATGTGAACCTAGAATGGTTATACATGTGTGTAGAGTCCTTTAGCATGTATGCATGATAATTGTTAGTATATTGGTATGCTAAAAGGTGGACTCACACCAGGAGAACAAAAGCTCAACTCTGGCCTAACTAGGGCGCAACTGTGTCATCCTACAGTTTGGTCTGACTTATTTTGTTTGCTGCTAATCATGACGGCTTGACTACATTATTGTTCTAAACTAATAAACAGAGACTTATTGAAGAAGATAAGATAACATGAAGATGTTAAACCATGTAAGATTCCTAATGAGATAAAGACGATGTTCTTTAAGAATTCGTGATTTATATACATAGACTGAATTCATAGGTTTATGTATATACTTAACATATGTATTGAGTACATGTACGGGATAAATTATGTTTGAGCTTGCATAACTAATAAATTTACCTATATGCGTAACTATGTTACAATAGGATTTCAAAGTGTTGATAAGCTATAATTGGTAAACTACGCTTGAGGCAAGTTCCCTAACTTACACAACTTTGGATTTTGTGCAAGTTCTCTAACGTCATTTGATTCTCATATTGAATGCAAGTTTCCTAAATTCTTTACAATGTACATATTGTATAAGCCAAATTGTTGCCATATCAACCATATTTTTCTCGAGCAAATATCTATTAATGTTTGAGAATCATTTGTATATCTTGATGTTATTGCAAGCATTGAACTTATCGTTCTTAAATTCATTATAAAAGTTGTCTAAGCCATTGATTCGGCTAGACTATTATCGTCTGATAGAATGTTATCCAAACCAAATTAACTTGGTACGGACTCTTAAATCTGCTGAGATGAACAACCCCCATTGAAGGGGAAATTATATAACTGTCGGGGAACCAACGTGCGCACATACTAGTATGTTTAAATGTTTTGCATAACATAGGGTATTAGACTGATCACCTGTTGTACTCATTTTATTGAATTTTCAGTATAATATTGTTAATTCTAGTAGAAGTTCGTTGTCCTTAGTGACTGCTCAGTGTTCATTATTCCTGAACCTTGACATGACGAATTTTTGAATCTTATTGATATCTTTCTATCCATAGCGACCTTTATTGAGAATTGTTGATAATTCCTAAACTACCATTCACTGTCATATCTTTGAGATTTGAACTTATAACTGTTCACCCTTATTGTGTTATTACTTGTTGGGTAAATTTGTTGCTCATCTTTGCTTTCCTTAAAACTTTCAGTTAAGGCTGAACGTGGTGAACTCTTAGGCAAGGACAAGGGTGAAGAGAAGGCTTCAGAATAGCTTTATTTACTAGTGTTAGGAATTTACTATTATTATGTTGTATGAACACTTAGTTACTATGATGTAATAAGTTATAATTAAATTAAGTTGGAATGTTATAGTAACGGTTGTGAGACCTTGGGCGAGAATAATTATGTTATGACAATATAAATTCTTCTATTATTCCGTTGTTAATGATTTTAGTATGATATTAGATGTTGCACGTGACGAACCAAATTCGAGATATGAGTGTTTGAATTTGGGGGCGTCACATGATTCCCTACTCTTATGAAACATAACGGACTCATCAAAAGTAACATCTCTGCTAATGATGACCTTTGCTGACTTTTGATCAGCACACTAAAGTCTATAACCCTTCACACCAGAACCATAACCAAGAAAGATGCATTTCTTGGCTCTAGATTCAAGTTTTCCCTCATTCACATGTGCATATACAGGACAACCAAATACCCTAAGTGATGAATAATATGCAGAATTACCTGACCAAACTTCTTCAGGGGTCTTACATTCTATAGCTGTGCAAGGAGAATGGAAGAAGTTGTGTTAACTGCTTATGCCCAGAATTCCTTGCCTAAACCCGCATTTAACAACATGCATCTAGCCTTCTCTATCAAGGTTTTGTTCATCCGTTCTACAACTCCATTCTATTGCGGTGTCTTCACTACTGTATGATTCATTCTTGCAGAACTCATTGAACTTAGTCTCACAAAACTCGAGGCTATTATTTATTTTGAACCTCTTAATCTTCTTTCATGTCTGCTTCTCAACCAAAGTCTTCCACTGTTTGAAAGTCCAAAAAATGTCATTCTTATGTTTTAAGAAGTAGATTCAAACCTTCCTGGAATAATCATCAATGAAGGTTAGCATATAATGTGCACCGCTACCTTTGGAAGGAACTCGTGAAGGGCCCCAAAGGTCTGAATGAATATAGTCCAAAGTCCCCTTTGTTCTATGAACCTCAGTCTTGAAACTTACTCGTTTCTGCTTCCCCAAGACACAATGCTCACAGAAGTCCAACTTTCCTATTTTTTGTCCAAACAAAAAACTTCTCTTACTCGAAGTATCCATGCATTTTTCACTCATATAGCCTAACCTCATAGGCCACAACCTAGTGGTGTCATCTGTAGTAACTAAAGAACAAATTGCATTTGAATCTGTAGTTGTAGAACCATCCAACTTATATAAAGTACCGACCTTGATTCCTATCATCAACACAAGAGAGCATCTACTAATCTTCATAACTCCACCTTCAGCTGTGTACTTACACATGTTTTCATCTAGTGTACCCAAAGATATGAGATTCTTTTTTAAACCTGGAACATGTCTAACATTTGACAATGTCCTGATTATGCCATCATGCAGCTTAATTTTAATTGTACCAATGTCAATTGCTTTACAATTAGAATTATTTCCCATCAAAACAATTCCACCATCAAACGGTTCATATGTGGAGAACACATCATGAGTAGGACACATATGATATGAACACCTAGAATTTAAAATCCAATGACTGCTAAGTCTTTCTCTGTCATTTGTTACTAATATAAGATCATAATTATCCTCAACAACACTAGCCTGAGCAGGCTTTCTTCCACCCTGATTTTGTTGGTTCTGCACATTCTATCCACTATGAATCTGACCATGATTATTTCCTCTATGTTCTTTATTTTTCAACTTCAGAAAATTATGCTTTATATTCCCCTTTGCATGACAATAGTTATAGCTGAAATTCTTATTCCGAGATTTTGATCTATGTGTACTGCCATCTTTTGAACTTCTCTCAACTGACCTCCCTATGGCGAACAATGTTGATCATCACTTTTCCCAAATTTATCTCATAATCTAGTTTTTGTTTATTCATAAGATTTATCTTATCATCCATAATTGAGATAGTGTCTCTACTATAGATCATAGTGTATCTAAAGTGCTTATATGAAGGAGATAATGAGACTAACAACAATAAGGCTTGATCTTCATCATCAATCTTAACATCAATATTCTGTAACTCGGTTACAATTGAATTAAACTCAGTAATATGAGATTTGATTTGAGTACCTTCTGACATATGCAAGGTGTAAAGACATTGTTTAAGTCTCAATCTATTAGTGAGAGACTTCATCAAATAGAGAGACTAATTTCTTTCACAAATTAGCAACTGTAATTTACCCTAACTCCTCTTGCAACACATCATTCGAAAGACGCAACTGAATTGCCGAAAGTGCTTTATCATCCATAGTTCCCCATTCTGACTCAGACATCTCGCTATCTTTCTTCGTCTCCCAATCCATATCAGGCATATCTACAGGCTTCATTGGCTTCCCTACAATAAGCTTTGCTGAGTAAGAACAACCTTCTTCCGAACCTGCCAAAGACTGAAATTAATATTCCCATCGAATTTTTCAATATCAAATTTTGATAATGAAGTCGAATTCAACGCCATAGTATGGATCGATAATAACTCAGCTCTGATACCAGTTTGTTATGACAAACTATGACAAACACAATAAATTAACGTGCCATTCAAGCTTATGTGTGATGCGAGTGACTTTGCGGTTGGGGCTATTTTGGGTCAACATAGAGACAAGGTGTTTCACGCTATATACTACGCAAGAAAAACACTTACAGAAACATAAATGAACTACACAACCATAGAAAAGGAATTACTTGCAGTGGTGTATGCGTTTAACTAATTTTGGGCTTACTTGATCGGGACTAAGGTGATAGTTTACACAAACCATGCATCGATTCAGTACTTGATAGCGAAAAAGGATTCTAAACCATGCCTTATCCGGTGGATTCTTCTACTTCAAGAGTTCGATTTAGAAATAAAGGATAGGAAAGGGACGAAGAACCAAGTAGCCGATCACTTGTCGAGGTTGGAAAACCACGAGAAAGCAAAAGACGACAAATGTGAAATCAACGAATCATTCCCAGATGAGCAACTATTTGGGATTTCAGCAGAGATTCCTTGGTATGGCGATTATGCAAATTTCATTGTGAGCAACATTCTACCACCTGACCACACAATACAACAGAAAAACAAATTTCTTCATGACGTGAAATGGTACATGTGGGATGACCCATATTTGTTCAAGCAGTGCACCGACAAGATGATTCGACGGTGCGTCCCATATAGTGAAGTGAAGAATATTCTGCATGAGTGTCACTCATCGGCTTATGGCGGGCATTATGGGAGTGAGAGGACAACAACGAAGGTGCTGCAATGTGGTTTTTATTGGCCCACATTATTCGAAGATGCCCACTAGTTTGTCAAACAATGCGATAGGTGTCAAAGGATGGGCAACATTTTGAAACGTAATGAGTTGCCCTTACAAACGATTCTGGAAGTGGAAATTTTTGACGTAAGGGGTATCAATTTCATGGGACCGTTTCCCTCGTCATTGAACAATCAATACATTCTACTCTCAGTGGATTACATGTTAAAGTGGATTGAAGCTGCAGCTTTACCATCAAACGATGCCAAAGTGTTCCTCAAATTCATTCAAAAGAACATCTTCACGAGGTTTGGCACACCAAGGGCAATTATCAGTGACGAAGGTAGTCACTTCTGCAACAGATCCTTCACTGCTCTGTTGGCCAAGTATGGGGTCAACCACAAGATAGCTATAGCGTATCACCCTCAATCCAGTGGACAAGCTGAGGTATCAAACAGGGAAGTCAAGAAGATATTGGAGAAAGTGGTGAATCCGAGTCGGAAAGATTGGTCACTTAGATTGGACGATGCATTATGGGCTTATCGGACTGCCTACAAGACGCCAATTAGGATGTCACCATATCAAATACTATACGGAAAGGCATGTCACTTACCGGTGGAGCTACATCATAAGGCATATTGGGTTGTGCAAAAACTCAATTTTGATCAAAAAGTTGTAGGTGAGAAGAGACTACTGCAATTGAATGAACTTGACGAATTTTGCCTTCACGCCTATGAGAATGCGAAACTATACAAAGAAAAAGTCAAGAGATGGCACGACTAGAAAATTTTGCATCGAACATTCGAGCCAGGACAATCAGTACTCTTGTTCAATTCTAGGCTGTGATTGTTCCCCGGAAAGCTTAAATCGAGATGGTCGGGACCATTCACTACAAGGTGTATTCCTCACTGCGTGCGATCAAAATCTACAAATGCGATCCACTAGAAACATTCAAAGTCAACGGGCACCGTTTAAAGCACTATTGGGGTGGAGAAGCCAACACCGACATGATCGCCATCACATTGGCCGACACAACTTAAACAGGAAGTAGTCAGGCTGAACGACTTAAAATCAAGCGCTAATTGGGAGGCAACCCAATTTTTAGTTCTTTATCATATTCTATACTCATAATTGCTTAATCAAAGTTTTCATTTAAGTATTAGGTAGACAATAAAAGAAAAACCTTGTTAATCTCTCCAGATACATCATGATATAAATAATTCACTAATATTCTTGTTGTATGTCATGTAGGTCGGAAAAAGGAGCATTAAGTGAGAAAAAGTGACTGCAAATGAACTACAGTAAAGCAAAAGTTAGGGCCTGATAGTCACGATGCCCGCCGGGGCGGGCCCTTTCAGTATTACAAACCCCGCCGGGGCGGGGGTCCTCGACTTCAGAAAATAGTGGCATAGCCCACCGGGGTGGGCCTTTCTAGTTCAATACACCCCCACCGGGGCTGGGGTCCTGAAATTCAGATAGACGTGGGTAGTTATTTGGTCTTCTCCCCTTCCCAAGAACACTGCACTTTCACTCTTCCCCACTACTTCATAACTCCATAACCACCCACTACCATTACTTCTTCCCCACATTCCCAATACTCCATAACTCCTCTCCACCTCTTCACTCCACCAATGCTAGACTTCACTCTCCATCTATAAATACCACCCCATCTCATACAAACTCTCCCACCACACTTGATAGAAGGCAAAAAGAGAATATAGTTGTGAGCTAGAGAGATAATATTGAAAAATTTGGGGGAGAGTTAGGGCAAAACCAGCAATTGGGAGAGATATGGCTTCACAATCATCCTCCCAACGCCAAAGGGGGGAGAGTTCACGGCCATCCCAACCAACTCGCACCTTTGATCGCCAAAAATTTGTACGTGCCGCCGCCGCTGACCGGTATGACTACATGTTCACCAAAGCCCTTACACCGGAGTGGGGGTTGGCACCGGATGCTAACGATGGGGACCTTATGCCGCAAATTTATCAAAAGGGATGGACCAAATTCATCGAGGAACCAGAACCAGCCATTGTGAAAATTGTCAAGGAGTTTTACGCAAATGCTGAGGACAAAGAACCATTTCGTGCTTTTGTGCGAGGACGGTTGGTTCCATTCAGCGCCGATGCCATTAACACCTACTACTAACTGCGGGTGCCTCACCATTGCCAGTATGCGCACCTCCGCAATTCTGATCCAGACTTTGATGCCATAATCATGGAGAAGACAAAGTCAGGAACGTCATGGATGAAAGGTCGGAAGGGAGGCACCGTGTTCCACAGCAAGGACCTTAGCCAGCATACAAAATCTGGTATGTATGCCTTCTTCACAAGAAAAATCGCTTCATCCCAATACACTTCGGACGTCACCAAAGAGAAAGCGGTACTGTTATACACCATTGTGCAAGAATTTATCATTTACGTCGGAGCTATCATTTGCTTCTCCATCCGCCGGTGCCTACGTGGACATTTTTCTGGAGGCTTACCACACCCATCCCTCATATGTGGGTTGTGCCGTCAAGCAGGGGTGAGATGGTCCGATGACAAGCCCACACAAATGCCGCTCGCGTTGCTTGATTCGAGAATGATATCGCGGTATTCTGTATGGGCAGGGGGCGAGTCACATCGGCGTGGAGTGGGGTTCATTTTTTTCGTCATCATTGGAAGAAGATGTGGATGCTACAGAGGCATCAGGGGACGATGATGAAGAAATGGACGATCAAGGGGATGAGGAGGTACCGCAAGCCGAGGATATATCCAGTTCTCAGTTTCTTGCGTTGCAAAATCAAATGAATGCACACACCAAGGCAACTCGTCGAGAAATACGTCGATTGGCAATGAGGCATGAGCATATGTACGATGCTATGCACACATCTTTCGCCTCGTTAAACACAACTCTTCAAAGTTTCAACCCGGCGGCTTAATTTCCATACCAACAGCCCGGACCAATGCCAAGGTTCCCACCAAGTGATTCCGATGAAGAAGAACAACAACCACCTCCTCAGACTTAAGAGATAAAGGGAAGTCCTCATGTCCTTATTTTATCTATTCATACAATGAGGACATTGTCTAACTTAAGTTTGGGGGATTTAAATACATGTTTGCATGCATTTAGCTCATTTAGGTTGCATTTTTAATTTTTAATTTTTGTCATTGTCATTTAAATTTCTGTATTGCATCTTAATTTTAGTATTGCATGATAGCTTAGGTGCATTCATAGTAGCTAAGGTTAATGTTTGTCAATGCATACTGTGACGCCCCCAAAATAGGTATTCATCACCCATCTTGAGTCGCTAAATACATGGTACAAAATTCAAATACGACTTAATTATACAACAGTCGTGTAAAATACGACAAAATATATGATGTGAGTTTTAATACAAATATTATCTTCTAGACAATATCCACTCTCAGAATAAGTCCTCATTTCATTTATTATCACACTATTTAACAGAATAGTGAGGACTACTAATGCTATAATCTGGACCGTCACTCCGTTCCCCGACTAGTCCCGCTTACATTCTCATTTCCTAAAGAGAACAAAGGAAAGAAAGGGTGAGCTCAACTAGCCCAAAGAAGAAATATTATGACTAAGATAATGCGAATAAATTATCATTAGTCCTCAACAATGGTTAAACCGATAAAATACAATTGACATCAAGTTTAATCTGCAATGAACATGCAATCCATTAAAAGAGTCAAGTAGAGAATAAAGTCTACCATCTTTTATGATTTAAAAGGTTTTTCATCACTTTTATCACTGAGACTCAAACAATAAATAATCCACGCCATCCCCGCACTCTGACCCAGGATATTCATTAGGGTCACGACCACAAATTATCCATGCACTACGGGCCAAGGATATTTGTGTATTCATCAATGGTCATGATTATGCCAACAACTGTCCATCAATGCGCTACGGGCCAATGAGGACTTTTACCACATCATTTGTAACGTTACGGTCATGATTACACCGAATAATCCCTGGTCATAATCATACCAAGTCCATCTATGCACTACAGGCCACAGATGACTTTCAGAAAAATATAAGCATGAGGATGATGACAATTATATAAGAATTCAATAAAACAAGTTCAAGAATTAATTTATTCAAGAACTAATAACGTCCAAATTGTCAACATGATACTTCTTTGTAAAGTAAAATTTAAGAATGCTCAGAAGAATATTTCCATGAAAAGATACTGGATGAAGCGTAAATATCAAGGATATTCCACTAATTTCATGGAGTATAGAAGTCAAAACTTTAACCAATTGAGTATAATAAAGAATGGAATAACAAAAGAAATCACCATGCATGCGGTATTTCAGCATGTATGCAAGTTATTCCAATAGAATAATAAATAACGGAACAAGGTCGCAAAATTAAGCACCGAAGCGAGGATGTTCCAATGTAATAATAAGGAATAATAAAGATTTAACCAAGTCAAAGCGAAACGCATGCAGCATGTGATATTCCAATAGAATAATAAAGACTTTTAACCAGTCCGACGTAAATGTACGAATACAGTGATATTCCAACAGAATAATAAAGATGTAACCAGTCCTAGAGTAAACGCATTGCATGTGATATTCCAAATGTAATAATAAAGAATGGAGTAATGTAAGAATTTCACCAAGTATATGGTAGCTCATGATATACAAAGTTATTCCAATATAATAATAAAGAATGGAATAACAAAAGTTCTCTTCATGAATACAAAAGAAACAATACCCCTTACCGTAAAAGAAAAAGTATTCCATCGGTAGGGCGAGGAGGATATTCTTTAAGAAAACTTGCACTACGCCAAAGCTTATAGAGAATTCTCTAAAATTTCTCGGTGTGTTTTCAATTCTAACTAAGCATCCTATTTATAGAGAATTGAAGGGGCACTCGTGAGGAATTATCATCGATGCAACATGAATAATTTCACAACTGTCTATTAATAATCACGGATGAAAATAATTGCATGCAAAACCAAAAAAAAAAAACATATTATATATATATATATAATTACATATCAATACCATCATTCTCCCACCACCATTAATCAATTTATAATAAAACAACCAACATTAACTATCAACCATTCCACTTTTCCACCAAAACCCACTACCACACACATATTCCTACACACGCGTAAACACACACACACATATGTCCAATATATATATATATATATATATATATATATATATATATATATATATACTTTATAACTTCCTTCCGATAATTTTGAAAAATGAGTGAGTGGAAATCTAAATAATAAGTAACAAAATACCCCATAAAAATTACCTCAATATTTTTAACAACATTTATCATCATTATTATAATTCACAATATTAATCGACCAGGTCATTCCCAGGAAAGAGGGGGCTTTCCAATAAGGATTTCTCCCTATTGGCACGCAATTAGGTGACCAAACCTCTCCTTGGCAGAACTTCTAGACATCATTAATATTGCAAATAATAATATTAATAACTTTGTCATCTCAATTATTGATTTAATAATATATAAAATATCGACAATAATTGAATCAAATAACGTGAGATACTGTGCAACAATTACTATAACAATAATTCAACAAAACTAAGTGACTTCTCACGTAAGCATTAATAATCAATATCGTGTGCTACTATGCAAACCACGCATAGATACTCGCATTTCTTTACTACTGAGTAGTTCAACAAGATAATCCAGTAAAACTTCCGCCGTTATTTTCATAAAATGTTTTTGTTGTTTTCTCAATCCGACAATAATTTTGTTGTGGGGTCCACCAATGATTGTGCCGTCGTACGAATATTCTCTGTTAAAACGAATCTTCTCCGACCAATCGAATATAATATAACAACTTGCGTACTTTGCAAAATTTATAAATATTACCCACAACTATAACATTATATCAAATTCATTCTATAATATTTAAAAATGATAATTATAGAAATTAATCTTTATTCATAAAAGTTGGGGTCTTACAATCTCCCCTTCTTATGAAATTGCGCCCTCGAAATTAGGGTACGTACCTGGTATGTCGAAGAGGTAAAGATACCTTGATTTCATTTCAGATTCTAACTCCCAGGTCATTTCCTCAACATCGTGGTTCCTCCATAAAACTTTGACTTGAGGTATAACCTTGGAGCGTAGAATATGTTCCTTCTTATCCAAGATTTGAACAGGAACCTCTTCATACGTTAAATCTTCGGCTATTTCATCCGGTTCTAACTCAATAATGTTGTTCGGGTTTTTCACATATTTACGTAACATGGATATATGAAAAACGTTATGAACACGAGATATACTTGGCGGTAAAGCGAGTCTATAGGCTACTGTCCCTACTCTATCGAGGATTAAAAATGGGCTAACGAATCGAGGATTGAGCTCTCCTCTCTTTCCAAATCTCGTAACTCTTTTCCATGGAGCAACACGTAACAACACATGATCTCCAATATCAAATTCCACATCCTTTCGATGAAGATCAGCATAACTCTTTTGTCGGTCTTGTGAGGTTTTTATACGTTGCCGGATCGTTTGAATCTTTTCTGTAGTCATACGTACTAACTCCGGTCCCAACAACGTTGCTTCACCCACCTCATCCCAGCATACTGGAGAATGACACTTTCTTCCACATAACGCCTCGAATGGAGCCATGCCAATACTTGTTTGATAACTGTTGTTGTAGGAAAACTCCACCAATGGTAAGAACTTATCCCAACTTCCCTTGAAGTCAAGGACACAGAGTCTTAATAAATCTTCAAGAGTTTGAATAGTCCTCTCTGATTGCCCGTCCGTCTGACGATGATATGCCGAACTAAGTCGTAAATCCGTGCCCATAGCTTTTTGTAAACTAACCCAAAATCCTGAAGTGAATCTTGGGTCTCGATCAGAAACTATGGATACTAGCATACCATGCAGTCTTATAATCTCATTTATATACATACGAGTAAGACGTTCAAGTGTATACGGTTCTCATATAGGTAAGAAGTGAGCAGACTTGGTCAATCTATCAACAATGACCCAAATTGCATTTATGCCTTGAGAAACCTTGGGAAGACCAGTAACGAAATCCATGGTAATGTGCTCCCACTTCTATTCTAGAATTTCAAGTGGTTGCAATGGACCTTTTGGTACTTGATGCTCCGCCTTGACTCGTTGACAAGTTAGACACGTTGAGATAAACAGCGCTATCTCTCTCTTCATATTGTTCCACCAAAATGTATGTCGAAGATCATGATACATTTTAGTACTCCTAAGATGGATTGCAAATGGTGTGTTGTGTGCCCCCATCATGATTTTATACTTTAACTCAGGGTCGTTAGGAACACAAAGTCTGGAGTTGACTCAAAGTATTCCTTCTTCATCGATTCTTACTTCCGGCATAGCACCTTCTTGTACTTTCTTCCTCATACGCATCAGCTCTAGGTCTGTAGCTTGAGCAGCTTTAACTTTATCGATTAAAGTCGGTTCTACTCGTATATTCGCCATTATCACGTGGGTCCCTGGAGTCTTTATCTCTATTTCCATCCTTTGCAAGTCATACAAAATGGGCTTTTGCGTTGACAATATCGCACTCGTACCCGCATATGATCTTCTACTCAATACGCCGCCTACCACGCTTTGCTTTTCGAGATGGTATTGATGGTATGATCATAATCTTTCAATAGTTCAAGCCAACGTCGCTGTCGCATGTTGAGTTCCTTTTGAGTGAAGAAATATTTGAGGCTTTTATGATCCGTAAAGATCTCCACTTTCTCCCCATACAATTAATGCCTCAAAATTTTAAGTGCGAAGACAACAACTGCCAACTCTAGGATAATTCCTCTCATATTCTTTGAGTTGTCGAGATGTATAGGCTATGACTTTTCCCATGTTGCATGAGAACACATCCTAACCCTTTGCCTGAAGCATCACTGTAGATGAAAAATCCCTCCGAGCCATATGGTATTGTCAGAACAGGTGCTGAAATGAGTCTTCTCTTGAGTTCTTGAAAACTCTTCTCACATTCCTCGTTCCAACTAAATTTTGTATCTTTCTGAGTTAGCTGAGTTAAGGGAGTAGCGATTCGAGAAAACCCTTCTACGAATCTCCGATAATAACCAGCTAAGCCGAGAAAGCTACGTACTTCGGTCACTGATTTAGGTTTTTCCCAGCTTTGAATGGCTTCAATCTTTGCTGGGTCAATAGATATTCCATGACTTGATACCACGTGCCCAAGGAATGCTACTTCCTCAAGCCAAAACTCGCATTTCTTCAATTTGGCATAAAGCTTATATTCACGAAGCTTTTGGAGTATCAGCCTCAAGTGTTGCTCATAATCTTCGCGGCTTTTGGAATAAATAAAGATGTCATCAATAAAGACAACCACAAAGTGATCCAAATATTCCTTGAATACTCGGTTCATCATATCCATGAAGGCAGCAAGAGCCTTAGTCAATCTAAAAGACATGTCTAGGAATTCATAATGCCCGTAACGAGTTTTGAAAGCCGTCTTTGGAATGTCATCGGTTCTAATCTTCAATTGGTGATATCCGGAACAAAGATCAATCTTTGAAAAGAATTTGGCACCTTGCAACTGGTCAAATAGGTCATCAATACGTGGCAATGGGTACCTATTCATGATGGTGACATGATTCAACTCCCGATAATCAATACAAAGTCGCATACTCCCATCTTTCTTCTTCACGAACAGAACAGGAGCACCCCATGGAGACATACTAGGACGAATAAAGCCAATGTCTAGCAATTCCTACAGTTGGGTCTTTAACTCCTGAAGTTTAATAGGAGCCATTTGATATGGGGCTTTGGAAATGGGTTTTGTACCAGGTTCAAGGTCAATACAAAATTAGATTTCACGCTCTAGGGGTAGGCCAGGAATTTCTTCAGGGAATACGTAAGGAAATTCATTAACAATAGAAATATCATTCAAAACTGACGTATTTTTGTTTAGATCCGTAACATGAGCTAAGAAAGCTTGACATCCATTTTTTAATAAACGAATAGCTTTATGGCTTGAGATGACAGTGATTGATTTTAATGGTTTAGTTGCTTGAATTCGTATAATAGGTTGTTTAGGAATATGAAAGCTAACAACCTTACGAAAACAATCAATTTTTACATGATGAGTAGTTAACCAATCAATCCCTAGAATTACGACAAATGCAAGTATTTTCAATGAAATAAGATCGACAGGTAATGTGAGGGTACCGATTTGAACCAAACAAGACTTATAAATAGTGGATGTAATGAAGGTTTCTCCCTATGGAGTTTCAACAGATAAGTCGAAGTCTAATTTCTCCGGAGTCAAATTTAAACGTTGAGCGCAAGTAGGAGAAATAAAAGAATGGGTAGAACCGGTATCAAATAAGGTATAAACTTCGCTAGAGTTTATGATAAGCTTACCCGTGATGACCTCATTCGGGTTCCTTGCTTTCTGGGAGGTCACGACAAATGCTCTCCCCTGCACTACTGGCTTTGACTTTTTTTGGGGCGTCTTTTGGTGCCTCCATCCTAGCTGAACTTGTCTTTGGTGAACGACAAAATCGGGCTAGGTGACCTTCTCTTTCACAATTATAACATGCTTTGGACGGCATCACACAGTTTGGACTGATGTGTCCCTCCCCTCCGCATTTGAAGCATATGATAGGTGGTCGTTCTCCTTCCTTAACAACAAAATCTTTGATCGACGCCTTTCCATCATTGTTGAATTTCCTCTTTTGAAATGTCCATTCTTTTTACTTTGGCCATGATTACCACCAAGTGGTTACCATTTCGCATGTTGATTCCTCCACGCTTATTGTCACCGCTCACGATCATCAGTATCACTTTGGTGTTATCATTTTGCCGTACCGCTCTCTTTTGGTTGGGTTGACTCATTATCGCGCTCCAATAACTGAGCCCTATTAACAACATCTGAATACAAACACAATTTATGAGAGATAAGATATTGACGTATCTCGGGTTTCAAACCTCTTAGAAATATTCGCGTCATTCTCTCCTCATTATCAACCCAATGGGACGCAAATCGGGACAGCTCGGCAAACTTGGTTTCGTACTGCGACACGGTCATGTTGTTTTATTCCAGTTTAATGAACTCTACCTCTTTCATGTGACGAATACTTTCGGGAAAATACTTGTCGTTGAACAGTTCTTGAAACTTCTCCCAAGACATCTTCAGTGCGGCAGGTTGAGTACGCTTTACAGATTCCCACCAGTAATCTGCCTCTACACGCAATATGAAAGTGGCAAAGGGAACCTTTTGCTCCTCGGAGCATCCTAAGACATGAAATATCTTGTTGATCTATTTTATCCACGTCTCCGCCTTAAGTGGTTTTGGCTCTCCAAAAAACTCTGGTGGTCCCAGTTCCTTGAATTGGTTAGCGGTGACCGTCCGAGAGTTGCCAGTGATTCCACCTGCATTTTGTACAAGAGCCGCTCTTGCCTGATGTTGTATGAATTGTATAAAGCCTCTGAACATTCCATTGTTCATCATCTGGTCAGTGTTGTTGTTTGCCTGAGGATTGTCGCCTTCCTGATGCACATTATCCTGATTATTGATCTGTGGAGACTCAACGGTCTCCTGTGCTCCATTGTTAATCTCAACATTCTCGGATGCCATTTTCAAATACTGCCACATAACAAAGGTTAATTGACATGCAATAGATTATCCCTATACTCTGACCGACCAATTAAATGCTAAATAAACTTAGGTAGGTCATACTAGTGAAGGAATTCCCCGTCTCTCCCCTCCTAGTTCTTGTCTCACATCTTAGCCAGGGATCATATCCTTAAGCTTTGATACCAACTGTGACGCCCCCAAAATAGGTATACATCACCCATCTTGAGTCGCCAAATACATGGTACAAAATTCATATACAACTTAATTATACAACAGTCGTGTAAAATACAACAAAATACATGCTGTGAGATTTAATACAAATATTGTCTTCTGCATAATATCCACTCTCGAAATAAGTCCTCATTACATTTATTATCACACTATTTAATGTAATAGTGAGGACTACTAATGCTATAATTTGGACCGTCACTCCGCTCCCTATTTAGTCCCGCCACGCTTCTCATTTCTCAAGAAAACAAAGGAAAGAAAGGGTGAGCTCAACTAGCCCAAGAAGAAATATTATGATTAAGATAATGCGTAATAAATTATCATTAGTCCTCAACAAAGTTAAACCGATAAAATACAATAGACCTCAAGTTTAACTACAAATGAACATGCAATCCATTAAAAGAGTCAAGTAGAGAATAAAGTCTACCATCTTTTATGATTTAAAAGGTTTTCATCACTTTTATCACCGAGACTCAAACTTAATAAATAATCCACGCCATCCCCGCACTACTACCAAGGATATTCATTAGGGTCACGACCACAAATTATCCATGCACTACGGGCCAAGGATATTTGTGTATTCATTAATGGTCATGATCATGCCAACAATTGTCCATCAGTGCACTACGGGCCAATGAGGACTTTTACCACATCATTTGTAACATTACTACCATGATTACAATCAATAATCCCTCATTCATAATCATACCAAGTCCATCTATGCACTACATGCCACAGATGACTTTCAAAAAAATATAAACACGAGGATGACGACAATGATATAAGATTTCAATAAAACAAGTTCAAGAATTAATTTATTCAGGAACTAATAACGTCCAAATTGTCAACATGATACTTCTTTATAAAGTAAAATTGAAGAATCCTCAGAAGAATATTTCCATGAAAAGATACAGGATGAAGCGCAAATATCAAGGATATTCCACTAATTTCATGGAGTATAGAAGTCAAAACTTTAACCAACTGAGTATAATAAAGAATGGAATAACAAAAGAAATCACCATGCATGCGGTACTTCGGATAGACAGGTTATTCCAACAGAATAATAAATAACGGAACCAGGTCAGGCGAAATTCGCACCGATAGGATGTTCCAACAGAATAATAAGGAATAATAAAGACGGAACCAAGTCCGGTGTAAACGCACAAACATGATATTCCAACAGAATAATAAAGACGAAACCAGTCCTGCCAGAGATGCACGTATGCAGTGATATTCCAACATAATAATAAAGTCAAACCAGTCCTGAGTAAACGCATTGCATATGATATTCTAACGTAATAATAAAGAATGGAGTAATGTAAGAATTTCACCAAGTATAGGGTAGCTCACAGATATCTGAGTTATTCCAATGTAATAATAAAGAATGGAGTAATGTAAGTTCTCTTCATGAATACAAAAGAAATAATACCCCTTACCGTAAAAAGAAAAGTATTCAATCGGTAGGGCGAGGATATTCTTTAAGAAAACTTGCAGACTACGCTCAAAGCTTATAGAAGAGAATTCTCTAAAATTTCTGGTGTGTTTTCAATTCTAACTAAGCATCCTATTTATAGGAGAATTGAAGGGGCACTGTGAGGAATTATCACGGACGCAACATGAACAATTTCACAGCTATTTTAACCCTAAGGGTTTGATCAAATGACTATTGTAGAAATAAAATTGTATGGAAAAGACCAAAATACCCTCCCTTAACTTTTATGTTAAAAGAGTTATGGTTACAAATGAAGCCACATCTCTTGAGTTACAACCACACACCTTGAATTAGCCAAATTTGAACACCTAGCCACATTTACAACCATGGATTCAAAAGATCTAAGATTAAAAAGTAAGAAATATCTTACTTTAGTTTATCATTTGTTCCAAGTCCCTTCTCTCTCTATATTTTTCGGAATATAGAGTGAGAAAGTGTGAGAAACAAAGCTAAGATAATGTATTAGCAAGCCAAGAGCAGGAATCAAAAGTCAGAAATCATAGATCAAAGCTCAAAGGTATAACAACCCTAACTTAGAAATCTGATGATTTGATGTTAAATGTTGTTGTTGATTGGTTAAAGTTGTGTAATAGAGTGTCATTTGATTATTTGGGTCGTCAAAACCTAGATCCATATCATTTAGATGCTCGATTTTAAAGATTTATCAAATCTGGAAAAATTTTGAAAAGTTGTCTGACAGTCATATGTCAGACCTCATAGATCTGTGTGTATTTGTTGTTTGTTGTGTTTTATGTTATAAATATGTTCATTGATGTTAGGTCCTTGCTCTGAGACTTGAATCAACCTCAGATCACATCTGGATTGCAAGATATGATCAGTCAAAGTCCGTTGACCGAGCACAAAATTTAGAATTTGGAAAACCCAAAATTTATAGTTTAGGTCTGACAACGTTTTTTGGGTCTTAGATCTTGCTGTGTATTAGTATTTTGGACTAGATATTGTTTTGGTGTTGTAGTCTGATGTGTAGAATACACATACAAGTCATTATATAACTTAGATCCATGACAGAATCGAATTTGTAGCCGGTCAAACTATAGTTGACCATTCTGCCTGAAGAACAATCGGGTAACCCAGAATCTTCATGAACCATTATTTTGTCAGAACTTTGACCATCCCTAATCGCTTAGTGTTATGTCATTAGTTTGGTTTGATGCATTAAACTTGCACCTGGACATATGGAATATATGGTGGAACCTTTATATCACATAAAACAAGCCTGTAGAGCAAGGATTTAAGGGCTCAAAATTGGAACCTTGACTTTTCTTAAATTCTGGAAAACCCAGAATTCGATGAACATGTCTGACATCATATTGGAGAGCTTATAACTCTCTGATTTGTTGTAGTTTGGCCATGACTGTTGCAGTAGGTTGTAGTGCTACATCTCGATTACAAGATCAATGTCTTAGAAAGCCTAAAAACATTATAACCAGGGAATTAAAGCCGGTCAAACCTGTTCACTTGTTCACTGACATGAAGATCTGGGCAGCTCAAGAACAGGCCCAAGAACACCTATAGCGACGGTTCTGCCGCTATAGGGCCCTTTACTGACACTTAATTTCAGAAAATAGATTAATTAATTAAATAAATAGAGAAAAATAGTTTTTAATTATTAAAAATACATAATAAATTTTGAAAAATTATTTTATGGTCCGAAAAATAGTTTTTAATTATTTTGAGTATATTTCATAAATATTTAATATTTTTGGAATATAAAAGGTATTTATTTATTTAATTATAATATTTAATAAATTATTTAAAATAGTTTTAATTCATGAAAAATTATATTATGATATTAGAAAATATTTTAAGTTATTTTTGATGACTTTTAATATTTTGTGATGAATTTCATTAATAATTTGATATTATCGATAATTAATTTATTTAATAAATATATTAAATAAATTATGAAAAATTAAATTTATGATTTAAAAATCATATAAAAATAATTTACGTGTTATAAAAATATTTTAAGTTATAAAATATAACTTCCGATATTCGGCATGAAAATATTAATATTTTATTATTAATATCAATTATCGGATAATTAATTTAGCTATTTAAAATTATATAAATATGATTTTAAAGTATTAAAATACTTTGATATATTATAATTATATTATAATATTATGTTATGATTTTCATTAATATTTGGTATTAAATAAATATTAATGATTAAGGAATTATGTGGTATTTAATTCATTTAAATACGATATAAGTGATTGAAAAATTATGATAAATGATATTAATTATCTGAAAATTATTACAAGTCTATAAAAATTGTTTTGACTGATAATATGATTATCTAAGATATTGTTTAGTGTTTAGGCAGAGTTTAATTGAACTTAAACTTGATAATTGTCCGACTAGACCGTCGGGATGATAGAATTGTGTCGGTTTCAAGTCAGACTGAAATAGTTTAACTTGAGGCTAAGTCTTATGTGTATTATAGACTGATAGGATTATGTGATAATGTGTTTAGGTTATTCTATGTGTGTATATATATATATATAATAGTATTATATTGTGATGATATTATTCTAATATTGGAGATCTATATTATTAATATTAGGTCTTCGGATAAAGTGTTATAAATTAAGTGAGCTAAGAATCGATTTGCCAGTTGAAAAAGTTTTACTTAACTATACTAAGAGTTGTTTCATTCAGATATGCTTATGGTTAATCATTGCTGATTGCCATGGATAATTGTACTCTGTACATATTGCATGTATTAGTCAGGTATGAAAGGCTGATCACCTTCATTACCAGTTGGTCCAGATATATTTGTTCATGTTTAATACTTGTTCAGTCAAAAGTTTGTTCATGCTAGTCCTCAATTATATTGATGAATTATAGCCAGCCTATTATTCAGACTCTTTCAATCATGATATATCCTTAAATTATATTTAAACTTGCTGGGCAACTTTCATGTTTACCCTTGCTATATCATGATAAACATTACAGATAAGGCGAATCCGTTCGGATACAATAAAAGGATAATGCCAAGTTCAGCTTAGGATAAAATGTGCGGCTAGTTTGTAATAGTATAGTTGGATAATAATGTTATGTGTTAGATAGTTTATGATTTGTGTATAAATTACGGTTACTCGATTTTGGGGAAATGTGTGTAAAGTGTATTGTATAAACAATTTATGTTTATATCTTTCGCAAATAGTTGTAGAATGATTGAAGCATATCCGCGGTGATTTCAGACCCAGATTTGGGGCTCCCACAGTATTGAGTATTAGAACTGTGACACAATGATCGTTTATAAATCGAATCTTGAGCTTGTTTGAAATTGGTATAAAAGGATAGCACGATAAACAAACATATGTGTTGAGTGGGAAATTCAAATTGATACATAAATGGTCTCTAAAGGATAATGCTTAAGTGAATGATAAAATGACAAAGATGGACAGTAAAGGTGAAAGTTAGGCAAGAGCTGAAGTTTGGGGGATGAAAGGTAGGGTATATAAGCTTTACTTTATCTAAAAAAAAGAGAAAGAAAGAAAAAAAAAAGAAAAAAAAAGGTATTAATAAACACCGTGGCATGCTTGCCTAGTTTTGTAGCCTTTGTTACTTGAGTAAGTAAGCCCGAGGGGATTGTCTTTACACCTAGCGCACTAAGGTCTTAATGGTCTGGGAGTCGTTGATCGAAAGCTCGTTAAGGTAGCATTGAAAATCTTAAGGGAATAAGACATTGCATGCCTATGTGTATAAAAAGGATAACAAGGGAAATAAAGAGCAAAAAGCCCCCGTGGATCTAATTCAAAAAAAGAGAAAAAAAAAAGAAAATGAAGTATAAGTACCTTGCTTGAACCCCTGAGATTAGTGATTACACTATTTTTGTCGGAACTATCTATTTTTGATATTTTTAAGTTTACGCTGCGGGATTCCTTATAAAAAATTGATTATGTATTGAATTTGAGTCTGTATCGGTTATCATGGATGTTACACACACACACTGTACCAGTGATGATGGATTGAGATTCAAGGATTAAAGCGTAATTGTAGATTGGTTTTTGATGGTTAATATTGTATAGTTGCTTATTTTCGCTGAGGTCATTAACTTATCTTGACTCTGCGATATTGTTGGATTTTAAAGCATATAAGTTATGTAGTATTCATTTCTTCTCATTGCAATGCATGTAGTTGTTTTGGTGCTTGAGGACTAGCACAGTATAAGTTTGGGGGATTTTGATAAGTGTATTTTATATACACGATTTAATATTCAATTCATGCTTATTTGTTATTAAATTCTTGTGATCATGTTCATTTTTACTTGTTTTATGTTATTTCATGTGTAGAATGGTGGTTGTGGCACTCAACGTACATTTGGAGATATTTGGTATGATTTGAAATCAAATGGAGCATAATTGGAAGCAAGTGAGCGAGCAATGATCAAGTTAACGAAGATAGATAGCCCACCGGCATGTATGAATAACTTATACACCCACGGGCTGGGGGTCTTACACTCCAGTTAACAGGAACATAGCCCACCAGTATGGGTCTTC
Source organism: Panax quinquefolius (assembly GCA_020205615.1). Lineage (NCBI taxonomy): Eukaryota > Viridiplantae > Streptophyta > Magnoliopsida > Apiales > Araliaceae > Panax > Panax quinquefolius. The sequence goes on along the minus strand of CM035163.1, from coordinate 96,220,755 downwards.
ATACTGAGCAAGTCGAGAGCACAACCCACCAAGGCAGAGCCTACATAGATATAAACCCCATGAGGCGTGGGGTAGAAATCGAGTGTCCTGTTTTGTTTGTAATTCCTCTTGGGCACAAACTCTAGCTATTGCATTGGCATTGTAACTCTATTTGAAGAGAATTGCGGCTGGGACTTATGTGTTGGACATGATATACTCAAGGGACAACAACTTGAATAAAGAGAGAAGACATATTGCAAAGATCTAAGTTCAGTTTTTGATAGCCAGCGTGGAGGAGTATTTCGAGGAGTTTTTCAAGATAGTTGCAATTATAGACTACGTGAAGGGTGTTTTGCAATATTCTTCATGTTAGATTATTATTTGTAATTGGAAGAATGATTTCTTTGATTTATTCGATGTTTATTTCGTTTATTATGAACTAATTCACTTTTTAGGCTTGTGATGGATCCTTAAGTGAATCAATGGTTTTGTGAACCTTGATTTCCAATTTAATAAGTTATTTCTAGTTTATCTATATTGATTTGTGCTTGAATCTATGAATTTCCTGATTAACAATTCTTTGTGGAGTTGGATGGAATCGAGAGAGGATATTCAAATCTAGACCTAGTTGATATAACATGTGTTCAGGATTTTGTTAGTAGCTTAAACTTGATGAGTGTTAAGGTAGAGATATACTTGACACCGCATGTAATCGGATAGAGAACTTATTCTTCAACCTTCTTCAATTATAATTCACATAGAGATATAGTGGGTTAGTTGATTAAGGTGTTTAACGGATTTCTATCTTAATTATGGATTGATGTTAATAGGGTATTGATGCATCGAGAGGTGGTTAATGCTACGTTCGTGTTCTTGATTAATAAACTTGGATAGTGCGTTGAATTGGAATAAAGGTGTTAAAATCAAAGTGAAACTTAGGGTGAAATTATAAGTCTAATTCTCCATTAATTGTTTGAAATTTTAAATTTTGATATTCGTGGTTGTTTTGTGTTAGTTTAATTACTCTTAATTTTAGTTTTGTTAATTTCAATTATTGAGTCGATTTGTTTAATAAAATTAAGGTTAATAGAAAATTGGTAATTGCAAGTTAAGATTATTGATAGTTAGTCTCTGTGGGAACGATACTCTTCTTATCACTTTATTACTTGTTGACCACGTATACTTGCGTGTTATGCATATATAGATTTTACCCAACAATGGAATAATAGAAGAATTTCACCAAGAATAGGGTAGTCCCCGTATACAGGTTATTCCAACAAAATAATAAAGAATGGAATAACAGAAGTTCTCTTCATGAATATGAAAGAAATAATACCTCTTACGGTACAACAAATAATATCCCTTACCTTATAAAGAAGAGTACTCTGACGGGTAGGGCGGGGATATACTTGAAGAAAAGTTGCACTACGCTCAAAGCTTTCTTAAACTCTAAAGAAATACGCTCAAGATTATAGAAGAAGAATTCTCTCTACAGTTTCTCTCCCTAGAGTTTTAGTGAATTCGTAAGAAATAATATAAGAATGAGCTTCTATTTATAGAAGAATGGATTGAATAGTAACTAATTCATGAACGGTCCAAATTGATTTACTTTTAAACGGACAGTCCAGATTGGTTTACTATAAAATATTCTAATAAAACAAAATCTTTTAAATAAAATATAATATATTTTATTTATAATCTAATAAAATGAATAACTTTATAAACGTATTCTGTTTTATATAAAAAGATTTTACTATGCAAACTGTAACGACCGAGAAATTTGGATTTTTATTGTAAAATGATTTTATTAAATTAAATAATAATAAAATCATATTTTATGTGATATCAAGATGGTTGTTGTTCTATAACATATTGATGTTGGAATGTCGTAGTATTTGAGCTACGTGAAGGAATTAAAGTGTTTGAATTTATAAGATGAAAATAAAAGTTTTTCGAGAAATTTTTCGAAAACACTATTCATCGGTATTTGTTAGGAGATTATTTTTGAATTTTTGAGAAATACGTGATGATAGAATATTAAGGTAAGACGGATTATGTAATAATAATCTAGTTATGGAAAACGTAATGTTTCGCTTGCGGACTTAAATTAAGAATGTATGGAAAGTGAAGAATTAATGCGTTAAGAGATAATCATATGATATGTGAGTATTGTACGAGGAAAGAAAATGAGTATAATACGGGGTATTATACGAGTTTGTATGAAGGAAGAAATATCGTATATTATGAAGTAGTATACGAAGTATAATACGATGATGATACATAAACTATAAGTATATGTATTAAGTAATGAAAATGGACTTGGAAGATTGTTTATAATTGGTACATGCCCAAATGAATTAAGGGTTAAGGCCCGAGCTAGATTCCATGAGTTGTCTAACCCATGGGGCAACCCATAGTAATATGATTAATGTGAGTGGTGATCAAGATAAGTGATAACCAAGATAAGTGGTGATCAAGTAAATAAAGTAATGGCCAAGTTAGGTGAGTAATGACCAAGCAAAGGATAGGATTTGTGTTGATCAAGTTATGAATAGTAAGGAGGTGGTTTAGTGTATTGACTAAATTGCCCAAAATCTTGCAAGTTCTATAAATAGTGAAGGTTGGCAATTCATTTGCTAACTGTTCAAATAATCTAAACACTCTCTCTCAAAGTGCTTAATTGTTAGGGTGAGTAAGTTGTAATAAGCTACTTACATAAGAAGAAGAAAGAAGCTATTTATCAAGAACTTCTAAAGTAAGATCCTCTTCTCCAATTATCTTCTATCTCTAACATGATAGGTTGATAAGAAAAGTTTGGATTAAGGAACATGAATGATAAAAAGTAAGAAGTATGTGTAAGTAATGAATTTAAGTCATATAAGTTGGTAATAAGTCATTTAAGCTAACATAAGTTATAAACTTATGTGAAGGAATTTTGAACTTATAATGAGTTTTGCAATATAAGGAATATGGAAGTAAATGAACTTTTATGATCATATGTATCAAGTATACATAAGTAAAGCTATATGATGAGAACATATATGTAAGATGATTAAGAAACTTTAATTGTCATAAGTTATGAATGATAAGTTCATAAGTAGTTTATAAATTTATCAAGTTATAAGCTTATGAAGAAATAAGTCAAAGTCCAACCATAAGTATAAGTTGTTGGAATAAGTAGGTTAATATGTTCACATGATGAATGAAATTCATTTGTAATGTTGAAATAAGTCATAAGAATGAAGATTTGCTTTAAATCGCATCGATTGAGGCGATAATCGTCGAATTTGTAAAATTCTCGGAATGGAAGTCAAATTTTGAGTTTGAGCTCAGAAATGTTATTTTCCAATGGAGACAAGTCATGTTCATCATTTAAGAGTTGCGGACTCAAAATGAGCGATTTCTGACTTAGAACGAAGAAACGAGCGCTGAACGTTCACGAACGTTTATCGTTTACGCTAAAAATGAACCAATAGGTGAATTTTTAGCAAATGAAGTCAAATAGATGAAATTCTTGCATGAACACGTAGATTACATAATTTGTGAACCATAGGCTTTTGAACGAGCCAATTCGGACTTATAACGAAAGAGTTATGCATCCGGGAAGTTCACAAAAATTCAAAGACTGAAATTTTTTTCGGTGCAGAGTTGGTACATGGCGCCAACCCTAGACCAATTAGTCATAGCCAGCCATGCCGCCATGAACGGTCTATGTCACACTGGAAATTGGCGCCGCAGCATGGCCTAGTAAGCAAGGACTCATGCCACAGCGCCAAGTCCCGGCCATCCTGATGTTAACTTTCAATGTACGAGATGCAGATATAGTATAAAATGGCAAATTTAGATCTTTGACAATTGATAGTGAAGAATATTTGTAAATGTAAAGCAAGAAAGGGTTATTAGGTTGAGTTAAACCTACCTTAAGAAACCTAAAATAACATTGCTAAAGCATTGTTAAACCATAAGAGTAATGTGTAAAGAGTGGTAATAACCTATCCATCTATGAATGCAAATAGAATGATGAAATCAGAATGAATAGTAATCAAGTCTAATATACAAATTAGATTGAGATGAAGGGTAAGATATAGTCAGATATATACTTGATTATGTGTGACCTAATGTAAGGCATTATGTGATCATGTATTGTAGAGACTTGAAAGACTTGGACGTAGAGTAAATTACATCGTAGCAGACGCTTAAGGCAAGTATTCTAACTCTTGTCTCAGTTCAATCTGAACAAGTTATTGAAGTTCATGTATCCTTATGCATGAATTGAAGTATAATGAAGTTAAAGCCAGTTCCTTTGGCTAGTCTTAACATATTGAGTGGATTGTTGATAATCTATTCATCTGTTATCAAATGCTATTATCTTTTGTCAATTACTTGATATGGTTTTCAGAAGAAGACTGAAATGTTAAACAAATGTTTTGTCGGTAAAACGATACGTATGTGAGGTTGCCAAATGATTTGAGTAGGGCTTGAAACCCTGGCTCTATAGCCGGATCTCGGTGTTTCAAAGTACTTCCATTGGAACCATATTAGAAAAGGCAATAATTGTCGAAGGTGGGAATGAGGCTCTCAGCCAGTACCACAAAGATAAGAAAAATATGAGTAAAGTTGATGGGAGAATCAAGACCAAAGAGCCAAATGAGAGATGGCGACCATTCGAGAAGAAAGGGCTTTAACTTTGGGAATACCGGAGTAAAGCAAGGGTATTCCAAGAGAAGGATGGAGGCCTGTAAAACCTGCGGGAAGACTCACTTAGGAGTCTGTCTCAAAGGAAAGGCCGTATGTTATAATTGTGGACAGGAAGGGCACATTTTGCCTAACTGTCTCAATCCGAAGAAAAACCACAGATGTTTTGTATGTGGATCAACTGACCACATAGCAAAGAGTTGCCCGATGAAGGTTATAGAAGGAAATAAGGGCACTAATAGCGGTAAGTTGGCTATTAGTGGTCCAGCTCAGCCAGGTAGATCAATGGCCCGCACTTTTAATATGATGGTCCAAGATGCGGTGGCATCAGGGGATGTAGTTGCAGGTATTATTTCGATCAATAACATAAATGCATACGTGCTATTTGATTCGAGTGCTACTTGTTCGTTTATAGCATGTGATTTTGCTAGACGACTAGGATTACTTCCCGAAAAGTTGCATATACCTTTGAACATTAAGGTAGCAAATGAAGAGGTAATCCCTGTTGAAAGTATTCATAGGGGTTGTTGCGTAGATGTACGTGGTTGTAAGTTATCGGTAGACTTAATACCGATAAAGTTAGAAGAATTCGATGTGATTCTCGAAATGGATTGGTTGATTAACCATGGAGCCATTATAGATTACCAAAAGAAATGTGTGAGCATCAGGACGTTGAAACAACCTCCTGTAGTATTTTACAGTAATAAATTGTCGGGGCGTTTGTGTTGTCTTACGATGACACAAACTAGAAAACTTTAAAGGAAGGGGTTTATAGGTTTTCTGTGCCATGTTGTTGATACCCAGCATGTGGGAGAAACCATGGAACAAATACCTATAGTAAACGAATTCATGGATGTATTTCCGAGTGAGTTACCGGGTTTACCACCGGATCGGGAGATCGAATTCATAATAGACATTGTTCCAGCAGCGGAACTAGTCTCAAAGGCACCGTATCGTATGGTGCCTGTGGAAATGAAGGAGTTGATGGTTCAGTTACAGGAACTATTGGATAAGAAGTACATTCAACCTAGTGTTTCCCCATGGGGTGCACCGGTATTGTTTGTCAAGAAGAAAGATGGATCGTTAAGGCTTTGTATCGACTATCGAGAGTTGAACAAGTTAACGATAAAGAATAAATACCCATTGCCTAGGATCGATGATCTCTCTGATCAGTTAAAAGGGGAAAAGTATTTTTCTAGAATAGATTTGCGGACGGGGTATCACCAGTTGAAGGTTGGGAAGGAGGATGTACCAAAAACAGCATTCAGAACTTGTTATGGTCATTACGAGTTTCTGGTAATGTCATTTGGGTTGACAAATGCACCAGCTGCATTTATGGATATGATGAATAGAGTGTTCAAACTATATTTGGACAAGTTCGTCGTTGTGTTTATCGATGATATTCTAGTCTATTCTAAGACGCCAGAAGATCATGCTGAACATTTAAGATTAGTGTTGGAGACACTAAGAAAGGGGAAGTTATATGCGAAATTCACTAAGTGTGAATTTTGGCTAGAGAAAGTACAGTTTTTAGGTCATGTCATTGATCACGAAGGGATTTCAGTGGATCCAGCGAAGGTAGAAGCAGTGATGAACTGGGAACAACCGAAAACGCCAACTGAGGTGGAGAGTTTCCTAGGGTTAGCGGGATACTATCGAAGATTTATCCATGATTTTTCGAAGATAGCTACCCCGTTGACTAACTTGACAAGGAAGACGGTGAAATACGCATGGATGGATAAATGTGAAGACAGTTTTCAAGAACTGAAGAAAAGATTAAGCAAAGCGCCTGTATTGTCATTACCAGATGACACAGGAAATTTCGTAGTTTATAGCGATGCTTCGCATAGAGGACTTGGTTGCGTGCTCATGCAGCATGGCAAAGTCATTGCGTATGCATCACTGCAGTTAAAGGATTATGAGAAAGTTTATCCTACTCATGATCTGGAACTAGCCGCGATAGTATTTGCCCTAAAGATATGGAGACATTATCTTTATGGGGAGAAATGTGAGATATATACGGACCATAAGAGTCCAAAGTATATCTTTACTTAGAAGGAGTTGAATATGAGGCAGAGAAGATGGCTAGAGTTGATAAAGGATTACGATTGTGAAATCCTGTATCATCCTGGGAAAAGCTATGTGTAATTCTTAAGCGCCTTAAAAGTAGGAAGGGTCGGGAAAGGTTGTCTATGTTAACGGCTCAGCATGAGTTAATAACAGAGATGGCTAGAATGGAGATAGAGTTGAAGATGCCGAGTGAATCGAGACAGATATTCATTATGATGGAGATGCAATCTACCATCGTAGAAAGAGTAAAGGAGGTACAACTCAAATTTGATGAGTGTAACCAAATGAGGGAGCGGCTAACCGATAAAGAAGATACTAAGTATAGTCTTGATAATGAAGGATTATTAAGATTTGAAGGAAGAATTTGGGTTCCGAGTGAGATGGAATTAAAAGAGCAAGTGTTACAAGAAGCTCATAGTTCATGGTACTCGATACATCCTGGTAGCACTAAGATGTATCAAGACCTTCGACAGAGTTTTTGGTGGCCAAACTTGAAGAGAGAATAATAGAGTATGTGAGTAGGTGCTTGACTTGTCAAAAAGTTAAGGCCGGACATCAAAGACCCAGTGGCTTGTTACAGTAATTGGAGATTCCAGAATGGAAGTGGGAGCATATCTCGATAGATTTCGTGGTGGGACTTCCAACAATGGCAAAAGGGTACGATTCTATTTGGGTAATAGTTGACCGATTAACGAAATCGACTCACTTCTTATCGATTAGGGTCAAGTATAACTTAGACCAGTTAGCTAAACTCTATATTAAGGAAATTATTTCTAGACATGGAGTACCAGTATCGATTGTGTCAGATCATGATCCACGACTCACATCAAACTTCTGGAGAAGTTTGCAAGAACAGTTGGGAACACAGTTGAAATTAAGCACAGCTTATCATCCACAAACTGATGGGTAGAGCGAGAGAACAATTCAAACGTTAAAAAATATGTTGAGGTCTTGCGTCATGGATTTTAAGGGTAGTTGAGATGATCATCTACCACTGGTAGAGTTTGCATATAATAACAGTTATTATGCAAGCATAGGTATGCCGCCTTATGAAGCTCTGTACGGAAGAAGGTGCAGAACACCATTGTGTTGGGATGAGGTGTGAGAACGCCGGATGCTAGGACCAGAATTGGTGCAGCAAACAGCGAATGTGGTTAAGTTAATTCAGATGCGTCTTGTTTCAGTTCAAGATAGACAGAAGAAGTATGCGGACTCGCGTAGATTAAACCGAGAGTTTGAAGTAGGTTCGTATGTGTTTCTAAAGGTATCTCCCTGAAAAGGAAAGATACACTTTGGAAAGAAAGGAAAGTTAAGTCCAAGGTTTATAGGACCTTTTGAAGTATTAAAAATGGTAGGAGAGGTAACATATATGATAGCATTACCTCCAGACCTAGAAAGAATACATAACGTGTTTCACGTATCTGTGTTACGTCCATATAAGCCGGACTATAAGCACGAAATCGAGTATGAGCCAATTCATATCGAGAAGGATTTATCATATGAAGAATCGTCGATTCAAATCATTGATAGAAAAGAGCAAGTTCTGAGGAACAAAGTATTACCATCAGTAAAGGTATTATGGAAGAACCATGATGCTGAGGAAGCAACGTGGGAATTAGAAGAAAAGATGAAGAAAAATTTTCCTCATCTATTTGAGTAGAGTAAGACAAGATTCTGGGGACAGAATCTTTATAAGGGGGGGGGGAGAATGTAACGACCGAGAAATTTAGATTTTTATTTTAAAATAATTTTATTAAATTAAATAATAATAAAATCATATTTTATGTGATATCAAGATGGTTGTTGTTCTATAACCTATTGATGTTGGAATGTCGTAGTATTTGAGCTATGTGAAGGAATTAAAGTGTTTGAATTTCTAAGACGAAAATAAAAGTTTTTCGAGAAATTTTTCGAAAACACTATTCATCGATATTTGTTCAGAAATTATTTTTGAATTTCTGAGAAATACGTGATGATAGAATATTAAGGTAAGACGGATTATGTAATAATAATCTAGTTATGGAAAACTTAATGTTTCGATTGCGGACTTAAATTAAGAATGTAAGGAAAGTGAAGAATTAATGCATTAAGAGATAATCGTATGATATGTGAGTATTGTACGAGGAAAGAAAATGAGTATAATACGGGGTATTATACGAGTTTGTATGAAGGAAGAAATATCGTATATTATGAAGTAGTATACGAAGTATAATACGATGATGATACATAAACTATAAGTATATGTATTAAGTAATGAAAATGGACTTGGAAGATTGTTTATAATTGGTACATGCCCAAATGAATTAAGGGTTAAGGCCAGAGCTAGATTCCATGAGTTGTCTAACCCTTGGGGCAACCCATAGTAATATGATTAATGTGAGTGGTGATCAAGATAAGTGATAACCAAGATAAGTGGTGATCAAGTAAATAAAGTAATGGCCAAGTTAGGTGAGTAATGACCAAGCAAAGGATATGATTTGTGTTGATCAAGTTATGAATAATAAGGAGGTGGTTTAGTGTATTGACTAAATTGCCTTAAATCTTGCAAGTTCTATAAATAGTGAAGGTTGACAATTCATTTGCTAGTTGTTCAAATAATCTAAACACTCTCTCTCAAAGTGCTTAATTGTTAGGGTGAGTAAGTTGTAATAAGCTACTTACATAAGAAGAAGAAAGAAGCTATTTATCAAGAACTTCTAAAGTAAGATCCTCTTCTCCAATTATCTTCTATCTCTAACATGATAGGTTGATAAGAAAAGTTTGGATTAAGGAACATGAATGATAAAAAGTAAGAAGTATGTGTAAGTAATAAACTTAAGTCATATAAGTTGGTAATAAGTCATTTAAGCTAGCATAAGTTATAAACTTATGCGAAGGAATTTTGAACTTATAATGAGTTTTGCAATATAAGGAATATGGAAGTAAATGAACTTTTATGATCATATGTATCAAGTAAACATAAGTAAAGCTATATGATGAGAACATATATGTAAGATGATTAAGAAACTTTAATTGTCATAAGTTATGAATGATAAGTTCATAAGTAGTTTATAAATTTATCAAGTTATAAGCTTATGAAGAAATAATTCAAAGTCCAACCATGAGTATAAGTTGTTGGAATAAGTAGGTTAATATGTTCACATGATGAATGAAATTCATTTTTAATGTTGAACAATTCATAAGAATGAAGATTTGCCGGAAATCGCACGATTAGACGATAATCATCGAATTCGTAAAATTCTCGGAATGGAAGTCAAATTTTGAGTTTGAGCTCGAAAATGTTATTTTCCAATGGAGACAAGTCATGTTCGTCATTTAAGAGTTGCGGACTCAAAAATGAGCGAATTCTGACTTAGAACGAAGAAACGAGCGCTGAACGTTCACGAACATTTATCGTTTACGTTAAAAATGAACCAATAGGTGAATTTTTAACAAACGAAGTCAAATAGTTGAAATTCTTGTATGAACGCGTAGACTACATAATTTGTGAACCATAGGCTTTTGAACGAGCCAATTCGGACTTATAACGAAAGAGTTATGCGTCCGGGAAGTTCACAAAAATTCAAAGACTGAAATTTTTTTCTGGTGCACAGAGTTGGCACCGCGGCGCCAACCCTAGACCAATTAGTCACGCCGCAGCACCATGAACGGTCTATGTCACACTGGAAATTGGCGCCGCAGCGCAGCCTAGTAAGCAAGGACTCATGCCGCAGCGCTAAGTCCGGGGCCATCCCATTGTTAACTCATGCCAATACGAGATATCTGAATATAAAATCAGCCCATGCATTGAGTCTTTTGACAATTGATAGTGAAGAATATTTGTAAATGTAAAGCAAGAAAGGGTTATTAGGTTGAGTTAAACCTACCTTAAGAAACCTAAAATAACATTGCTAAAGCATTGTTAAACCTTAAGAGTAATGTGTAAAGAGTGGTAATAACCTATCCATCTATGAATGCAAATAGAATGATGAAATCAGAATGAATAATAATCAAGTCTAATATACAAATTAGATTGAGATGAAGGGTAAGATATAGTCAGATACATACTTGATTATGTGTGACCTAATGTAAGACATTATGTGATCATGTATTGTAGAGACTTGAAAGACTTGGACGTAGAGTAAATTACATCGTAGCAAGGGCACGCTTAAAAGCAAGTATTCTAACTCTTGTCTCGATTCAATCAAACAAGTTTTTGAAGTTCATGTATCCTTACGCATGAATTGAAGTATAATGAAGTTAAAGCCGCCTTTGGCTAGTCTTAACATATTGAGTGGATTGTTGATAATCTATTCATCTCATTATCAAATGCTATTATCTTTTGTCAATTACTTGATATGGTTTTCAAGAAGAAAGTGAAATGTTAAACAAATGTTTTGTCGGTAAACGACGAGCACGTGAGGTTTGCCAAATGATTAAACGTACATACGTTTAATGGATGTAGTGTTGATCAACATAGAGTACAATAGGCTAATCACCTAGAAGTGCTCGTAAGTAATACTGAGAGCTTCTGGGACATAGTTTGGGTTGTCCTTTTTAAAGAAAGAATGAATACTCGAGGTCTTTGACCGGAGAGTGAATGTTTCTTGAAAATTATTCATTGTGAAACATTTTGAAAGAAAGATGAAGTGCTATTTTGAATTATCAATAGTACTTCATAACTATTGTTCGATTATCGAAGATATCGATTCATATGTACCAAGCATGTTGTTATTGAAATTGTTATACTTCTTTGAGCTAGTTATGCTCACTCTTGCTTGAACCATATGAATGCAAATTAAGGCCTGAACGTCCCCAAGGATCAAATAAGGATAAAGGAAAAGCTAAGGCGATTATTAAGTCATCTTGTAATGGTATAGGTCTATTGTTGTAATGTAATGAATATTATGACAAAGAACCTTTATATTCGTATAGAACTCGGAAATGTAAATATTACCTTTAATATATAGACGTTATGTTCGTTCTTCTTTGAGACTATTCAATTGAATGAATGTATGAATGTTTGTACAGTATATCACCATCTGTCGGGTTGGAAGATACCCGGATTTGGGGGCGCTACACAAATACTATGCATGCACTATGCAAACACCATGCATAATAAAATATAATATATTCTAATTATTGTCTAATAAAACAAATAACATTATAAAAGTATTATGTTTTATATAAAAAAAAATTACTATGCAAAACATTATGCATAATAGAATATAATATATTCTATTTATAGTCTAATAAAACAAATAACTTTATAAAAGTATTCTATTTTATATAAAAAGCTTTTCTGTTTTATTACATTAATAATACTAATAAAACAAAACTCATTATTATTATCATAATTCATACTATTAATCGACCAGGTCGTTTCCAGGAATGAGGGGGCTTTCCAATAAGGATTTCTCCATATTGGCTCGCAATTAGGTGACCAAACTTCTCCTTGGCAGAACTTCTAGACATCATTAATATTGCAAATAATAATGTTAATAACTTTGCCATCACAATTATTGATTTAACAATATATAAAATATTGACAATAATTGAATCAAACTGAGTGACTTCTCACGTAAGCATTAATAATCAATATTGTGTACTACTATGCAACCACGCGTGTTTTACCACAGAATATTTTATGACAACTTGCTTACTTTGAAAATTTTTCAAATGTCACCCTTAACTTTAAACTTTTATCAATTTAACTATTCACCAAAATAGAAAAATTGAATACTTTTATTTCATAAAATTCGGGGTCTCACATGTAATATCTGTGATTTTCATAAATAATATTAATGATTAAATTAATAAAGGTTGAATATTTATTTGAATATAAATATATATCATTGAGAAATGGGATGTGATAATTCAATCGAATTGAGTTAAGTGTATGATAAATGAGAAATATGACAGAAATGGTGAAAGGCCTAACTTGAGATTATGTTATATGTGGCATAATGGAGGATTAAGTAAGCATTTGATTTTTAAAATTTGTGAAGGTGTGAATTTATAAATAGACGGACTAATTATTATTACTATGTGTAATTTCATTAGTAGTCTAGACTAAATTCTGCAGTAGCTAAATGTGACGCCCCCAAATTCATGTCCCTTTGAACCTCGAATTTGGTCAGCCACGATACTACTATCGTCAAACTATTTATAGCATTTATTCATAACTTAATGAATATCACTTTACTTATTACAATTTTGAATATAAATTCTTTCCATTTTCAGGATCTATGTAATGACCCCAAACGTTTATAAGTTTCAAATCTTGTCCATTTACCATCCCTGTTTAAACTTTTTCAATCTCCTTTGAAAAATAATCTTTTATTGATTTCTTAACTTGAATCAATTACATATCTTTGAATCAAATCATACTATGATCCAGTCTATTCGAATTACTGTATAAATATTTACATCTCGATTCGAATTTCTCTATGTATCACACAGTACAACTTAACATGTATTACACATTGTAAACTACTATCATGTACATCTCCTAGAACCTAAACATTGTTCAAGAGTATATATTTAAACAAATGAATCAATCTCTTTTGATATTATTGATCTTTATCAATCAAGTACCACGTAATCTTTATCGTGTCTCCTTAACCTGCAAAAGTGGTTATTTGCAAGGGTGAACTCGACAGCCCAACAATTCTAACAGTTTTCGTGTAGCACATAGCATATAATAACATACTTAGTTCATGCATTCATAATCAATTAATATTTACTACGCATGTTACTTCACACATAACAGGTATAGAGATTTTCATCACAAACATATCATCAAAGATCAACTTTCACAATTCATTCATATCTCATATGCATTTTAAATATATACATCAACATTCTCATGGCATAATATAGCTCAACTAATAGTTATAGAATTCATATAACAAATAGGAACTAAAAGACTTGCCTGATTTGTAGTTTATCAACTATGACTTAACTGTTTAAAGCTTATCTACACTTCGTGTATTCCTACACAGTTATATAATCATGGATTCACATTCATTAGTCACATATTCATACATTCTCAATGTAATAATAATGTTACATTGTTTCCTAACTAGGTTCGTAAAACCTAAACTTCACTTTCTCATCATACGCTTGAAATAGCTAGGTATGTATAGGTATACCTTAATCATCCATACCCGACATCAACATTCATATACATCTATCACACACTTGACTCGCTATGTGTTTGACACATTTAAAACTCATATAGGTAAGTTCAAACATACACATATACGTCTAACTTAGTTGTAACTTCATACCACATCACATATCCTATATTTTCATAGCACAAATCAGATTATAAGACATGACAATTTCAAATAACGTATCATTGCTTTATATCATGTAAACATTCCTTTGGACTTTAACATTCGAAAGCCATGATTAACATTTATCTTTATCACTTAGCATGCTTCTTAACACATTACATAGCTTTTTGGTCATATATATTACAAGATAAAGTAATCATATAAGTTTGCCTTGAACTTCTGATTAAAGACATAACTTATTCAAAACTGCAAGATAACGCAGCTGCACCATGGCTAAACCTAGGGACGGCGCAGCTACGCCACCCTCTGGCCAAGCCAATACTCAGCTGTTGCCTTGAGGTTTCTGTCCCATATGAGCACAACATTCACACATAATGTATCTTGTCATTTTAAAGGTCTTTCCATACTTCTCAGGTCAATCTAGGTTTCTTCTTTTATAATATAATTCCAAATTGATCATTTCAACAAGTTAAGACAATTCAAGGTCATGAAACCTCAAGGTCTATCATGCTTGCCCTCTAAACATATAAGGTAGTTATAAAACTCATATTAGGCAAGCTTGTGAGTATTCATAACACATATGTGAAATTAGCATCGTTTTGGTTTGAAAATGTTCTTTATATAGTCTCAACTTGATTTCACAACTCCTAACATAGTAGGTATATATGTTTGATACATTAACAAGTTTAAAAGTACCATAAAAAATGTTCACAAAGTCGGATTCTAACTTTCAAAGTAGCTTGTCAATATTCACGTTCAAAATTCATATTTTCATTTGTAAAGCTTATTAATTAGTTCAACATGCTCATGTTTGCTTATTAATCACATAAACCCAAGCTAATGGCTTATTCATTCATTTCTAAATCATACCAACATGCTTACAAAGTCAGCATATGAACATGACAAACATCCATATCAAGTTCATTTCTAAAGTGTTACATTCATTTAAACTATAAACTTTGTTAATCATGCTTTAAGCCCATGTTTGGTTTAATTATCATCATGTTCAATACATATGTATCATGTCTAGGGATATTATAGACATAACATGACATCTTAACCTTTAACATTTAAACACTCATATATAATGCAACTTAAGTTTGAAAACATGTTCAAGGTTGCCTTTAAAATCATTTGGACGTGAATGATGCAATCCAACACATGCAAGACAACTTTAAAACTTTTATCATAAGTAACTAAGTTATGATAACCTCTTTTCAAGATCAGAAACTATCTCTTATAACATTCATGCACCTTAGTTCTATTATATCAAGTTTTTCTTGAAAACTTCTCTAACACAAGGTCTAACAAGTTTGATAATGAGAAAAGACACTATAACCACTATATCAAGTTCATTTACGTCTAAAATCAATCATGTATATCACCCACTAAGTTCAGAACTTATAAAACATAAGTTTCCACAAGGTTCATTTTCAAAACTTAAAGTCTTTGTTAAAGATCTTCTATTGGACACTTCATAACTCACAAATAAGCTTTGTATCTCATGTTATACCTCTTTTTAGGTATGTATTTAAGTCATAACACCAATTTCACAACACCTAGCATAACAGAACTCATCAACTAATTAAAGAATTGCAGTAGCTACTACACTGCACCCTAGTATAAACATGGCGCAGCAATTGCCGTATGCCGAATCGAGGAGCGATAGAGTAAACTCTATTTTGCAGAGCCTTACACCACTTTGATTCCTTTCCATTTAAACTGGTTCCAACCATCATTAAAGAGTTCATACATGTAAGTAAACTTTTTAAACACATAACATGTTAATTCATCATGCTTGACATAGAAATTCAAGAATTTTCAAGAACTAAACAAGACCCATTTCAAGAACATAAGTGGAAATTATACCTTCTTGAGCTTGAATTGTACATCCTACACTCTGAGTATACTTCTATAGTAGCTCAACAACTTATACTCTCCAATTAGACTATCAAACAATTTCTTAGCAACACAAAATTTGAATCCAAGCTTGTATTTATAGAAGAAGCATGGACTAGACATTGGCATTACACAAGATTGGAGTCCATGGTGTAACGGAAGGAAACAAAGGTTATTAAGGAGTAGTTTAACAACTCCATACCAGCCATATTGCTAGCAAATGATCACCTATGATTTAGCCACTTGGAGAATACATAAAGAGAGTTTAGGACACTGTTCATTGTACTTGGTGACACTCAATTTGGGATAAGAGAGAAAAATCTCAGCATTTGGTCATGTAAAGCTTGGTTTGATCCTTTTAATTCCCATAATATAATATTAAGGTACAGTTGTTACCATATTATGAATTTAGGGATTAAACATATACTCACATCATATAATCCATGTACCTTAAATACATGTAATAAAATAACGCAGATAAATATTATTGTCCAGGTAGTTCCATAATTATCTCTACTACTCACATAATCACATTATAACCTTATTTAATATTAATGTTTATTTAAACATTTAATTCATTTCTCAGTTTCTAGAATACCGAGATATTTAATCATTTATGTATTAAAATTACATATGATTTCACTATACCACTTGGTACCTTATATCATTAGTCCCAATTAAATGTCATACTTCATGTATTCTTAGTGAAAGTAGTATGCACACAAGCCAATCATGTTTGATGATAAAGCATATACTTTGTAACAATCTTATTTATTTATTAATAAAAAGTATTAATTTATTAAAGGCTTTTAATTATCTACATGATCTTTGTTTTATAATATGTGATAAACCCATAGTTTTAAGCAATGCTTTTAGAATAATGATGATGATCATTCTAATGAGATCTAAATTCTTAGAAAGCTTAAAACTAAAATAGTTCCCAATCATTGGATTACTAAATTGGGGATTAGTGAATCCTGGATAGATTGGTACATACGTTGCTTGCTTCATTGGATGAGGATGATTGATCTCATGATCATTTGTGTGGAGACACTAAAGCAAGTATGTAGGTGCTTATTAGAGAATAAGTTCAATTGAGCGTGGCTCGCTAAGGAATACCTAATGGAGTTTTATTTGCTGTCAATAGGAATTCTGTAGTGATGATAGTAGTACAAGTAATCCTTGGACTTGAGATCATCATAGTATCTTGTGTATGATGAGTTATACTTTGACTTATTCCTTAAGACCCTTAGGGTATATCAAAGGGTATGCTTGGGTATAATAAGTTGTACATGGAGATAATGTATGATCAATAAAGAATCTACCACTTCTAATAAAGAAGAGAAATGTCCTATGTGATTCGATAAATGACAACCCAAAGAGTCCTTGGCGAAAGCGAAATGAAATTAGAAAGGAGTTTCTAATTTGCATTATTTGGTGTTGTGCATTTAAGAGTCGAAATACATATAATTAAATAAAATAAGACTTGACAAGAATTCCATGTCTTATATTTAATTGGGACATTGATGGTGGAAGGATTGAATTACACTCAGAACTATTTACTCAAAGGTTCTTTAATGATTAATGTTGAAATCTATATTATCCGGAAAGTCGTTGATCGCTAGGGAGGCTTATCCCTATTGTAGAATAAATATTATTTATTTAAATAAATTAATTGTTTAATTTATTTATTTAAATAAGATTAAATTATTCTAATTGATTTATTCACAACCGGTTTAATATGGAGAACCTAAAGGGTCACACCATAAAAGGAAGAATAATTATTTAAGAAGTTAATGGCATAATCGTAATAATATATATTAAGTATATTTAATTTAATCTATGGTGATAGAATAAATTAAATAGCTTAATATTTATTATTTAATATTTTGAAATATTAAATATAAATTAATAAGAGGAGTCTTATTAATATTATTACAATTATTATTATTTTAATTTCTAAAGAGTTTAGGAATTAATTTAATATAAGTACTCTCATTTATTCCTAATTGGATTAGGAAGGAAAATTAGTTAAAGGAGTTTAATTAATTATCCCTAATAAGATTAGGGAGCTTAATTAATTAAAAGAATTTAATTAATTAAAACCCAATTCCTTAATTGTTAAGGTGGGTTGCCCACATCTATAAATAAGAGGAGTCTTATTATGGGTGATGTGGGTTGTTGACTTTTACAACGACATAATTCCAATTTGTTGGAGAGTATCCTTTTTTCATATAGAGATAGAAAACTAGGGTTGAGCCAATACCCCTTCTTCTTGAATCTTTATTCTTCCTTGGTGGATCACCTCTAGAGGCCAAACACTTGGGTGGCTAACGTTGATCAAAGGAAGGAACCAAACCCGGTGGATTCAAGTTGAACGCGAAAAGGATTGGAGGTGAACTTGTACCTGAGGAAGCTCGATCTTCAAGGGTATGATTTTATTCTTTATCTTTTCGTTTAATTAATAATTGTGCATAAAGGGTGATCCGGGTTTATGGTTTGTAAATATTTAAACTCTGATTTTTACACGCTTCCGCTTAATTTTGCAATTTGATTGCGCACATGAATGTTACAAACCTAACAGTGGCATCAGAGCCAAACCTTTATGCGAATTATTAATTGTTTTAATTTGATATGTATATTGATATGTGTTTAGAACAATTTAATTGGGCATAATTTAATTGTATAAAATTTAAATAAAAAAAAAAAAAACTGTTTTAAAAATCGGTAGGAACCATTTTTTTGGGAAGTCACGCACGGTTTTCTAGGCAACTTGTTTAACAGGAACAAGGAAAATTAAAAAAAAAAAAAATCGGCAACAATTTTTTTTTAAGGCTACGTTTTTTTTTTTTTGAAAACAGCAAACTAGAATAAAAGAATTACGTGGGTCAGCTTGGTTGCATCACGTGAAGATTCAAGAAAATTGCTCCTGACCGAATTCCTATGTACCGCACGGTTTTTATATAATATATATATATATATTGGTTATTATATTATATATATATATATAATAGTTATATATATATATATACTATATATATATATTATTCTTAATTATTTTATAATTAAAATAAAATGTTTATTTTAATTTTAAAATAAAAAGTTTATTTTAATATTAAAATAAAGTAATTTATTTTAATTTTAAAATTAGAATTTCATGCTAACTAATTAGAGTTGGAATTGGATTCCATGATAACTAATTGGAGTTGAAATTGGATTCTATTTTTCCTTAAATAAAGGAGTTTATTTTGATATGAAATTAGATTTTATATTATTCAAAATAAAAGAGTTTATTTGTGAATAGGAAAAATCGAATCGGTCTTTCCTTAAATAAAAGAGTTTATTTAGATATGAAATAAGATTTCATATTATTCAAAATAAAGGAGTTTATTTGTGAATAGGAAAGAATATCCGTGTTTCCTTTAATAAAAGTTTTTTTTTTACATGGAATTGGATTCCATAATTAATTAAAATAAAAGAGTTTACTTTAATTAAAGATTTTTTTTATATATGGAATTGGATTCCATAATTAATTAAAATAAAGGAGTTTATTTTGATTAAAATTTTGATTAAAATAAAATAGTTTATTTTATTCAAAATTGGATAAATTAAAATAAAATAGTTTTATTTTGATTTAAATTTGGATTAAAAATAAAGGAGTTTATTTTGATTCAAAAATAGATTTTATACTAAATTTGCCCATTAAATGATATCAATATATATATTAAATGTTTATTATTCATAAGATGAATGTTATTTATTGATGCGTATGGTGATGTGTATGATAATAAATGGGATTGATTATGGACAATTGACCAATATGATTGGATTTTATTTTAGTTGGATGCATGAATGTATGGGTTTTATTAAATGGGGTCTCACAGTGCCTCGTCTTCTCTAATTTTTCTGAATGTAAATTCTATTCCCCTCCTATGTACTTCCCCTTGACTACTGATCAAGGTTTCTATTTATTTTAAATAGTTTTGTAATAGGAATATTTAGAATTAATTTTGAAAAATTGGAGATTAAGGAACAAGAAGCGCTTGAAGACCCGTTTGTAATGGAGCCCGGGTTTAAATGTAATAGTTATATTTAAATATTATTTCTTGCACCCCTAGGGTTTGACCTTTTGGTTCACTTGGTGGCTCTAGTGAACCAAACTAGAATAAAAGTCCATAATCAATCCGGGTAGAATATAGTATTCTATATGTGCATGCTTATACTATATATATTATATATTATGCAAACATGCTTCGCATGTTCAATAATATGACGCGTATTTTATATATATATGTGCATGCGCGATAAACAAGATGAGACAAATTAATAACAAACCCCTCAATTTTTATATTAAGTCCTAAGTGTTCAAAGATATTTGGAATATCGACGTCGCCTTCTAGCATGATAAAATTAATAGAGTATTAAATATTTAATATGAGTTTGTTGTGTCACCACAAGGCAAGTATTAAGTATTTAAGATGTTAATTTATCACATTTGATGCTTATAAAGAAAATTGAACAATATTGTTTTGTTGTGTCACCACAAGGATGATATTTTTCTTTTTTGAATATATGGAGTGCTAGGTTGGACTTAACTTGGATAATTTTGATTCGGATGTGCCACCACTTGATCAAAATAATCTAAGAGGCAAAATACAAGGAGTTTCATAGTTGATGTAATTGACAAAAGTTGTCTACCTATTTATTTATATATAGTTTGTTGTGTCACCACAAGGCTATATACATTTGAAATGGGATCCTTATTCTCACTAGCAAATCTTTAATTAGATTTTGCTTTGAACTATATAAGTGAGGTAATATAGTTTGAAGAAAATAGTGGGAGATACCAATTTAAAACAAGACCTAATTTATTTTGGTAATTAATAAAAGAATGTATGTTAAAATGTTGTTAATTATAAATTCATTTACGAGAATTTTACAATGTCTAAAATTACTATCATCATGCGAAGCATATTAGATGCTAAATTAACCGCAATCAATTAAACGGATTGGTTAAGGAAATTGAGAATAGTTCTTATAGTGAAAAAAGCTATCTTATGTCCTTAATACGCCTATCCTCGCAATGGTTGCGCATAATGTCTCTCGAGGAAGAAATTGCTACTTTTAGAAAGTGGCAAGATGATGCCTGATTGGCTCAATGCATCATGCTCGCATCTATGAGTAACGAGCTTCAGCCACAAGATGAAACTATGGATGCTCCTACTATATTCCCGCACATCAAGTAGTTGATGGTGAGGAAAGTAGGACCGATAGATATCGAGATATCTAAGGAGCTCTTCCGATCTAGAATGACCGGATGACACTACAAAGATGGATAAAAGTTCTTAACATAATCAATTTGATTGATCAATTAGGACAACGTGTTTTGTCATGGATGGAGAGTTGAGCCAAGATTTGATCTTTCCCTCACTCCGGACTCCTTTCACAATTGTTGTGAATTTTCATATGAAACAAGCTAGATATCGCTTATTTATGGCTTTAGTGCAAGTGGGAGATTGAAAGTAGTATGCACATAAGCCAATCATGTTTGATGATAAAGCATATACTTTGTAACAATCTTATTTATTTATTAATAAAAGTATTAATTTATTAAAGGCTTTTAATTATCTACATGATCTTTGTTTTATAATATGTGATAAACCCATAGTTTTAAGCAATGCTTTTAGAATAATGATGATGATCATTCTAATGAGATCTAAATTCTTAGAAAGCTTAAAACTAAAATAGTTCCCAATCATTGGATTACTAAATTGGGGATTAGTGAATCCGGATAGATTGGTACATACGTTGCTTGCTTATTGGATGAGGATGATTGATCTCATGATCATTTGTGTTGAGACACTAAAGCAAGTATGTAGGTGCTTATTAGAGAATAAGTTCACTTTGACGTGGCTCGCTAAGGAATACCTAATGGAGTTTTATTTGCTGTCAATAGGAATTCTCAGTAGATGATAGTAGTACAAGTAATCCTTGGACTTGAGATCATCATAGTATCTTGTGTATGATGAGTTATACTTTGACTTATTCCTTAAGACCCTTAGGGTATATCAAAGGTATGCTTGGGTATAATAAGTTGTACATGGAGATAATGTATGATCAATAAAGAATCTACCACTTCTAATAAAGAAGAGAAATGTCCTATGTGATTCGATAAATGACAACCCAAAGAGTCCTTGGCGGCGAATGAAATTAGAAAGGAGTTTCTAATTTGCATTATTTGGTGTTGTGCATTTAAGAGTCGAAATACATATAATTAAATAAAATAAGACTTGTGGTAATTCCATGTCTTATATTTAATTGGGACATTGTATGGTGGAAGGATTGAATTGCACGGTAACTATTTACTCAAAGGTTCTTTAATGATTAATGTTGAAATCTATATTATCCGGAAAGTCGTTGATCGCTAGGGAGGCTTATCCTATCAGAGAATAAATATTATTTATTTAAATAAATTAATTGTTTAATTTATTTATTTAAATAAGATTAGAATTGTTCTAATTGATTTATTCACAATCGGTTTAATATGGAGAACCTAAAGGGTCACACCATAAAAGGAAGAATAATTATTTAAGAAGTTAATGGCATAATCGTAATAATATATGTTAAGTATATTTAATTTAATCTATGGTGATAGAATAAATTAAATAGCTTAATATTTATTATTTAATATTTTGGAAATATTAAATATAAATTAATAAGAGGAGTCTTATTAATATTATTACAATTATTATTATTTTAATTTCTAAAAGAGTTTAGGAATTAATTTAATATAAGTACTCTCATTTATTCCTAATTGGATTAGGAAGGAAAATTAGTTAAAGGAGTTTAATTAATTATCCCTAATAAGATTAGGGAGCTTAATTAATTAAAAGAATTTAATTAATTAAAACCCAATTCCTTAATTGTTAAGGTGGGTTGCCCACATCTATAAATAAGAGGAGTCTTATTATGGGTGATGTGGGTTGTTGACTTTTACAACGAAATAATTCCAATTTGTTGGAGAGTACCCTTTTTTGATATAGAGATAGAAAACTAGGGTTGAGCCAATACCCCTTCTTCTTGAATCTTTATTCTTCCTTGGTGGATCACCTCTAGAGGCCAAACACTTGGGTGGCTAACGTTGATCAAAGGAAGGAACCAAACCCGGTGGATTCAAGTTGAACGCGAAAAGGATTGGAGGTGAACTTGTACCCGAGGAAGCTCGATCTTCAAGGGTATGATTTTATTCTTTATCTTTTCGTTTAATTAATAATTGTGCATAAAGGGTGATCCGGGTTTATGGTTTGTAAATATTTAAACTCTGATTTTTACACGCTTCCGCTTAATTTTGCAATTTGATTACGCACATGAATGTTACAAACCTAACACTTAGGCCATAGGTATTATATACTACTACTCACATTTTTCCTATATCACACATTATAATACTATTAATATTTTAATTGGGCTACATATTATTCAGTTGGGTACTTTCAACCCATTATCACATTTTAATATCACAACGATTAATTAATATTAATCATTTATCTTTCAAATATCAACCCTTTGATATATTACAAAACTATGTAATATATTAAAATATCAAATATTAATTAACATATTTCGTTCATTGTGACGCCCCCAAAATAGGTCCATTCCATCCAACCCATTCTGAGTCGCCAAATACATGGTACAGAAATAACTACAACTTTATTATTACAACATATAAAATGTGAGTTTAAATACAGATATTTCCATCTAGACAATATCCACACGAAAATAAATCCCCATCATAATTATTGATACATTATTTTATAAAAATGGTGAGGACTACTAAACAAATCTCTTTAGAACCTTCATTCCATACCCCGACTAGTACTCGCTACATTCTCGCCTCCCCGAGAAGAAAAATGGAACAAAAAGGAAAGGGTGAGCTCAACTAGCCCGGAAAAAGAATATTATGACTAAGATAATATACAACAAATTATCATTAGTCTTCAACAGGAAAAAAAAACTAATAGAATACAATAGACAACAAGTTTTAAACCAATATTCGCAGCGAAATAATAATTCATTAGAAGAGTTAAGTAGAGAATGCAACTACTATCTTCTATGTATGAATTTAAAAGTTTGTCGCCTATCTTTTATCCTCAGTAACATCAATCAACATACATCCGAATCAAATATTCATCTTTGCACTACTGTGCCAAAGATATTCATCACCTAATTCATGTTCATCTAAACACTGCTCATCTTTGCACTACGGGCCAAAGATATTCTTCAAAATCATTCATCTTTGCACTATAGGCCAAAGATATTCCATAATATCATCATTTAAGATCAAGATGATGAAAATATTTTTAAAGAAACGAATCCAAAGGAAACAAAATGACAAGGATTAAGGATTAAGGATTCGTACTTTGTTTTATCCACGTCCAAAAATACCTCAAAATAATCATAGGGGTGTAAAATTCAAGAATGATCAAAACATGGATACAATCAAAGCTAGTATCCGAATAGATATTTTAGATTTAAAAGAAAAATTTTCATTTTTCTATTGAATAGTGCCGATTCGTGAATAGTCTGCAGTATACGTGAATAGTCCGTATACGTGAATAGTAACTCCAACACCAAAAGATAGAAATTCCACAAAAAACATCTTCACGCTTCATTAATAGTACTGTGTGAATAGTAACTCGTGAATAGTAACTCATGAATAGTAACTCGTGAATAGTAACTCATGAATAGTAACCCGACTTTGAAAAAGTTCCAAATTTGATAAAAAATTCCAACCAATATTTCAAAGATAATGATATTGAAGAAATAATATCATTTGAGAAGAAAATAACATCCCTTACCTCGAAAGACAAGATTTCTAATCAAACACCGGATATAGGCTATGACTTGGACTTGCACTTGAGTATAGCAATACTCAAAGTATACTCAAAATACTCACAAGAATACGCTCGATAATATAGAGAGAAAACTTGAGCTTCGTGTGATTTTCAATTCTAACCTAAGCACCCTATTTATAACGAAATTGCTTAGAACACCAAAGCGAAAAATTAAATATAATAATATTATATATAAACAAAATTCATACGCCCACATCTTGAATCTGAATTCAGCCACCATGCACATGTTAAATATGCCCACAACATATAAAAAACGTTTTATTAATAAAATAAATAAAACTTCCAAAAATCAATTATTTGAACTTCGAACTTCAATAATTCATAATAAATAGCCATTTTATCAAAAAATTCGAATCTACGCAAGTTTTTATAGGAAATTCAATTCTCTACAACTTTGCGTAAGAAAGTTTTTCCAAATTCCAAAAAGAAATTGACCAAATCCACATACTGGACAATTTTACTGTGCTATAATCAAATTTCAATCAAGAAATGGGGTCCACCGACATGTTTAACATGTTTTAAACATTTATTGCAACAAAAATACTCTTCCTCCTCGTATACTCATATATCCCACATTCGTTGTAAAAAATATCACCGTTAATATATTATTAAAATAATATATTTAAATGAATTATTTTATCGTAAAAGATAAAATATTAATTTTCAACAATTGTCATTTTAAAATTTTCTCCATCTATATCCACATAAAATCAATATTTTCCTCATCATATAAATTAATAATTAATTATTCACAAATAATATTACGAGAATCACATTATTGACAACTAAGCGGTTCCTGTGAAAGAGGGGCTTTCCAATAAGGATCTCTCTTATTGGCGCACAATTAGGTGACCAAACCTCTCCTTAGACGTAACTTTCTAGACATTGCCAATAATGTTTTCTAATAATATTATTCGAGATAATATGAATTATTGCTCTGATAATGGAAAATACGATTGTAATGACAATTTATTGAAACAACAAGAATATAAAATATCAATGCAAAGAATTATTGAATCAATAAAATAAAATATTTGAGCGAAGAATTATCGTAACAATTATTGAGTAGTGCCTTCTTACATAAGAATCAATAATTGGTGCAATACGCGTAATACTCTTGTTCAACAACGCGATATTAGTGTGTTTTAACCAACGGTATTCCAACAAGATAATTGTGAACAACTACTGCTGCTTATTTATAAACAACTTATATTTGTAGTTTTCTTCATCCAATCGCTTTCAGTTATGGGGCCCACAAAAGATCGCACTGTAAATGCGAATATTCCCAAGCAATACGAATATTCCACGACCAAACGAATATTCCCCGACAATAATGAATATTTTATCACCACTTGCTTATTTAAAATATTTGCGCATTTTACCAATAACTAACCACATTAATCAAATCCACCCTTACTATTTCAAAATAATAAATAAAGGAAATTCCTTTTTATTTAAAAAATTTCGGGGTCTTACATTCATCCTCTTATGCTAAACACATATGTTAACTCACCATCTTATACAAGTGAACTAACCCCTTTTCATTTAATTTATTATCACGCCATTGCCATACAAGGATTATAATATAATATTCCATAATATCTCTTAATTAACCATATTTATTCCGGGTTAATTAATTAAATCTTTATTCAAGTCGTGTTTTACTAACTAAATTTCTTCATGAACACTTAGTCACCATTAATGACCTTATAAGAGTTATTAGTATGCATGGCTTGCAAATCACATTTTCATAAACTGACTCAGAGTTTTCTACAGACCGGCGCAGCTGCGCTAGTCACAGGCTTGGAAATGGCGCAGCTGCTCCATACCAAAATCAGAGGCAGACAAGTTCTGCCTTAGCAGAAATGAGACCTACGCTTCTAAATACTTTACACATCCTTCATAAGCGTTAACACGTCTAACATTAATCCCCTCTTTGGTTTCACACCATCGGTTACTATTTTCCTTAACAACTTAAGGATCACACTTCGAGTTCTAAAACTCTATTTCCCTTATTAGTTTAACCAAGTATACATCTCCTTAACGGTTTTATACCACCAAAATCACAAAACTCGAATATAACACATACATACATTCCTTTAATCTTCACTTCTTGCCATGTATCAATTTACTCAATAATTCTCTAACCACTTTAAAGTTATATCGATTTCCTTCTCTCGTCAACAACGTACACGCATACAAGTCTAAACACAACACACGTCGAATCTTTAATTGTATTCAATATAGTAAACTGAGTGGTTTCCCACAAACAACCAACAAATTAGTTTCCGTCTTGTCTACACTGTTTTCACAGTGAGTTAGATCGGTTAACTCCGCTCTCTGAAGGAATCATTTAGCCCAACTCCTATACATCAAAAATTAAAGGGTACGGTTGCACTGCCTTAGACTTGATACTTACTCGTACATATACTCAAGAAATTGGTGATTATCAAAGATATTTAATGTCACCAACTTATAATATAGCTCCAGACCAGTACCAAATTATCAAGGTCAAGAAATAAGCCAATGAGTCTTTCTCAGAGTATGCTCAAAGGTGGAGGCGCCTTGCTGCTCAAGTTATTCCCTCTATGACTGAGTCAGAAATTGTGATTACCTTCATAGACATCCAAGAAGCTCCCTTCTATGACAGAGTCTTGGCTGGCATAGGCAAGCCATTCTCTAAAATGATCAAACACGGAGAAATGGCTGAGATGGGATTGAAGTCTGGAAAGATTCAAGACCTTTCCACTTTAAAAGCTATTGTTGAGCACATCCAGTCTGGAAGTTATGGAAATCACCCCAGGATGGTCCATAAGAAGAAAGAAGAGGATGTTTTCTTGATACTACAAGGACAGAAAGGCATTAAGAACATGCCTATCCTGAGGAGAAACTACTCCCCCTTTTAAGCACAGTCTTCAAACCCTCTATTACCAAAAAGTGGAGAAGTCCGACGCAATCGAGTGTTCACACCCTTAAGGGACTCACTCGAGAATATTCTCAACCTTCTTACAACTCAGAAGAAAATTACCCATCTTCTTCCACCAGCCAACCCGAATCGGAAGGGTTTCAATGCTTACCGGAAGTGTGGTTATCACGATGGAGCTCCAAGACATGATACTCAAGATTGTTGGGCCTTGAAACATAAGATCTAGGATTTGATTGATAATGGTGAGATCGTGGTGACTAAACCCAACCAACATTATGTGCAAGACAACCCTCTTCCTCAACACAAAGAAGAAGAGGTTAATATGATTAATTGGAGTAGTGGAAAGAGTTCTAATTACATTGGTGAATCCTCCCGAACCAGCAAGGATGATTCTGACAAATGGGATTATGCACAGTTCCAGTTTATGATGTAACAAAAAATGAAGGCTCTGTGTGAACAAGTTAATCAATTGGTAGAACTGGTAGTCCATCAGCACCAAGTCACATGCCAATTAGTCAGCCAGGAGCATGTTAGTCTCCTTCCGCTTGTTACGAATACTCCATCATTGACTTTTGAAAATGAAACACTGGAGGATAAAATTGCAAAAAGAGAAAGTGCCAAACCCATTGTGATTTTGACAACAAGAGGGAATTTACCTATCTGGGCCAGTCGATGAAGGAGATATTTCAGATGCTGATCAATGAAGGAAGAATCACAGCTCTGCTACCTATAATCAATCCCCGTTCAAGATGGTTCAATTCTAATGGAGTATGTCAGTATCACTCCCACTCTCGCAGACACAACACTGAAAAATGCTGGGCACTCAGCCATCTTATTCAAAACCTAATTGACAGCGGTGTCCTGCAGTTGACAAATAATGACACTGTATTACTCTCGAGTGGGGACATATTTCCTACAAAATGGAAGGAAGTCGTAGCATTTATATCCACTAAGGATGATTTGGCTGCCAGGCCACTCACAATATAAGCAATTCAACTCAAAGGTGTTGATAATCATTTGAAAGTGGCCGCACCAAAGCCAATTATCTTGCCATGTAGACCACAGTATACTGTTGTCAGCCTGCAAAAAGTGCCATGGAATTATGGAGAGGCTAAAGGATCCATATCCCATATAACTGTTGTAGTGTTGAACGAGAATCCACTTTATCTTCCCCACCGGGTGATGAGGACTACCATAAAATCAAAAGGGAAAGTTCCCATGGAGAAAATTAAAGAATTCCTCCGTACTATGGGCCACAATGAAGCCAATGTGGTTTTAAGCTTGATAGAAGCTCCATAACAAATTTCCATACTGGACTTGCTTTTCTCTTCTGAAGATCATATGGTCTTGCTAAAGGTTGTGGAAGAAGCCCATTTGCTGAAATCAGTGGATGTCAAAAAATTCCAGCATCTGGTTGATCACATTTTTAACAATAATGTGATATTTAGAGATTGAACTGCCTGTGGAGATTGGTCCACATACATTCTGCGTATCCTTTCATGTGCTCAAAATAGCTACAGGATACAACCTGCTCTTAGGTAGACCGTGGATCCATATGGCCGGAGCCGTCTCTTCCACCCTTCACTAGCAACTCAAATACATCATTAACAATAGCATAGTCACTGTTAATGTTAAGCTGAAATGTTGTGAACAAGTTGGCATACCACTCATCAGTTTTAATTCAGAAGTTGAGCCGGTTAGTTTCCAAAGCCTAGAGGTGAGCAACACTCACTATCATCCTATTGGGGCGCCACTGCTGATACCCAAGATTTCTGCCGAGGTGATGTCGATAACTCAAGAGATGATATCATTGGGTTATCAACCTGGACAAGGGTTGGGCAAAGATCATCAGGGCATTAAGCGCCCAATTCAAATTCCCATCAAACCGAGATAGCCGGACTAGGCTATTCTGCTAGTTCTAGTCATAGGAATCATCATTAGCACAAATAGATTCCTTTATCTTCAGCGACACGACGATTATCTCAACCTACAGATCCTAAGCTTATACGGTCTCCGATAAAGGTGCCTACCTATGTAATGGCTATGTTGTTTCCTAAACCGATATCGGTTAAAGGAAAGGAGGTCATGATTCTAGATCCCGAAGTGGAAGAAAGGAAACAAAGATGTAATCAAGATATTTCCAGGCGATTGTCAAACATACACATCATTGTCCATACTGAGGGCACGAATATAGACATCCCAGACGAGGATTATGCAGATATCATGGTCATCAGTCGGGAGAAGGAGGATTATAATAGCCCCTTCATCACTGATGTCCAACCAGACTTCACCCTTGGAAATTGGAGTAGCATTCCATGCATTTGCCGACAAGGGTAAAAAAGGGTAACTCCTCCTCACCTGTGAGATATAAATAATCGCTTACTTTTTTTCATGCATGAAATTAGCAGTTGTTTTGTCATTACATGCTAACACTTTGTATGATTGAACAATTTCATATATTAAGTGAAAGAATTTTTGTTTCAAGACTCTAAATTTAGATGTGCCTAAACTTGCTGATGAGGTGCCTATTCTCCACAAGGACTGTAACTTTGATGTATAGTTGGACTCAGACTTGATGGAAATACAAGAGGACTATGAGCTACCTCAGGAGATCAAAGAATGGGTCAAAAAAAACCCAAACCAAATCTTGATCAAACTTCCTCTTTCAACCTCGGAACCTTAGAAAACCCCAAACTAATCCAGATTGGTACGGATCTCACTCCAAACCAAAAGAATGACATGGTTACTCTATTGACCCAATTTCAGGATGTGTTTGCATGGTCTCATGAAGACCTGGTCGGCTTGTCTACTAACATTGTCATTGATCGCCTCCCCATCAAAGAGGGATTCAAGCCAGTCAGGAAGAAGCTCAGGAGATTAAAACCTGAGTGGAGTTTAAAAGTTAAAGAAGAAGTTATGAAACAATTTCAAGCTGGCATCATCATGGTGTCAACATACCCTGAATGGCTATCCAACATAGTCCCCGTGCAAAAACAAGGAGGAAAGGTGCTAGTTTGCATGAATTACAGGGATATGAATATAGCTTTCCTTAAAGACAGCTTTCCCGTACCATTTATCCACATTCTCATTGACAATACTGCTCAATACGACATGTACTCCTTTGTTGATTGTTTTGCGAGGTACCATCAAATTATGGTTGCTGAATAGGATCATGAGAAAACTGCATTCATCACGCCTTGGGGAACCTTTTTCTACAGACGATTATCATTCGGCCACATCAATGCCGGAGCTACCTATCAGTGGGCCATGATGGCTCTTTTTCACGACTTAATGCATAAAGAGATAGAGATCTATGTGGATGACAACATTGTCAAGTCCTGAAGGGAAGAAGACCACTTAGACCATATCAGAAAGCTCTTCAATAGTTTGCGTAGGTACAACTTTAAGTTGAATCCAGCTAAGTGCGCCTTTAGCGTTTAATCAGGCAAGTTGTTAGGGTTCCTAGTCAGCCACAAAGGGATTGAGTTGGATCCCACCAAAATCCAGGCCATCACAAAAATGCCCATTCCTCAGACAGAGAAGGAATTACAGGGTTTTTTGGGAAGAATCAACTTCATCAGCCGATACATCTCTCAACTTACAGCAACCTGTTTGCCTATCTTCAAGTTGTTAAAGAAGAACTCCTCCATGAAATGGAATGATGAGTGTCAGAAAGCCTTCCTTACAATCAAAGAGCAACTAGTCAAAGCTTTTGTTTTAGTACCTCCCAGGGATGGTGTTCCCCTATTCATGTACCTGTCAATCAATAATAATTCCATGGGCTGCATGCTGGGGCAGAAGGACGATAGAGGCCAAGAGCGAGCTATCTACTACCTCAGCAAAAGATTTAGTAGTAGTGAACGCAAGTACACTCTGATTGAGAAGACTTTTTGTGCTTTAGCGTGGGCTTCCATGAGGTTACAACATTACCTCCATGGTCACACAACTCATCTCATATCCCGCGTGGATCCTCTCAAGTACGTGTTCAACAAACCCATGTTGAATTATAGGTTATCCAGATGGTAGTTGATCCTAAAACAATTTGACATCGCCTACGTGATGCAAAAGTCTATCAAAGGTTAAGGAATTGCGGATCAACTGGCCGATGCACCTTCATGGGATTTCAAACCTTTGGAAACCTACTTCCCTGATGAAGGGTTAATGACAGTTCAACAACACCATTAGTACGATGCACACCATACATAGAATATGTATTTTGATGGAGGTTTTAACCTAGAAGGTTCTAGGGCTGGAGCAGTTCTAGTAGCCATTACGGGGGAGCAGTATCCCATCGTCGTCAAATTACAGTTTATCATCACTAATAACACAACTGAGTATAAAGGCTATATCATGGAGTTAAAACTTGCCCAATCAATGGGTATCAAACGGTTAACTTGAAAGTAGTATGCACACAAGCCAATCATGTTTGATGATAAAGCATGTACTTTGTAACAATCTTATTCATTTATTAATAAAAAGTATTAATTTATTAAAGGCTTTTAATTATCTACATGATGCTGTTTTATAATATGTGATAAACCCATAGTTTTAAGCAATGCTTTTAGAATAATGATGATGATCATTCTAATGAGATCTAAATTCTTAGAAAGCTTAAAACTAAAATAGTTCCCAATCATTGGATTACTAAATTGGGGATTAGTGAATCCGGATAGATTGGTACATACGTTGCTTGCTCATTGGATGAGGATGATTGATCTCATGATCATTTGTGTGGAGACACTAAAGCAAGTATGTAGGTGCTTATTAGAGAATAAGTTCATCGAACGTGGCTCGCTAAGGAATACCTAATGGAGTTTTATTTGCATCATCAATAGGAATTCTGTAGTGATAGTAGTACAAGTGATCCTTGGACTTGAGATCATCATAGTATCTTGTGTATGATGAGTTTTACTTTGACTTATTCCTTAAGACCCTTAGGGTATATCAAAGGGTATGCTTGGGTATAATAAGTTGTACATGGAGATAATGTATGATCAATAAAGAATCTACCACTTCTAATAAAAGAAGAGAAATGTCCTATGTGATTCGATAAATGACAACCCAATGAGTCCTTGGCGGCGTAATGAAATTAGAAAGGAGTTTCTAATTTGCATTATTTGAGTCAGGCATTTAAGGATCGAAATACATATAATTAAATAAAATAAGACTTGACAATAATTCCATGTCTTATATTTAATTGGGGACATCAGATGGTGGTGGAAGGATTGAATTGTATTTAAACTATTTACTCAAAGGTTCTTTTATGATTAATGTTGAAATCTATATTATCTCGGAAAGTCGTTGATCGCTAGGAGGCTTATCCCTATTGTAGAATAAATATTATTTATTTAAATAAATTAATTGTTTAATTTATTTATTTAAATAAGATTAGAATTGTTCTAATTGATTTATTCACAACCGGTTTAATATGGAGAACCTAAAGGGTCACACCATAAAAGGAAGAATAATTATTTAAGAAGTAAATGGCATAATCGTAATAATATGTTATGTATATTTAATTTAATCTATGGTGATAGAATAAATTAAATAGCTTAATATTTATTATTTAATATTTTAGAAATATTAAATAAAAAATTAATAAGAGGAGTCTTATTAATATTATTACAATTATTATTATTTTAATTTCTAAAGAGTTTAGAAATTAATTTAATATAAGTATTTCAAATATTCCTAATTGGATCGTAAGGAAAATTAGTTAAAGGAGTTTAATTAATTATCCCTAATAAAATTAGGGAGCTTAATTAATTAAAAGAATTAATTAATTAAAACCCAATTCCTTAATTGTTAAGGTGGGTTGCCCACATCTATAAATAAGAGAGTCTTATTATGGGTGGGATGGGTTGTTGATTTTTCAACATACGTAATAATTCCAATTTGTTGGAGAGACACCTTTCTATAGAGATATAAAATTAGGGTTTGAGCCAAATAACCACCCTACTTCTTGAATTTTCTTCTTCCTCGTGGATCACCTCTAGAGGCCAAATATTTGGGTGGCTAACGTTGATCAAAGGAAGGAACAAAACCCCGGTGGATTCAAGATTGAACGCGAAAGGATTTGGAGGTGAACTTGTACCTGAGGAAGCTCGATCTTCAAGGGTATGATTTTATTCTTTATCTTTTCGCTTAATTAATAATTATGCATAAAGGATGATCCGGCCATATGGTTTGTAAATTTTTAAACTCGATTTTACACGCTCATAATATATTATGCAATTTGATTGCGTTATGAATATTACAAACCTAACAGTGGCATCAGAGCCAGGTTTTATGCAAATTATTAATTGTTTTAATTTATATATTGATATGTGTTTAGAACAATTTAATTGGGCATAATTTAATTGTATAAAATTTAAAAAAAAAAAAAAAAAAAAAAAAATCATGCAGCACAAAACCGGCAGCACAAAACCGGACTCATGGTTCAAGCTTCTGCTGGATTATATATATATATATGTTATTAGTAGCTATTAATACTTATATATATATAAATTACATTAACAAGTTGCAAAGTCCGGTGAATCAAAGGCATTGCACGGAATTCAAGTTAACGTGGCTGAACGGAAATCAAGGCACGAAGTGAAATCAATTTTCAGTTTATATTATATATATATATATATATATTATTCTTAATTATTATATAATTAAAATAAAAGTTTATTTTAATTTTAAAATAAAAGGTTTATTTTAATATTAAAATATAAAGTTTTATTTTAATTTTAATAATTTTATAATTAAAATAAAAAGTTTATTTTAATCTTAAAATAAAAGGTTTATTTTAATATTAAAATAAAAGATTTATTTTAATTTTAAAATTAGAATTTCATGCTAACTAATTAGAGTTGGAATTGGATTCCATGATAACTAATTGGAGTTGAAATTGGATTTTATTTTTCCTAAAATAAAGGAGTTTATTTGTGAATAGGGAAGTAAATCCATCTTTCCTTAAATAAAGGAGTTTATTTAAATATGAAATAAGATTTCATATTATTCAAAAATAAAGGAGTTTATTTGTGAATAGGAAAGAATATCCGTGTTTCCTTTAATAAAAGATTTTTTTTTTAACATGGAATTGGATTCCATAATTAATTAAAATAAAAGAGTTTATTTTAATTAAAGATTTTTTTATATGGAATTGGATTCCATAATTAATTAAAATAAAAGAGTTTATTTTGATTAAAGATTTTGATTAAAATAAAATAGTTTATTTTATTCAAAATATGATAAATTAAAATAAAATAGTTTTATTTTAATTTAAATTTGGATTAAAATAAAGGAGTTTATTTTGATTCAAAATTAGATTTTATACTAACTAAATTTGCCCATTAAATGATATCAATATATATATTAAATATTTATTATTCATAAGATGAATGTTATTTATCGATGCATATGATGATGTGTATGATAATAAATGGGATTGATTATGGACTATCAATTAAACGTGATTGGATTTTATTTTAGTTGGATGCATGAATGTATGGGTTTTTTAATAAATGGGGTTTTACGTACCTCGCCTTCTCTAATTTTTCTTAATGTAAATTCTATTCCCTCCTATGTACTTCCCTCGATCACGATCAAGGTTTCTATTTATTTTAAATAGTTTTGTAATAGGAATAATTAGAATTATTTTGAAAAATTGGAGATCAAGGACAAGAAGCGCTTGAAGACCCGCTTGTAATGGAGCCCTAAGTTTAAATGTAATAGTTATATTTAAATATTATTTCTTGCACCCCTAGGTTTTGACCTTTTGGTTCACTTGGTGGCTCTAGTGAACCAAACTAGAATAAAAGTCCATAATCAATCCGGTAGAATATAGTATTCTATATGTGCATGCTTATACTATATATATATTATATATTATGCAAACATGCTTTGCATGTTCATTAATATAATACGCGTATTTTATATATATATATAAATGCACGCCGCTTAAACAAGATGAGACAAATTAATAACAAACCCCTCAATTTTTATATTAAGTCCTAAGCGCTCAAAGATATTTGGAATATCGAACGTCGCTTTCTAGCATGATAAAATTAATAGAGTATTAAATATTTAATATGAGTTTGTTGTGTCACCACAAGGCAAGTATTAAGTATTTAAGATGTTAATTTATCACATTTGATGCTTATAAAGAAAATTGAACAATATTGTTTTGTTGTGTCACCACAAGGATGATATTTTTCTTTTTGAATATACGGAGTGCTAGGTTGGACTTAACTTGATAATTTTGATTCGGATGTGCCACCACTTGATCAAAATAATCTAAGAGGCAAAATACAAGGAGTCGTGATAGTTGATGTAATTGACAAAAGTTGTCTACCTATTTATTTATATATAGTTTGTTGTGTCACCACAAGGCTATATACATTTGAAATGGGATCCTTATTCTCATTAGCAAATCTTTAATTAGATTTTGCCGAACTATATAAGTGAGGGTAATATAGTTTGAAGAAAATAATGGGAGATACCAATTTAAAACAAGACCTAAATTATTTTGGTAATTAATAAAAGAATGTATGTTAAAATGTTGTTAATTACAAATTCATCTATAGAATTTTACAATGTCTAAATTACTATCATCTGCGAAGCATATTAGATGCTAAATTAACTGCAATCAATTAAACGGATTGGTTAAGGAATTTGAGAATAGTTCTCATGGTCAAAAAGCTATCTTATGTCCTTAATACGCCTATCCTCGCAATGGTTGCGCATAATGCCTCGAGGAAGACATTGCTACTTTTAGAAAGTGGCAAGATGATGCACAATTGGCTCAATGCATCATGCTCGCATCTATAAGTAACGAGCTTGAAATCGAAGATAAAACTATGGATGCTTCTACTATATTCTCGCACATCAAGTAGTTGATGGTGAAGAAAGTAGGACCGATAGATATCGACATATCTAAGGAGCTCTTCCGATCTAGAATGGCCAATGGCACTATAAATGCATAAAAAAAGTTCTTAACATAATCAATTTGATTGATCAATTAGACAACTGGTTTTGTCATGGATGGAGAGTTGAGCCAAGATTTGATCTTGCACTCACTCCCTGGACTCCTTTCACAATTGTTGTGAATTTTTCATATGAACAAGCTAGATATCACCCTCACGATTTGCTTAACATATTAAAAAATGTTGAGAGTCACTTTCCAACCAAGAAAGACCATGTCTTCTTGGTAGGGGCCAAAGGATCTTCCGAAAAAAAGAACGATTCAAAGAAGGTAAATGAAAGGCGTAAACAAAGGATAATAAGAACAAAATCGATCACGGATAGCAAAGGAGTTTGCTTCCACCGCAATAAGCCCGACACCGGAAAGAAATCATGAGAAGCATCTTGCAGAGGCTAACCAAAGAAGCTTAGTGAAGTTTCTACATAAATACAATTTTGTTCATAATTTAAAATAAATTTTCTTTAAGTCAAGGTTCTACTTGGGTATTGATAACGACTTTAGTTATCATAAATATAGATTTATGAAGGACCAAGGTAGTAGAAAGCTAAACAAATATAAGTAATCCTATGTGGAAAATGAAGCAAAGGTTGTTGCATTAGCTATAGAAACTTATAGTTTAGCAATGCCTGCCACGGCAAATCTATTAAGTCAATAAGTTGTTATTGTATTCCAATTCTTGTTAGAAATATTATTTCTATTTTATTGTTGGACAATAAAATTTTTGGTATTATAATTAAGAACAATTGTTGTTCTATTTATAATAATAATGTTTTGTATAGAACTGGAATATTACTTAATGGATTTTGTATACTTGACTTACGTGAAAAATATATTTTACAAATTGAACAAACTAGTATAAGAAAAAGGAGATGATCATTCAAAGAGTTGAATGAGTGTATTTGCTGAAATACAAGTGTGAATTATTTGAAAGGTTCAAAGAATTTAGAAGTGAAACAAATTGGCAAAGTATTAAGAATTCTTTGATCGGATCAAGGAATAAATACTTGTGCAATAAGTTTCTAGATCATCTCAAATGGTTTTCTCATAATGGACACATCCTGATACGCAATAATTGATTGATGTATCTGAAAGGAAAAATCGTACCTTGTTGGACATGGTACGGTCCATAATGATTTTACAGACATTCCAGTATTCTTCTAGGATCATGTCCTAGAAATGGTCAGATATATCTACTTTTAAAAGGTAACCTCAAAATCCGACCCCAAGACTCCATAAAAGTTATGGATGGGAGGATTCCTAATCTTAAGTATGTTAAGATAAGGGGTTGTCCAACTTATGTGAAACGGTTTAAAAGGATAAGCTTGGGACAAAATTTGACATGTACAGATTTGTGGGACATCCTAAAGTAAGTTTAGGGCATATGTTTTATAATCCTACATAGCAAAAGGTGTTTATTGCGAAACACCCTGCCTTCTAAGATAAAGGTGTTTATCATTAAAAGGGGCTAGTGGGAGGATAATAGATCTTGAAGAGTTCAAGAACCACAAAATACTATAAGTCAAATAAGAGGAACTCAGAGATGAAATTCCATTGTACCACAAATCAATCAGAAATCTGTATAGTAATCAAGATACCTAGGAGGTATGGATTCATCATAGATGATGATGATGAGGTACACATCATAGAAGATGATGATCCAGTTACATACGATGATGTAAGAGTTCTAGTGTGTGCAAAAGGGTCAGTGGGAGCATCGTGACATTCCTAGTATTATATGTTGATATATTATGGATAAGGAATAACATACCAATGCTACAATCAGTAAAGATAAAGTTGTCTAAACATTCCTCCATGAATGATTTGGAAGAGTATCTTAATTGGGGATATAAATCTATATAGATAGATTTAAGAGGATGCTCGACTTAACCCAAGGAACGTATATTCATTTGATGCTAAAGTCGTTTAGCATGGCAAACTCCAAGAGATGTCTCATGTCGATGAGCTATGGAGTGTATCTCTTAATAGTCCCCATAGACTCCAAAGAAGAGAGATCGAATGAGTGACAATCATGTATGCAATGAAATATACGAGACCCGATGTTGATCAATCGTATTCGGAGAAGTTCATCGTGAGTCGGTGAAAAACATCTTAAAGTTCTTAACCAAAGACTAAGGATGTGATCATATTCATGGTGGGTCTTAAATTAAAACTAGAGGGCTTAATGGACTCAAGTTTTTCGATGCACTAAGATGACGTAAAATCCACTTTAAGGTAAAGCGTTATCTTGAACAAAGGGTGCGAAGAATTGAAAGGTTCCAAACAAAGAAAGAGTTCTTGGTTTAGTGATAAAGACAAAGTATATAGCTATAAATGAAGTCGCAAGTTGATTGTTTGGATTAAAAGTTCATTACGTAATCGGAATGGTTCCTAAGTCTCATCTTGGATCTAAACATGTGTTGTGGCACTTTCAATTGATTATTAGAATCATTGAAAGATGGGAAATCACTATAGAGATAGTGGACTCTCATGAACAACATTACATATCCATTAACTAAAGCTTATCCAACAAAGCAGGATAATCGTCACTTAGAGAAGAAGAGTATGAGATACCATGACGATTGGCTTTAGTGCAAGTGGGAGATTGAAAGTAGTATGCACACAAGCCAATCATGTTTGATGATAAAGCATGTACTTTGTAACAATCTTATTCATTTATTAATAAAAAGTATTAATTTATTAAAGGCTTTTAATTATCTACATGATGTCGCTTTTTATAATATGTGATAAACCCATAGTTTTAAGCAATGCTTTTAGAATAATGATGATGATCATTCTAATGAGATCTAAATTCTTAGAAAGCTTAAAACTAAAATAGTTCCCAATCATTGATTACTAAATTGGGGATTAGTGAATCCGGATAGATTGGTACATACGTTGTTTGCTCATTGGATGAGGATGATTGATCTCATGATCATTTGTGTGGAGACACTAAAAGCAAGTATGTAGGTGCTTATTAGAGAATAAGTTCATCGAACGTGGCTCGCTAAGGAATACCTAATGGAGTTTTATTTGCTGTCAATAGAATTCTCAGAGTGATAGTAGACAAGTGATCCTTGGACTTGAGATCATCATAGTATCTTGTGTATGATGAGTTTTACTTTGACTTATTCCTTAAGACCCTTAGGGTATATCAAAGGGTATGCTTGGGTATAATAAGTTGTACATGGAGATAATGTATGATCAATAAAGAATCTACCACTTCTAATAAAAGA
The DNA here is from genome assembly GCA_020205615.1 of Panax quinquefolius. Classification (NCBI taxonomy): domain Eukaryota; kingdom Viridiplantae; phylum Streptophyta; class Magnoliopsida; order Apiales; family Araliaceae; genus Panax; species Panax quinquefolius. Next base: position 96,180,787 of record CM035163.1, on the reverse strand, counting down.
AGAGAAATGTCCTATGTGATTCGATAAATGACAACCCAAAGTAGTCCTTGGCCAAGCGTAATGAAATTAGAAAGGAGTTTCTAATTTGCATTATTTGAGTTGTGCATTTAAGGATCGAAATACATATAATTAAATAAAATAAGACTTGACAAGAATTCCATGTCTTATATTTAATTGGGACATTGTATGGTGGAAGGATTGAATTGTACAGTAACTATTTACTCAAAGGTTCTTTTATGATTAATGTTGAAATCTATATTATCCGGAAAGTCGTTGATCGCTAGGGAGGCTTATCCCTATCAGAATAAATATTATTTATTTAAATAAATTAATTGTTTAATTTATTTATTTAAATAAGATTAGAATTGTTCTAATTGATTTATTCACAACCTGTTTAATATGGAGAACCTAAAGGGTCACACCATAAAAGGAAGAATAATTATTTAAGAAGTAAATGGCATAATCGTAATAATATAAATTATGTATATTTAATTTAATCTATGGTGATAGAATAAATTAAATAGCTTAATATTTATTATTTAATATTTTAGAAATATTAAATAAAAATTAATAAGAGGAGTCTTATTAATATTATTACAATTATTATTATTTTAATTTCTAAAAGAGTTTAGAAATTAATTTAATATAAGTACTCTCAAATATTCCTAATTGGATCAGGAAGGAAAATTAGTTAAAGGAGTTTAATTAATTATCCCTAATAAAATTAGGGAGCTTAATTAATTAAAAGAATTAATTAATTAAAACCCAATTCCTTAATTGTTAAGGTGGGTTGCCCACATCTATAAATAAGAGGAGTCTTATTATGGGTGGGATGGGTTGTTGATTTTTCAACATACGTAATAATTCCAATTTGTTGGGAGAGTACACCCTTTCTATAGAGATAGAAAATTAGGGTTTGAGCCAAATAACCACCCTACTTCTTGAATTTTCTTCTTCCTTGGTGGATCACCTCTAGAGGCCAAACATTTGGGTGGCTAACGTTGATCAAAGGAAGGAACAAAACCCCGGTGGATTCAAGATTGAACGCGAAAGGATTTGGAGGTGAACTTGTACCTGAGGAAGCTCGATCTTCAAGGGTATGATTTTATTCTTTATCTTTTCGTTTAATTAATAATTATGCATAAAGGATGATCCGGGTTTATGGTTTGTAAATTTTTTAAACTCTGATTTTACACGCTTCCGCAATATATTATGCAATTTGATTGCGTTATGAATATTACAAACCTAACATAACTGTCTTTGGAGATTCCAAATTGGTAATCAAATAAACCATTGGAATCTATCACACCAAAGAGCTATATTTGCTGCCTTACCATCGGCAAGTTATCCAGATGGCTTCGGAGTTTGAAGAAATAACCTTAGGGAAAAATAGATCACTACATACAACCCTTCTTCATACCCATCTGCCCCATTAGGGAAAAACATATTTTTCAAACCAGCAGCCTGGTTCCAGATCAACAGATCCTTCGCTCCACTTCATTTCAAACCTTTCACTCAATTTAGGTTATCCCACTACGGATTAAACCTTCACACCTGTAGTTTTATCCCACTAGGGATAAAACTTTTCACACCTGCAGTTTGTCCTGTACATGGGATTAAACTTTTCACCTGCAGTTTGTCCTGAACATGGGATCAAACTTTTTGGCTACAATCTATCCTGCACAAGGGGTGAGCTACGTCGACTTGATCTCCCCAATACACGGGTGTACATAGGAAGCCATTTTTAATGGCCCGATCACACCATAAAAAAAACATCTCCACACCCTTCTACACCCTTTCTCATATAACATTGAACCTCTTACACCAGGTTTGAACTACGCAGACATGATCTCCTCTTCAATAGGAATACGTAGGCAGCCATTCATGGTTCAATTTTACCCCTTACCAAAACATAAAACTTGTCACATGGTATTGGGATCAACCTTCAATCCATCACACTTCATCGGCTTTAGACCAAAGGGATGGAACTAACAGATCTCCCCACACTAATGGGAGAATCGGTGACCATCTAAGCTGCGGTTGAGTCCTCAAAGAGAAACACTAGTCCATAAGAGATGGAACTACCTGGGCTCCCCCATACAAAGGAGTCTAGACGATCATCTGTCATGCGGTCAACCTCAGAGAGGAAAGCCACACTCCTATCTATTACTACATACATAAACAAGTCCCAAGACACCAAAGGGTAGGGATACACACAGATCAATGATCTATTCTGAAAGATCTTGAGACATCTCAATGTCCCCCCCATCAAGGATGAGTTCAAAATACATCAAGATCACAAGCCCTGAAGAAACAGGCAAATATAAAGCAAGTAACAAGGCACAACTAAAAGGGAAGTGAATCAAAATATATTTCCCTACCATATATAATGCTGTTTGATATATACAATATGTAATGTACATGACAAAATAGCTAAGCTAGTCTGTGCAGGAAAATACAAGCCCATCTACAAATTAATGTATATGGGAGCTATCAAGTCCAACATGGCATCTCTCTCCAAAGAAGGAGGTAACGCTGTGAGCTCCTGCCCAAGGGTATCTATACGAGCCAACAAATCCACAGCCAACTGTATGGTGACACTGTGCTCATCAATATATGTGCTCATCTCTGCAACGATAGCAGTAATATGGGACCTCACTTCAATACTATCTGTAATGGCTACATCCCGGACAGATATAGTACCATCATGCTCAATAATCAATGCATCTATGGATGATCTAACCTCATCCCACTCAGCAATAGTGGTGTCTCTATGAGCTAAAGCATCATCTCTCTCCAATAGAGTGACATCTCTCATAGCAAGAGCTGTCAACATCAAGGTCCTAGCCTGATGTCTCTCAAATGTCATCAGATGAAGACTCTACTCTAAATACTCTGCTGAATGTAGGGTCAAAGTAGCAGTCATACTGGGAGAATCAACAAGAACTGTTGTCAAACCAGTAAATAACTCCTCTTGGCAGGAGAATCATTGTCCTCTATGGGCTCTCCGCCATCAGAATCAATCCCTGGCTTTGTGGATACAACCGCAACCGATGCAGTCTCTATCTCCATCCATGCAAATTACTTTGCCGAACAGCCCGGATGGCTAACAGAAAACTCAGCTAACTCACACTGATCCTAACAGGCATACACCCTGGATCTATCCTCTTTTGATAAATGGCGAGAAACCAAACGTTGACCTAATGCTCCCTTAAAAGGATGAACGTCCTAAAACTAGTCAAACTGAGACATCACAGCCAATGGGTGGTAATTAGTCATGCCCCTCAAACCAGTCAGATGGAGATAATCCATGCCAGATGCATGAGTAATGAAGCTGTAGGGTGAACTGAGCCCTGTACACGACAAAATGTCAAACAGATCTCCGATCCCTACCAAGAACACCGACCAAGATGTAGCGTCTATACACTCCATTGGCTGAAAGGAGTAAGAGATGGCTATCTCATAGGAAAATCAGTACCCATATCGTCGGAAGGTGCCAATCGGTCTCAAGTGCGATAAGAACCACATGTACAGCAGAACCGAGCTGCCTATAAATACCCTTGCAGGATATGTGTGGAAATATGTGGCCAATCGAAATCATCGGCGCAATGGTATGAACCTCCCTGAGAGCTCTCACCGCCATGACAACACCGATGTCCAGCTCATCCATATACAGTGGCATGCATATATAAGCCACTATGCACATCATGAGTACATCTACTCTGGCAACACGTCACTGAGCCTCTGATGTGGTGGAATCCCCGAAGTGCCGTTCATAACTGTCCACTGAGCCAAATCTATCTATCAGAAAATGTTGGGACACCACATGGCCGGATGTAATCTCATCCTGTACTACTCTATGCCTAAGCCTAGTGAGGGTCATAAACTACTGGCTCATATCGTTGATAGCCATCTGAGCGCGAGGCCTATCCAGTGGCAACGTCGTCAACCGCTCGTACTCCTATAAGGTGGGAGTCAACTCCTGGGTCCCAAATTAGAAAACTTGCCTCTTTGGTACCCAATGCTCTAGCATACCATCTACAAAGCCCACCGGAACCTGGAATATCAGGATGGTCATAGAATAATGTAATAACTGATCTATGGTCACCTAATCTAGAGGTGACAAACTATCATACCAGGACCTCAGACGGGAGGTTATCAATACTAGTGGGGTGTGATCAATGTGGTTGACTGTCGAAGAAGACATCTGTGTGGGTCGTATTATAAGACCATCCAGGGGTCAATGCTAAATATCTCTAGACATATATATGCATAACATGATACATACATGATCAACAATAGATGGTAATATGATGTTGGGAGTGAAAAATAGTACATACATTCTTAAGTACATCATCATCTAATACATCATCTCTGTACATCTAAAATATAGGAAAATGGGGTACAGACGCCCAATAACTAACAGAGGCCTATCAAAAGATATAGCAAGAATGGGGCAGAACCAGCCAGTATCTAATAGAGGCCTATTAAAAAATATAGCAAGAATACACATCAGAAGAAGACAATGGTATCAATGTCTACATCATCAATCCTGTCCACCAGATGTAAATTCTCCTGAATCACTAGATCTCCGCCAAGTGGGATGTCAGGCCTATATAATGGAGGATATGTACCGGCAAAGCCATATGGGTCACCTGAATGGCCAGCCCTAGAGCTGGATGGATCAAAAGTATGTGCCTCTGAAGGATCTCTGCCCAAGTGCCGGATAAAGAATTGTGCCTGGTCTAACTGCTGGGTCAAACTGTCAATCTATGTTAAACGAGTTAAATCTAAAACACAGGCCATCCAATCCGTCATCATCACGGATCTAGGAACCATATCCCCTATGAAATAAGTGGCTCAGGTTTGGGCTCCGATAGTACGAGGGGACCACCAGAGATGGAACATCTTCTGAGTATATGGACCCTCTGACAATGTAAAGTCGTCAATGCCTATTATTGGGATATCAGGGACAGGCGACTACGACACAGGCCAATAACGCATAATAGGAGGCAAGATCGGTACACAAATCTCCCATGTGGTGCTTCTAATAACACGCTCTCCTAAATAGAGCTCCCATCCTCCATCTGTGAAGAGAGGAATCCTATGGGTGGATATAATGTACTCGACACTAGTCGGGTACCCATCCTTAAACCCAACGATCAAATGTTCCAAAGAATAGATAATCCAAGTAATAGCATCAGCTGTTAACAACTCCAACTATAGACGACTATGGGTGAAACCCTCAGCTACAGGAACCTCCACCAGTATGGAGTGATGCCATCGCCGTCCTCGTGGATAGCTATCTAAACCTAACACACTCACATGACAAAAGCATGAGAGTTTCTCATAGGTGCAAAATAGTCAACACAAAGGCAAACATCTACTGTCAGTCAACACTCTTAACCTGTTCATGGGAAATCACAAAGAGAAATACTCACCAGTAGAAATGGGTAAAATCCTAGCCAACCCTCCGTCAAGCCCTGCGAACGCATGCACATGCTCCTGAGGAAATAAATGAAGGTATAGGAACCCCAGTCACACAATCTAATACAGTCCACATCTCGTGTGGTGCTAACTAAAGAGAATGATACCATGGAAGAGTTATCCACTATGAAGTAGCCCCTAATGATCATCAGGAACAATCACCGAAGAATGTGATCCCCGACTATCACATCATCGGGTATGGGCTCACTCAACAGCCCACTCATAGCATCTACGCTCAAAGGACCTGTACGAACTATCCTACCCTTAAGCGCCTCAGTTAGAACTCCTAGCAAGGATATGACGGCAGTCAGGGTAATATTCGTTGTACAAGGTACTGACGCCCCTCCAAACTCCATACCTGTGATAAACCGCCAATCCATTGGCGTCATCATCACCTCACAGTCTAACAAATGGAGAGACTGAGTCTGGTGAAACCAGTGCTCAAACAATGCCATGAGATAACCCTAGGGATAATGACGAGGGAGGATGGAAAAGAACGCCTTGAAGCCCCAACCATGCACAATTGCTCGATAATCGAGGTACAGAGCCTGATATGTATAATAAATACTGAACCAGTTCCCTCGAGGTTGTGTAAAGCCTGGAACCTACATCATAAAGCAAATCAACATCAGAATCCTTGATCCTCATTAATAGGAAAAAGGAAGATCAAATCCAGCTTGTACCTCATTTTCATGCAAGTAAACCGAGGGGTGTCGACTCAAATCACCCAGGAGCTCTGGGATCATCACCTGGATGCCTGAAAAATCTCTACAGGGAACATGAGTAGCAGGAGCGGGGTCCACAACTGGTACATCCTCCTCCTCGTCCTCAACATCCGGTACCTCAACCCGGATATGACGGATCATCGCCTCCGCCAAATGACGAGGCTGTCTAACTGAACGGGGTCGAGGCACATTAGAAGCCCTCCTCCGCACACCTAAAGTGTTCACACGGGAACTACTCGGCTGATCTGGATACATATATTTGCACACAAGTCTCCAAATCACCTCAGAAAAGGTGTGGTAAACTCTAATTTAGAGCTTTTTAAAATGCATTTTATGACTATATGTATGCATTACTTTAATATACGCCTACATTAGAGTAAAAAATGCATGACTACCCAATTCTTATACTTTGGAAATTTTTTTCCAGAGTCTCCTTTGTAAATAGGACTATCCACATGCACGTAGGCATGACTAGGTGGCCATTCAATAGCATACCTACCCACAGTCATAAACATCCTATATGCATAAAAATATTAAAGTCATAATCCATAAGGGTAGCCTAATTACCAAAATTATTTTGTTTTACCACCTTTAGTCATTTGTCCTCAAATAGGATAAGAAATAACAGGAAAAAAAATGTGTCAATTTGACTATTTGAAAAGTCAAAAAATTTTACATCATTATGTTCAACATGGTTAAATACTAACATTTACTATGTTGAATATTTTTTATCAAGTCATATGAGCATGCATATTCACTACTTTGTGTTTAGAAGCATTTCATGTGATAACTCATTTTCCAACTGATAAAAACTAGAAAGGAAGATATGCATACATTACCAAGGAAGTGTAGAACACTTGTACGGTCACAGATTTGGCAGAAAGCCGCTCGACCTCAGTAGATCTGAAGAAGAACTCTCGGATTTCCTGTGTGGCGCAATATGAAAATGACTCGTGAAAGCACCAAGTGCCTTAAAGCCACCCATGGCTAGCCGCAGGTGTATTTGTGGCTCCCCTAGGTAGGTCCCACCCCTTCGAATCTGTGAGACCCCAAATTTTATGAATAAAGATTTAAATTTCTTGAAATATATTTTTTGAATATTATGGTGTGGATTTGATATAATGTTATAGTTGCGGGTAATATTTATAAATTTTGCAAAGTAAGCAAGTTTTTATATAATATTCATTTGGTCGGGGAATATTCTTTTTGTCATGGAATATCCGTACGACAGCACAATCATTGGTGGACCTCACAACGGAAGTATTGTCGTAGCTAGAAAATGACAGAATTATTATAACGGAGAAAGTGTTACCGTTAAAACTGTTAAACTATCCGGTAGTAAAATTACAGTAATACACGTGGTTGCATTGTAGCACAAGGTATTGATTATTGATGCTTACATGAAAAGTCACTCAGTTATACTTAATTATTGCTATAGTAATTACTGCATCATATCTCTCATATTATTGATTCAATTATTGTCACAATATCATCTGCACAATATGATATATTATTAAATCAATAATTGAGATGGCAAAGTTATTTATATTATTATTTGCAATATTGACAATGTCTAGAAGTACTGTCAAAGAGAGGTTTGGTCACCTAATCATGCTACCAATAAGGAGAAATCCTTATTGGAAAGCCCCCTCTTTCCCGAGACGACCTGGTTGTTAAATATTGTGAGTTATAATATTAATGATGAATAAGTTCGTGTTGATTAAAGATGGAATTGATAGTTCCATTGTGTTGGAATTATTAGTGTTAGTGAAAATCGACATTTATTTCGATAATAATTGATGTCTGGAGGTTATATTGACCAATCGGGTAATTAACCAGATAAATGAGCAATTAATTGCTATTGATTCACATGATTATAACTATGTGTTCACATGTGTGTACTATTGATTCACATTCACTTACTATTAGGGGAGTTGGTGCAAGATTGATAATACTTGCATGACTAAGTTAAAAATGGAGGTATAGATGGAGGTACTATATTGTAATTCATATTTTCACATGATTATAACTATTGATTCACATGATTGAACTATTGATTCACATTATTTACTATTAGGGGAGGTGGTGCAAGTTTGATACTACTTGCAGGACTAAATTAAAAATGAAGGAAAAGAGGAAGGTATTATACTGTAATATTTCGAGCCTCAAAATGTGCAATTATCGCAACTATATTTTCCTATAAATAGAAGCTCATTCCTTCATTATTTTTCACCAATTCACTAAAGTTATAGAACAATTATTATAGAGAGAAATTATAGAGAGAAAGAAGAAGAGAAGTCTACTACCTCACTATTCCAGTATTCAATCATCTTTTGAGGTAAGGGGTATTATTCTTTCGTATTCACAAAGAGAGTTATTTTCTTTCAATACTCGTAAGGGTTGTTATTCCATTCTTTATTATTATGTTGAATAACTTTGCCTATCGCTGGCACCGCATACATGGTAAAATTCTTTTGTTATTCCATTCTTTATTATTCTGTTGGAATAACCTGTCTGTGCGGTCTATCGCATGCCTATTGAATTCTGTTGTTATTGCATTCTTTATTATTCTGTTGGAATATCCTGTCTATGCGGATTACGCATGACCTGGTTCCGTTCTTTATTATTCTGTTGGAATATCATGTCTATGCGGATTACGCATGACCTGGTTCCATTCTTTATTATTCTGTTGGAATATCATGTCTGTGCGGATTACGCATGACCTGGTTCAATTCTTTATTATTCTCATTGGGAATAACTCGTCATGCGGCCTATCGCATGCATGGTGAATTCTTCAGTTATTCCATTCTTTATTATTCTGTTGGAATAACCTGTCTATGTGGATTACCGCATGCATGATGAATGATCCTTTGTATTCATTCCTTAATAAATTGTGGAAATGATCTGTCTACGTGGATTACCGCATAGCGAGTGAAAATCCATTTGCAGTTTCGTATATTCTATTATACTCATCTGGGATATCATTTCTTTTGTACTCGTCATGAAATATCGTTTTCTTAGGTATTTTTCTGTTACGAGTTACTATTCATGGGTTACTATTTGTAACGAATATGATTTTTATAATTAATTAAAATATTTATTTGAGTTAGATAAATATTTTAGTTGATTTATTCATTGAATAATAAATATTTGATGTTGGTTATTATGGCTTAATTTAATTAAGCGTTATAATTTGATAAATAATTTTATAATTGATGTGCATTTTATTATTAAAGTTTAATTGATTTTACTAATAAAATAACTTTAAATTATTTAAGTGTGACATTAGAAATATGTTATATGTCATGGTAAAGTAATAATATTATATAATGAATAGCCTAACCATTATGTTGCTTAACTAATAATGAAAAAATGAGGTTATGCTCCTAAGATGGCCTAATGTGATATTGGTTTGCATGTAAGAGTTTTGTAACATAAGCCTTATATTATTAGTGGGGGTTACTATTATTAATTATTAACATAATAATGACCCAAATGAGGAGTTACACAAGAAGAAATCGTAGAGTTTTTTTTACAGCAAGAGTCTTGGTGGAAGAGAGAAATAGAGAAATTGTGAGAGATAGAGAGAAATAGAGGAATTGAGAGGAGCTAGAAGAAGAAGAAAAATCTAGAAGGTAACTTCTAAACCCTTGTTTAATCTTTAATTTTTTGGGTAGATTTATGTTCTAGGGTAGTAGATCATGCTTAATCTTATTTGTATTGGCTTAATCTTGGATTATCAAGAATCAAACAAGAGGATTCAAGAAAGAAAATAAAATGGAAAGAAAATTTGAAGAACAAAATTCGTAGGTTTTAAGTAATTGTGGACAGATCTTGTGAAATTCATATCTATTTGGGTATAATGAGTTAGAAAGAGAACCTTATATCAAATCGAAGCTATGGAACTAAGCTATATTTTGAAAGTGGAATCACATGAAAACACCTTGTAGATTTCTTGTAGTGTCTGTTTTAGTAAGGATGGTCCGAAGGGAAAACAATCACCGTAAAAATCAAAAACTTCTATCGCTTTACGACTTTGAAATATTCATATAAATTCGTGTGTTTTGAATCTGAAGAAACTTTAAACTTAAAAGTTGTAGATATGGAAGTTTACTAGCTAGACACGCGAGATTGAGGCATGTAATGAGTATAGATATGTGTTATCACATTCTATGCATAGATATGTGTTATCACATATGTAATGAGTATAGATATGTGTTATCACATTCTATGCATAATTAACCATTTAAGATCAAGAGTTGAGATAAGTTAATGTATGCACATAACGTGCTCGATAAAATGCCTAAGAAAAATAGTGTTTCTAAACTTTGGTATACAAAGTGTCTAACTAATGGCTAATATTGGATGTTATGTGCATCTGAGTATAAAAAGATGATAATACAAGAATAATAATGGAAAGAGATCGAAAAGGGCGATTTTTGATTTTTGAAGGAATATTAAACATGTAAACAATGTGTTGAATATTCATTTTTGAAAACAAATTGGTATAATAAAATGGTGTGATATACGCACATTAAACTACAAGTGCGATAGTCTAGCATGTGTGGTGATGAAAATGAAAATAAAATCGAGTTTCATATAAAACACAGTTAGATGTCTATAAAGACATTATAAAGGATAATAAGATAAAGTAAGGTCTTAGAATATATTTGACCATGAGATCGAATATTGATTTTGTTTATTATCAATCTCACATACAGTGTAGGTTGTGCAAGGACGCGAAGTATTAGTGTGTTGGTAAAACGCCGGTAAAGGAAAGTCTTTCAGTTCCTATTTGCTATGTGAATTTGATTGTTTTAAATCTTTATTGCAAAAAGCATGATGTGTTATATATATGTTGAATGTATGAAATGTTAAACTCAACTTATGACTACGTTGATTGAGTAAAGCATGCTGATTAAGTAAGGAACTAAATCTTTATACTTGTTATGAACTGTAACATGTATGTTATGTTAGTCCAATGTTTATGAGATATATGTTGAGCATGTTATTATGTGCTACGTGATGCATGAAAGCTATTAGATATTGCTGGGTTGTCGAGCTCAACCTTGCAAATAGCCATTTTTGCAGGTTAAGGATTGAAGGTAACACTATGTGCTACTTGAATGACATGGATCAGAAATAATACATGAAGATTAATATTTTAGCTAAAGTTGTTATTTCTTTATACCATGATTAAGATTCATGAGATGTACTAAAGGTTTTATGATGTATAGTTTTATGTTGAGTTGTAAACATAAAGTTAGAGTTATCTGATATGTAAAGGTTATCGGATTGAAATGTAAAATTTTATATAATAACAGTGATAAAGTGAATCATAAAATAAGATTGATTCAAAGACATGTAGATGATAAAGGTTTTGATTCAGGGAATTAAAGTACAAAGACATAAAAGTTTAAATTATTCCGTATTTTGTAAAGTTTAACATCTCATAATGATGTAAAATCAGAAGGTAGATGTGTTATTAACGACCAAAGTTGAGAATTATATTGTATGAATTTTGGGGTCGTTATAGTTGGTATCAAAACTGATAGGTTAGAAACCTTAGGTAAGAGTACCTTAGGCTATAACCTTAGAGAAGATATGTGAAGATAATGAAAGAATAAGCTCAGATAGAGCTTTAAGAATAAGAAGTAATTTAAGAAATGTATAGAGAAGGGATTAAAACATGCGTGAGAGGATTCAAAGAAGAATCTCGCAGAGTTATAAGGAATATTAATGTGGGGTTACCCAACTCCAATAATAAGGATGTAAGGTGATAATAAATAGACAATGTCTGTAAGAAGAGAGTGATAAAGAAGTTAAGAATCAAAAAGTTATATCTAAGTGTGGTACAATCGTACTCTTTAATAGTTAATGTATGGTATCTGGGCTAAACGATTCCTTCATAGAGCGGAGGTATATACGAACTAGTAACTCGAAACCTAGTTTGTTAGTTATTTGTGGGAAACCACTCAGCGTACCATATTGAAACTATTAGAGACTCGATGTTTACCAAGTGTAGAAAATGGTTACGTATGATGATAATGTGGAACTCGAATGAAATGTTGAGCAATGTAACTGAAGTTAGAAATTCTTAAAGGAAGAATTGTTATATAAATATTAAAATTCAAAAGAAGAATCTTGGAGAGATATAAAGAATAGCCAAGATAACAAATAAAGTCATAAATGATGAAAAAGGAAAGAAAGAGGATCATAAAACAAAACGATCGCGAGTTAATAAAAGAATTTTAAGGGAGATGATTATAGAATAAGATCACGACATGATCTGTTTAAGGTATAAAAGAAAGATGGTCTGTAATGATTGAATAATTATAGCTTGATGCTATGAAGATGATGTACTATGAAAGATTACGAGATAACTCACGAGGAGCTATAGATGATGTGATACGAGGAATTTGTATCGAGCAAAGAGCAAGTTAAGAGTAAGATAAAGTTAGGTGGGATTTCAATTGAGGACTCATGTGATGGATAAGTTGTACAAATCTTTGTATGGGCGAGGGTTTTGTGCTTGCACTCAGTTTATCACATTGATAATCATTGGAATGTTGGTGTCGCGCTATTAATGTATATGTGTCGAAAAGGTGATGCTTTTCTCATGTGTATATTTGATAGTTAGAAACTATTAAGATTAGTCAGATATTATTAGGATTAGGTGTGGTTCGTAAAACTAATGCATATAGTAAGTTCGTGACTCACAATAATATGGTATGTTTTGAACCCCTCAGTGAATGGATGCCTATGGTCTGACTAGGCCAAGTTCTTAAACTCATATTATTGTGGCAAATTCCTAGATTTCCAATGTGCGGTAAGTTTGATGAACTATATTGGGTAGAAAACGGTTATAGTATAGAGAGCATTGATGAAGTTGAAGATTGATAGAATGGTTAAGTAATGAAGTAATGGAGTAATGATTGAAGTTGATGGATACCTGGATATTCTAAATCTACTAGCTACACTAGACTTTCGAAATTTATTGACTTCGTGCTGATGTTTGCACTTTTGATTTCTTGAAAAACATTGGATCAAATGATGAAACCAGTGAGTTTTAAAAACAATACCGTAATTCGTATGTCTATGCTAATTGCTTTGGCTAGACAAAAATGATTTGAAATATATCAAAATATTTTTTTTTTATATCATCAATGCATCATGGAACCCAGTGCAGAGATAATAAAAACGATGGAGTCATCAATGCAGTATTACTTAGTGTTGGATGTGATATAAGGATCATCAGCCCACTATGGTATGAAGTAGTATGATAAAATCATCAAATGACGGAATCCTCAAAAGAACTATAAATACAGTGCGGTATCATGACGTCATAAAAAGATTTTTGAGATTTCTTTAAGATATGAGAATATATATATATATATATATATATATATGTATATGTATATTTTGATTGATGTCCGGATTATTGTAGAAGTCTACGCTATTTGGTTCAGCTAGACGAATATTAAAAGATGTTCATGAAATTCAAGTGTTTCTTGAGAAGTTATGCCAAACCAAATTGTTTTGGTGCGGATTCAGATGTTGAAAAGCTGATGTGAACAACCCTGTAAAAGGGGACATGTTATCGGAGATAATGGTTCCGAAAGTATCGCATATAGTCGTTACGATGTTAAGATGTAATACGTTGTGCACGACGTAGGGATACGATAAGCTAATCACCTAGAGTACTTGCAGAGAGTGTTTTCACTCTGTGTGATTGCTAAACATTCTGTTAAAGATGGTTTATGGTGGTGATGCACTGTTAAACCTGGAGAAGAGTTCAAGGTCCGTATAGTCTTGTGACTGTTAAAGGTTCAAGTCGAGATACTTGATAACGTAGGGACATAGTTCAAGGTCTTATGACCACTCAGCACGATTTGGAATCTATTAAATTCTTGAGTTATTCATACTACTTCCTAATTATTGAACAATTGTGGAATATTCTTGTTATTCTGGAAGATGGAAGTTAAAAGGAGAGTATTCCTTAGAAAAGAAAAGTTGGAGAATATGACATGTGGTGATGGGAGAATTGAGAAAACTATAACAAATCCGTAAACGAAATAAATAAAGAAAGAGATGAATTATCTAGAGAGAATGTGAAGTTCTTCGAAGAATGAGATGTGAAGATTATGGTGATGATGGGAAGATCCTTAGAGGAGGGATTTTTGTCATAGAACTCAATGAATAAATGAAGAGTAACGTAAAATCTATTTTGATAAATCGAATGAATGAAGATTAGTAAATAAAATTTCGAGGACGAAATTCATAGAAGAAGGGGTGAATGTGATATCCCGAGTGTTTATAAGTTGAATAAAAGATAATGGATGGGTTAAAGAATGTATAATACTTAGAATATAGTTAAGTCTAAGTAAATGTTATGAAATAAAAACTTTCAAGAATTGTCGAGAGGAACAGAAAATATAGAATATATGTTAAGGTAATGCGTTGAAGTTGTTCTATAATAGACTTCTAAAAGAGACGAGATGAAAACTAGGTAAGGGAGATTTCGGTGATTCCGAGGACGAAATCCTAATAAGGAGGGAAAAATGTAACGAATGTGATTTTTATAATTAATTAAAATATTTATTTGAGTTAGATAAATATTTTAGTTGATTTATTTATTGAATAATAAATATTTGATGTTGGTTGTTATGGCTTAATTTAATTAAGCGTTATAATTCGATAGATAATTTTATAATTGATGTGCATTTTATTATTAAAGTTTACTTGATTTTACTAATAAAATAACTTTAAATTATTTAAGTGTGACATTAGAAATATGGTATATGTCATGGTAAAGTAATAATATTATATAATGAATAGCCTAACCATTATGTTGCTTAACTAATGATGAAAAAATGAGGTTATGCTACTAAGATGACTTAATGTGATATTAGTCATGCATGTAAAAGTTTTGTAACATAAGCCTTATGTTATTAGTGGGGGTTACTATTATATTAATTATGAACATAACTATTACCCAAATGAAGAGTTACACAAGAAGAAATCGTAGAGTTTTTTTTAGAGCAAGAGACTTGGTGGAAGAGAGAAATAGAAAAATTGAGAGAGATAGAGATAAATAGGGGAATTGAGAGGAGCTAGAAGAAGAAGAAAAAGCTAGAAGGTAACTTCTAAACTCTTGTTTAATCTTTAATTTTTTTGGGGTAGATTTATGTTCTAGGGTAGTAGATCATGCTTAATCTTGTTTGTATTGGTTTAATATTAGATTATCAAGAATCAAACAAGAGAATTCAAGAAAGAAAATGAAATGGAAAGAAAATATGAAGAACAAAATTCGTAGGTTTTGAGTAATTGTGGACAGATCTTGTGAAATTCATATCTCTTTGGGTATAATGAGTTAGAAAGTAAGCTTTATATCAAATCAAAGCTATGGAAGTAAGCTATATTCTGAAAGAAGAATCACATGAAAACTCCATGTAGATTTCATGTAGTGTCTGTTTTAGTAAGGATGGTCCGAAGGGAAAACAATCTGCCCAGAAAATCAAAACTGTTACTATTTCTGACTTTGAAAAATTCATATAAATTCGTGTGCTTTGAATTTGAAGAAACTAGTTGTAGATATGGAAGTTTACTAGCTAGACTCGCGAGATTGAGCCATTTTACGGAACGGATCATGTCTGAAATAAATTGTTTAGTAAGGTTGTCCAGAAAATAAAATTTTCTAGAGTAGTTGATGAATTGCATAATCTGTTTTAGATGGACAAGGATCTAACTTTAAGGCCTTGATGAGGTTGTAATACACTGAGTAAGGGTTAATTCTATATAAGAAGGAACAAAAACGGAAATGTAACGAAGGAGTTATGTTAAAAACGAAAACAACCTTTTGTTGAAGAAATTGTGAAGATGAGTTTTATAATTCTGTTAAAATTAAGATTTTGGGTGATGATATATTTTGATGATTAACAATATGTTTTGACATATGTAATGAGTATAGATATGTGTTATCACATTCTATGCATAATTAACCATTTAAGATCAAGAGTTGAGATAAGTTAATGTATGCACATAAAGTGCTCGATAAAATGCCTAAGAAAAATAGTGTTTCTAAACTTTGGTATACAAAGTGTCTAACTAATGGCTAATATTGGATGTTATGTGCATCTGAGTATGAAAAGATGATAATACAAGAATAATAATGGAAAGAGATCGAAAAGGGCGATTTTTGATTTTTGAAGGAAAATTAAACATGTAAACAATGTGTTGAATATTCATTTTTGAAAACAAATTGGTATAATAAAATGGTGTGATATACGCACATTAAACTACAAGTGCGATAGTCTAGCATGTGTGGTGATGAAAATGAAAATAAAATCGAGTTTCATATAAAACATAGTTAGATGTCTATAAAGACATTATAAATGATAATAAGATAAAGTAAGGTCTTAGAATATATTTGACCATGAGATCTATCAATCTCACATACAGTGTAGGTTGTGCAAGGATGCGAAGTATTAGCGTGTTGGTAAAACGCCGGTAAAGGCAAGTCTTTCAGTTCCTATTTGCTATGTGAATTTGATTGTTTTAAATCTTTATTGCAAAAAGCATGATGTGTTATATATATGTTGAATGTATGAAATGTTAAAGTCAATTTATGACTACGTTGATAGAGTAAAACATGTTGATTGAGTAAGGAACTCAATATTTATACTTGTTATATGAACTGTAACATGTATGTTATGTTAGTCCAATGTTAATGAGATATATGTTGAGCATGTTATTATCTGATACGTGATGCATGAAAACTATTAGATTTTCCTGGGTTGTCGAGCTCAACTTTGCAAATAGCCATTTTTACAGGTTAAGGATTGAAGGTAACACTATGTGCTACTTGAATGACGTGGATCAGAAATAATACACGAAGATTAATAGTTTAGCTAAAGTTGTTATTTCTTTATACCATGATTAAGATTCATGAGATGTACTAAATGTTTTATGATGTATAGTTTTATGTTGAGTTGTAAAGATAAAGTTAGAGTTATCTGATACGTAAAGGTTATCGAATTAAAATGTAAAATTTTATATAATAACAGTGATAAAGTGAATCATAAAATAAGATTGATTCAAAGACATATAGATGATAAAGGTCTTGATTCAGGGAATTAAAGTAGAAAGACATAAAAGTTTAAATTATTCCGCATTTTGTAAAGTTTAACGTCGCATAATGATGTAAAATTAGAAGGTAGATGTGTTATTAACGACCGAAGTTGAGAATTATATTGTATGAATTTTACGGTCGTTACACTATTCATTCTGATATTATTCACTCGGGTATTCGGGGTACTTTTCGTACCGGAGTACTATTCACGAGTTACTATTCATGGGTTACTATTCACCCGATTACTATTCACTCTAGTATCATTCACTCGGGTATTCGGGACACTTTTTGTGTCGGGGTACTATTCACGGGGTACTATTCACCCAAAAAATATATATCTTTTTTTCTGTCCAAATTATTTTTGGTACATGAATATTATTCTTGAATTTTACTCTACAAAGCGAAGATCATGTCGACAATTTGGGCGTTATTGATTCTCGGATAAATTAAATTATAAATCTTTAAAATTTATCCTTGAACTTGTTTTATTGAATTATTATGTCATTGTCATCATCCTCATGCTTATATTATGATTAAAGTCATCTTTGGCTTACGTGCATAGATTTACTTGGTATGATTATGACCAGGGATTATTCAGTATAATCATGATCGTAATGTGACGAATGATGTGGTAAAAGTCCTCATTGTCCTGTAGTTCATTGATGGACAGTTGTTGGTATGATTATGACCAAGGATTATTCAGTATAATCATGACCATTGATGATTACATGAATATCCTTGACCGTGGTGCAGGGATGATTCAATTTTATTTATTAAGTTTGAGTCTCAAATGATAAAGTTGATGAAAACTTTTTAAATCATAGAAGATAGTAGATTTTATGCTCTACTTAACTCTTCTAATGGATTGCTTATTTCCGCTACAGTTGTTGATCTAAAACTTGTTGTCTATTGTATTCTATCAGTTGTTATATTGTTGAAGGCTAAGGATAATTTATTTTGCATTATCTTAGTCATAATATTTCTTACTGGGCTAGTTTAGCTCACCCTTTCTTTCATTGTTCTCTTCAGGAAATGAGAATATAGTTGGGACGAGTCTGGGAATGGAGTTATGGTCCAGGATAAATGGCTTTATTAGTCCTCACTATTCTACGGAATAATGTGATAATAATTATAATGAGGACTCCATTGAGTGTGGATATTGTCTAGATGACAATTTTCTTGTTTAAACTATCAGCCATGTTTTGTCGTATTTTACACGACTGTTGTATAATTAAGTTGTATTTGAATTTATGTACCATGTATCTGGTGACCCAAGAGGGGTGATGTATACTTGTTTTGGGGGCGTCACAGTTGGTATCAGAGCTTAGGGATATGATCCCTGGCTGAGATGTGAGACAAGAACTAGGAGGGGAGAGACGAGGAATTCCTTCGCTAGTATGACCTACCTAAGTTTATTTGGTATTTAATTGGTCGGTCAGGGTATAGGGATAACATGTGATATGTTAATTAACCCTTGTTTTGTGACAGTGTTTTAAAATGGCATCTAAAATGTTGAGATTAGCAATGAAGCACATAAGACCATTGAGTCACCAACGATCAATACCCAGGACAATGTACAACAGGAAGACAATAATCCTCAGGTAACTAACAACACCGATCGAATGATGAACGATGGGATGTTCAGAGGCTTTGTGCTATTCATACAACATCAGGTAAGAGAGACTCTTGTTCAAAATATAGGTGGAAACAATGGCAACCCACGGCTGGTCACCGTTAAGCAGTTCAAGGAGCTGGGACCACCGGTGTTTTTGGGAAAGCCAGAACCACTTAAGGCGGAGACGTGGTTAACATAAATTACCAAGATATTTGATGTCTTGGGATGCTCTGAGGAGCAAAAGGTTCCCTTTGCCACCTTTATGTTGCGTGAAGAGGCAAATTATTGGTGGGAATCTATAAAACGTACCCAGCCTGCCGCACTGAAGATGTCTTGAGAGAAGTTCCAAGAGCTGTTCAACCACAAGTACTTTCCAAAAACTATTCGTCACATGAAGGAGGTGGAGTTTATCATGTTGGAGCAAAACAATATGACCGAATCACAATACGAGGCTAAATTTGCGGAGTTATCCCGGTTTGCATTCCATTTGGTCGATAATGAGGAGTGAATGACGCGAATGTATCTAAGAGGTTTGAAACCCGATATATGTCAATACCTCATTTCTCAGAAACATTGTTTATATTCAGATGTTGTGAATAGGGCTTAGTTATTAGAGCGCGATAATGAGCCAGGCCAACCAAAGGATAACGAGCAACAACACGATAATAATCATACCGGTGGCAACGACCATCGGAACAATGATAACTATCCTGGGGAAAATTATTATGCTAAGAATGGTAACCACTTCGGTGGTAATCATGGCCAAGATAATAGAAGTGGAAAATTCAAGAAGAGAATGTTCAACAACGATGGAAAGACAGCAGCACCAACACCTGTTTTCAAGGAAGGAGAACGACCACCAATTGTATGCTTCAAATGCGGAGGGGAGGGACATATCAGTCCAAACTATGTGATACAGTCCAAAGCATGTTACAATTATGGAAAAGAAGGTCACCTAGCCTGATTTTTTCGTGCACCAAAGTCAAGTCCAGCTGGGACGGTGGCACCAAAGGCGGATACGGACAAAACATAGTCGGTGGTTTCAGAAAGAGCGTTTTTTGTGACTTATCAAAAAGCGAGTGACCTGAACGAAGTAAGCACGAGTTAGTTATTTATAAATTCTTGCAAAGTCTATACCATATTAGATACCAGTTCTACCCGTTCTTTTATCTCTCTTGCTTGCACTCAACGTTTAAATTTAACTCCGGAGAAATTAGACTTTGACTTATCGATTAAAACTTCTTTAGGAGAAACCTTCATTTTATGTGATTTCCAAGTCTTGGATGAGAGTCACAGTTTTTAAATGATATTTCTATTGTTAATAAATTTCCTGACGTATTCTCTGAAGACTTCTTAGCCTACCCCTAGAGCGTGAAATTCAATTTTGTATTGACCCTAGTATAAAACCCATTTCTAAAACCCTTAAATATTTCTTCAACCAAAATGAACATATAATGCACCAAAGATGTTGGCTCGAGCCGTTGAATATTACGACTATACCATTCAATATCATCGTGGAAGAGCGAACATGGTAGCTGATGCGTTGAGTAGAAGATTGTATGTGTTTACGAGTGCAATGTTGTTAACACAAAAACCCATTTCGTCTAACTTACAAATGATGAAGATAGAGTTAAAGAATCTAAGAACCCACATGATGATATCAAATATACGAGTAGAATCGACTTTAATCAATAAAGTTAAAGTCGTGAAAGCTACATACTCAGAGCTGATGACTGTGAAGAAGAAGGTTCAAGAGGTCATTATTCTAAAAGCAAGAATCGATGAAGAGAGGAAATCTCAACCCTCGATTTAATTGGCCCATTTGAAATCCTTGATCGAGTAGGAAATGTGGCCTATAGACTCGCCTTATCGCTAAGTATGTCGTGTGTTCATAACGTTTTTCACATATCCATGTTACGTAAATGTGGACGACCCGAACCACATTATTAAATTAGAAATAGATGAGATAGTAGAAGATTTAACGTATAAGGAGATACGTGTTAAAATCTTGGATAAGAAGGATCATGTTCGACACTCAAAGGTTATACCTCAAGAGTTAGAATCTGAAATGAAGTCAAGGTATCCTCATCTCTTCGGCATACCAGGTATGTACATAAATTTCGAGGGCAAAATTTCATAAGGAGGGGAGATTATGAGACCCCAAATTTTATGAATAAAGATTTAAATTTCTCAAAATTTTTTTTTTGAATATTATGGTGTGGGTTTGATATAATGTTATAGTTGTGGGTAATATTTATAAATTTTACAAAGTAAGAAAGTTTTTATATAATATTCGTTTGGTTGGGAATATTCTTTTTGTCGAGGAATATCTGTACGACGGCCCAATCATTGGTGGACCCCATAACAGAAGTATTGTCGTAGTTAGAAAATGACAGAATTATCATAACGGTGAAAGTGTTACCGTTAAAACTGTTGAACTACCCGGTAGTAAAAGTACAGTAATACGCATGGTTGCATAGTAGCACACGGTATTGATTATTGATGCTTATGTGAAAAGTCACTCATTTATACTCAATTATTACTACAGTAATTGCTGCATCATATCTATGATATTATTGATTTAATTATTGTCACATTATCATCTACATAATACGATATATTATTAAATCAATAATTGAGACGACAAAGTTATTTATATTTTTATTTACAATATTGACAATGTCTACAAATACTGTCAAGGAGAGGTTCGGTCACCTAATTACGCGCCAATAAGGAGAAATCCTTATTGGAAAGCCCTCTCTTTCTTGGGAACAACCTGATTGATAAATATTGTGAGTTATAATATTAATGATAAATAAGTTCGTGTTGATTAAAGATGAAATTGATAGTTCCATTGTGTTGGAATTATTAGTGTTAATGAAAATCGACATTTATTTCGATAATAATTGATGTCTGGAGGTTATATTGACCAATAAGGTAATTAACCGGATAAATGAGCAATTAATTGCTACTAATTCACATGATTATAACTATGTGTTCACATGTGTGTACTATTGATTCACATTCACTTACTATTAGGGGAGTTGGTGCAAGATTGATAATACTTGCATGACTAAGTTAAAAATGGAGGTATAGATGGAGGTACTATACTGTAATTCATATTTTCACATGATTATAACTATTTATTCACATGATTGAACTATTGATTCACATTATTTACTATTAGGGGAGGTGGTGCAAGTTTGATAATACTTGCAGGACTAAATTAAAAATGAAGAAAAAGAGGGAGGTATTATACTGTAATATTTTGAGCCCCAAAATGTGCAATTATTGAAACTATATTTTCCTATAAATAGAAGCTCATTCCTTTATTATTTTTCACCAATTCACTAAAGATATAGACCAATTATTATAGAGAGAAATTATAGAGAGAAAGAAGAAGAGAAGTCTGCTACCTCACTATTCCAGTATCCAGTGTTCTTTTGAGGTAAGGGGTATTATTCTTTCGTATTCATGAAGAGAGT
This sequence comes from Panax quinquefolius, assembly GCA_020205615.1. Lineage (NCBI taxonomy): Eukaryota > Viridiplantae > Streptophyta > Magnoliopsida > Apiales > Araliaceae > Panax > Panax quinquefolius. Next base: position 96,158,344 of record CM035163.1, on the reverse strand, counting down.
TATTTTCTTTCAATACTCGTAAGGGTTGTTATTTCATTCTTTATTATTATGTTGGAATAACTTGTCTATGTTGTGACGCCCCCAAAATAGGTATACAACACCCATTCTGAGTCGCCAAATACATGGTACAGAAAATAAACTACAACTTCAATAATACAATTGTCGTGCAAAATACGACAACACATACTGTGAGTTTAAATACAAATATTATCTTCAAGACAATATCCACACTCAAATAAGTCCTCTTTACAATTATTCATACACTATTTTACGAAATAGTGAGGAGGACGCTAAAAACATCTTTCTAGAACCATCACTCCATACCCAGACTAGATCCTGCTATGTTTTCACCTCCTGAGAAGAAAAATGGAACAAAAAGGAAAAGGGTGAGCTCAACTAGCCCAGTAAAGAATATTATGACTAAGATAATATACAACAATTTATCATTAGTCTTCAACTGGGAAAAATCTGTTAAAATATAATAGACAACAAGTTTTAGATCAACAAATGCAGCGGAAATAACAATCCATTAGAAGAATCAAGTAGAGAATCAGTTCTACTATCTTCTAAGATTTAAAAGTTCATCATCAATATTTTATCCCTGTAACATCAATCAATATACATCTTTAATCAAATATTCATCTTTGCACTACAGCCAAAGATATTCATTTAGATCGCTAGCCTATCATGTTCATCTCAACACCTGTTCATCTTTGCACTATGGGACAAAGATATTCATCAGTTAATCATTCATCTTTGCACTACATGCCAAATATATTCAGTAATATCATTATTTAAGACTGAGAATGATTAAAAATATTTTAAAGAAAACGAATCTAGTGAGACAGAAGAACAAATATCAGGGATTCGTATTACAGTTTATCTAAGATCAATAATACTTCATAATAACCAATTGTGAAGTAGAATTCAAAAATAAAGATCAAAACATGTATACAATCAAAGATAGTAACCATAATAGGCATCTTGGACAAAAAGGAAAAATTTTATTTTTCGGTGAATAGTGCCGTATACGTGAATAGTAACCCCGGCACAAAAAGGTAGAAATTCCACAATAAAATTCATACCAATATTTCGGTATAATTATATTGAAAGAATAATATCATTACGAAAAAATAACATCCCTTACCTCAAAATGATAGTTCTTCTATTCGGAATATCGGATAGAAAGTTGAAGGGAACTTGCACTGAATAGCAACTCTCAAAGTATCTAAATACTCACAAAAATACTCTCGACAATATAGAGTGAAAGAAAACTTGTTTCTGGTGTGATTTTCAATTCTAACCTAAACGCCTATTTATAGGAAAATGCTAGAACGCCATAGGAGACTAATAATAAAATAATATTATTTTATTTCTCCCTTCCACGCCACCTACCAAGACCAACCATCAAGCATGCCAAATCAAAATTTTTTTTGGCAGCCCACATGTTTATAACAAAAGTGGGTCCCACCTAATTTTAATAAAAATTATTTTATTTTCTGAAACTTCAATAATTCATAGAAAATAGCCCGTTTATCAAAAAAATACGAATTTTATGTCCTTTCCACATGAAATCGAATTCTCTACAACTTTGTAGCTTTAAGTTTTTCCAAATTCCAAACCAAAAATATCTGAAATCCACAAACGAATGATTTTTAATACCTCATAAAATTCCTAACAAATCATAAGTTCATTTTTAACGGTTCAAAATTTGTGGATATATACTCAACTTATATATGTATAAAATATCCAAAAATCACAATGATCCAACGGTCGGATTAAAATTATAACTCACGCAATAGAGATTTAAGAACACTAATTTGATCCTTTAATACCTCCAATTCGACAAAATACTGATAAATTACCTCAACATTAATTCCTTCATTTATAACCACATAAATAAATCCTCAATTTATATCTGCATCAAATAAATATTTCATTGTCATATAGATCAATAATTAATTATTCACAAATAATATTATAGAATTATAATTATGACAACCAGACTGTTCCCAGGAAAGAGGGGGCTTTCCAATAAGGATTTCTCCTTACTGGCGCGCAATTAGGTTTCCAAACCTCTCCTTAACAGAACTTTCTAGACATTGCCAATAATTTTATCTAATAATTTTATTCAAATAATATGAATTATTGATTTGATAATGGGAAATATTGTGCAGTGACAATTATTGAAACAATAATAATATTAAATATCAACGCAACAATTATTGAATCAATAAAATAAAATATTGAACAAGAATTCATCGTGTAATAATTTTTGAGTAGTGCCTTCACGCATTTAATCAATAATTCAACAATTACGTAATAATACCATGTGCTTCTTTATGCAACCACGCCAGACATCAGATTTTAACCACCAAGTAACCCAACAAAGTGTTAACTTGTAATAATTACTCCGTTATTCATAAAAACTTATACTTTGTCGTTTTCCTTCATCCAACCCTTTTTCGTTATGGGGCCCACAAATGACTGCATCGTCATGCGAATATTCCCCGACAACAAGAATATTCAACGACCAAACGAATATTCCCCGACAACCATGAATATTTTATAACCACTTGTTTATTTTGTAAAATTTTCACATTTCACCCATAACCAAAGCATTATATCAAATTAACACCTTATTAATTTAGAATAAAGAATAGAAGAAAATTTTATTTAATTTATAATAAGTTGGGGTCTTACAACCTCCCCTCCTTATAAAATTTTGTCCTCAAAATTGACGTACGTACCTGGTGTTTCGAACAGGTGAGGGTACCTCGCTTGCATTTCTGATTCCAACTCCCAGTTCATTTCCTCAATAACATGGTTATTCCACAAAACCTTAACTTGTGGTATAACCTTGGTGCGTAGGACATGCTCTTTCCTATCCAAGATCTTGACAGGTACCTCCTCGTACGTTAAATCCTCGGCTATCTCGTCTGGTTCTAACTCAATAATGTTGTTTGGGTCATCCACATATTTGCGTAACATTGATACGTGAAAAATGTTATGAACACACGACATAATTAGCGTTAAGGCGAGTCTATAGGCCACAGTTCCTACTCGATCGAGGATTTCAAATAAATCAAAGGTTTGATCTTTTTTCTCTGCATCGACTCTTACTTCTAGAATAACACCTTCTTGCACCTTCTTCTTTATATTCATCAGCTCTGGTGTGTAGCTTGAGCAATTTAACTTTATCAATAAAAGTTGATTCTACTCGTATATTTAACATCATAACGTGGGTCCCTAGAGTCTTTAACTCTATCTTTATCGTTTGTAAATTATACAAAATAGGTCTTTGTGTTCAACAATATCGCACTTCGTATCGCATTTATCTTCTACTCAACGCGTCAGCTACCACGTTCGCTTTTCCAAGATGGTATGGTCAGAACAGGTGCCAAAATGAGTCGTCTCTTGAGCTCTTGGAAAATCTTCTCGCATTCCTCGCTCCATACGAATTTTATATCTTTCCGAGTCTGCTAAGTTAACAGAATATTGATTCGAGAAAATCCTTCCACAAATCTCCGAAAATAAATAGTTAAGCCTGGAAAGCTACGTACTTTGGTCACCGACTTTGGTTGCTCTCTACTGTGATTCATATTCCAATCTTGGATAGCACGTCACAATGGTACCTATCATTTTACCACCACATAAGTATAGAGTCCCCTACGGAGAGTCTGGCTTTGGTGCATTCCACAAAGGAAGTCACCAGATAGAGGCTCGGGTACCAACTCTTGTACTTAGGTTTTTTTAACTCCTAAAGTTCAATAAGAGCCATTCGATATGAGATTTTAGAAATGGGTTTTGTACCGGGTTCAAAGTCGATACAAAATTCAATATCACGCTCTGGGGGTAGGCCAGGAAATTCTTCAGGAAATATGTCAGGAGATTTTCTAACAACAAAAATATCATTCAAATTTGACGTATTTTTGTTTAAATCCATAACATGGCGAAGAAAGCTTGACATTTATTTTTCAATAAACGAATGACTTTATGGCTTGATATGAAAGTGTTTGACTTCAATGGTTTGATTGCTTGAATTCGAATAATAGGTTGCTTAGGAATATGAAAACTAACAACCTTACGAAAGCAATCAATTTTGGCATGATGAGTGGTTAACCAATCAATCCCTAAAATCACATCAAAAGCAAGTATCTTTAAATAAATAAGATCAACAAGTAATGTGATTGTGCCCACTTGGATCAAACAAGATTTATAAACAGTGGATGTGATAAAAGTTTCTCCTAACGTAGTATTCACAGATAAGTCAAAGTCTAATTTCTATGGAGTAAATTTTAAATGTTGAGCACAAGCAGGGGAGATAAAAGAATGGGTAGAACCGGTATCTAATAAGGTATAAACTTTTCAAGAATTTATAATTAACTATCCCGTGATACCTTCGATCGGGTTCCTCGCGTTTTGGACAGTCACGACAAACGCTCTTCTAGAAATCGTCGACTTTGTTTTGTCCGATCCGCCTTTGGTGCCACCGTCCCAGCTTGACTTGACTTCTCTACAGGATAAAATTGAGCTATATGACTGTCTTTTCCACAACTAAAACATACCTTGGAAGGCTGTGAATAGTTTGAACTTATATGTCCCTCCTTTCCGCATTTGTAGCATTTAACTGGCGGTCGTTCTCCTCCCCTATAATTTGTTGCTGGTGATGGTGCTGCTGGCAACGTCTTCCTGTCATTGTTAAATCTTCTCTTCTTGAAATTTCCACTTGACTCACCTCTCCTATTATCCTGGCCACGATTACCACCCGAGTGGTTACCGCTTTTGTCCGCATTTTTCCCTCCTCGCTGGTTATCATCGCTCCAATGACTGCTATCACTGGTATGACCCTGATTGTGGTCCCTCGGTTGAACATACTCACTATCTCGCTCTAATAATTGAGCCTTGTTGACAACATCTGAATACATAGAAAATTTGTGAGAGATAAGGTATTGACGAATCTCGGGTTTTAGACCTCTTAGAAACATCCGCGTCATACGTTCCTCATTCTCTACCAAATGAGGTGCAAACCTGGATAACTCCACGAACTTCGCCTTATACTAGGACACCGTCATGTTATTTTGTTCCAGTCTAATAAACTCCACTTCTTTCATATGACGAATACTTTTAGGAAAATACTTTTCATTGAACAGTTTCTGAAATGTCTCCCTAGACATGCTGAGTGCAGCTGGATGGGAATGTTTAACAGATTTCCACCAGTAATATGCCTCATTACGGAACATAAAAGTGGTTAATGGAACCTTCTGTTCCTCCGTACATCCCAAGACATCAAATATCTTGGTAATTTGCTTGACCCACGTCTCCGCCTTAATCGTATCCGGCTTTCCCCAGAATTCTAGTGGTCCCAACTCTTTGAATTGTTTGGCCATGACAAACCACGCGTTGCTGTCATTTCCACCGGTATTCTGAATACGAGTCTCCCTCATCTGATTTTGCATAAACTACAAAAAGTTTCTAAACATCCCATCGTTCATCATCTGATCAGTGGTGTTGTTTACAGGAGGAACATTGTTAGCCTGTTGCACATTCTCCTGATTGGTGACGAAAGGTGTTTCCACGGTCTCATCCACTCCATTGTTAACGTTCTCAGCAACCATTCTTAAATACTGCCATAAAACAGGGGTTAATAAAACAAATTAAAATATCACATAGTATCCCTATATTATGACTAACTAACAAATAAGCTTAGATAGGACACACTAGCGAAGGATTTACCCGTCTCTCCCTTCCTTGTTCTAGTCACATATCTCAGCAAGGGATCAAATCCCTAAGCTTTGACACCAACAGTGACGCCCCCAAAATAGGTATACAACACCCATTCTGAGTCGCCAAATACATGGTATAGAAAACAAACTACAACTTCAATAATACAATTGTCCTGCAAAATAAGACAACACATAATGTGCATTTAAATACAAATATTGTCTTCTAGACAATATCCACACTCAAATAAGTTCGCATTACAATTATTCATACACTATTTTACAAAAATAGTGAGGACTGCTAAAACATCTTTCTAGAACCATCACTCCATACCCCGACTAGATCCTGCTATGTTCTCACCTCCTAAGAAGAAAAATGGAACAAAAAGGAAAAGGGTGAGCTCAACTAGCCCAGTAAAGAATATTATGACTAAGATAATATACTATAATTTATAAATAGTTTTCAACAAGGAAAAATATGATAAAATATAATAGACAACAAGTTTTAGATCAACAAATGCAGCGGAAACAACAATCCATTAGAAGAGTCAAGTAGAGAATGAGTTCTACTATCTTCTAAGATTTAAAAGTTCATCATCAATATTTTATCCCTGTAACATCAATCAATATACATCTTTAATCAAATATTCATCTTTGCACTACAGGCCAAAGATATTCATTTGTATCACCAGTCAGTCATGTTCATCTCAACACCTATTCATCTTTGCACTACAGGACAAAGATATTCAGTAATATCATCATTTAAGACCGAGGATGATGAAAAATATTTTAAAGAAAACGAATCTAGTGAGACAGAAGAACAAATATCAGGGATTCGTATTACAGTTTATCTAAGATCAATAATACTTTATAATAACCAATTGTGAAGTAGAATTCAAAAATAAAGATCAAAACATGGATACAATCAAAGATAGTAACCATAATAGACATCTTGGACAAAAAGGAAAAATTTTATTTTTCGGTGAATAGTGCCGTATACGTGAATAGTAACCCCGACACAAAAAGGTAGAAATTCCACAATAAAATCCATACCAATATTTCGGTATAATAATATTGAAAGAATAATATCATTACGAAAAAAATAACATCCCTTACCTTAAAATGATAGTACTTCTATTCGGAATATCGGATATAAAGCCGAAGGGAACTTGCACTGAATAGCAACTCTCAAAGTATCTAAATACTCTTGACAATATAGAGAGAAAGAAAACTTGTTTCTGGTATGATTTTCAATTCTAACCTAAGCTCTTATTTATAGGAAAATGCTAGAACGCCATAGGAGACTAAATAATAAAATAATATTATTTTATTTCTTCCTTCCACGCCACCTACCAAGACCAACCATCAAACATGCCAAATTTGAAATTTTTTGGCAGCCCACATGTTTAAAACAAAAGTGGGTCCCACATAACTTTAATAAAAATCATTTTATTTTTCGAAACTTCAATAATTCATAGAAAATAGCCCGTTTATCAGAAAAATACGAATTTTATGTCCATTCCACACGAAATCAAATTCTCTACAACTTCGTAGCTTTAAGCTTTTCCAAATTCCAAACCAAAAATATCCGAAATCCATAAACAGATGATTTTTAATACCTCATAAAATTCATAACAAATCACAAGTTCATTTTTAACAGTTCAAAATGTGTGGATATATACTTAAATTATATATGTATAAAATTTCCAAAAATCACAACGATCCAACGGTCAGATTAAAATTATAACTCACGCAATAGAGATTTAAGAACACTGATTTGATCTTTTAATACCGCCAATCCGATAAAATACTGATAAAATACCTCAACATTAATTCTTTCATTTATAACCACATAAATAAACCCATCATTTATATATGCATCAAATAAATATTTCATTATTATATAAATCAATAATTAATTATTCATAAATAATATTACAGAATCACAATTATGACAACCAGGCCGTTCCCAAGAAAGAGGGGGCTTTTCAATAAGGATTTCTCCTTACTGACGCGCAATTAGATGACCAAACCTCTACTTGATAGAACTTTCTAGACATTGCCAATAATGTTATCTAATAATATTATTCAAATAATATGAATTATTGATCTGATAATGGAAAATATTGTGCAGTGACAATTATTGAAACAACAATAATATTAAATATCAACGCAGCAATTATTGAATCAATAAAATAAAATAATGAACAGTAACTACAGTAACAATTATTGAGTAGTGCCTTCTTACGTATGAATCAATAATTCAACAATACTATGCAATACCGTGTGCTATTGTGCAACCATGCGTATTACTATATTTTAACCACCAGGTAACCCAACAGTGTTAACGGTAACAATTACGCCGTTATTCATAAAAAAAACTCATACTTTGTCATTTTCCTTCATCCAACCGTTTTCTATTATGGGGCCCACAAATGGTTGCGCCGTCGTACAAATATTCCCCGACAACAAGAATATTAAACGACAAAACGAATATTCTCCGAAAACCATAAATATTTTATAACCACTTGATTATTTTGTAAAATTTTCATATTTCACCCATAACCAAAACATTATATCAAATTAACACCTTGTTAATTTAGAATAATGAATAAAAGAAAATTCAATTTTATTTATAATAAGGTGGGGTCTTACATATGCAAAGTACCGCATACATGGTGAAATTCTTCTGTTATTCCATTCTTTATTATTCTATTGGAATAACCTAGCTGTGCAATCTATCGCATGTCTGGTGAATTCTATTGTTATCCCATTCTTTATTATTCTGTTGGAATATCCTGTTTATGCGGATTACGCATGACCTGGTTCCGTTCTTTATTATTCTTGCTGAATATCCTCGTCTGTGCGAGATTACGCACGAACTCCGTTCCATTCTTTATTATTCTGTTGGAATATCCTGTGAGACCCCAGATTTTATCAATAATGATTTAAATTTTGTCGAAATAATTTTTTAATATTATGGTGTGAATTTGAGATAATATTATAGTTGTGGGTAGTATTTATAAATTTTGCAAAGTATGCAAGTGGTTATATTATATTCGATTGGCTCGGGGAATATTCGGTTTTAGCGGGAATATTCGCATAACTACTCAATCATTGGTGGACCCCACAATAATGTAATTATTGCCGGATTGAGAAAACGACAAAAATATTTTATTAAAATAACGGGCGAAGTTTTACCGTGGTTACTTGAACTACCTTTGGTAGTAAAAGTGCGATGTCGTACGTGGGTGCATAAGAAGCACACCTGTATTGATTATCGATGCTTATGTGAGAAGTCACTCACTTTGATTCCATTATTGTCGATTAATAATATGAATTATTATAATGATAATGACGCTTTTGTTTTATTCAGATTATTAACGTAATAAAATGTAAACATCTTTTATATAAAATAGAATACTTTATTAAAGTTATTCTATAAATAGAATATATTATATTTTATTATGCATAGTATTGCATAGTGTTTTGCATAGTGTTTTTTTTAGTATTGCATAGTGTTTGCATAGTAAAATGTTTTATATAAATAGAATATATTATATTTTATTTAAAAGATTTTTCTTTAAATATGGACCGTCGATTAAAGTAAATCAATCTGACCATTCATGGATTAGTTACTATGCATTCCATTTTCCTATAAATAGAAGCTCATTCCTTCATTATTTTCTTTACTTAATTCATTGAAACTCTAGAGAGAAATTATAGAGAGAAGCTATAGAGAAAAGTTATAGAAAGAAGAAGAGTATTCTCGCTACTTCACTACTTCTATATTCAGCCTCTTTTTACTAGAGGGTGTTATTCTTTCTTCTTGAAGAGAACTTCATTATTCCATTCACTATTATTCATTGAATAACTTTTGTAAAAGTGGCATACCCTATACATAACTTGTATACGCCAGATACCCTATACTTGGTGAAATCCTTATGTTATTCCATTGCTTATTATTCTGCTGGAATAACTCAGATACTGTGATTTACCCTATACTTGGTGACATTCTTCTATTATTCATTGGAACATCCTCGCTCATGTGTTTTACACCGGACCGGTTCCGCTTTTTTATTATTCTCGCTGGAACATCCTGTCTTTGTGTTTTACAATTTGACCGGTTCCGCCTTTATCATTCTCGTTGAATATCCTATCTGTGTGTTTTACACCGGATCCGGTTCCATCTTTATTATTACATTGGAATATCCATGCTTGCGTGAATTTCACCGACTCGTTCCGTTATTATTATTATGTTGAATAACTCGTCTATGCAAGCACCGCATGCATGGTGATTTCTTTTGTTATTCCATTCTTTATTATACCCAAATGGTTAAAACTTTGACTTCTATACTCCATGAAATTAGTAGAATATCCTTGATATTTGCGTTTCATCCAAAGATCTTTTCATGGAAATATTCTTCCGATCATTCTTGAATTTTACTCTACTGAAACAAAGATATCATGTTGACAATTTGGGCGTTAATAATTCATGGATTAAATAATTCTTGAACTTGTTTTATTGAATTATTATGTCATTGTCATCATCCTCATGTTATATTATGTTATCTTTGCTTACGTGCATAGATGAACTTAGTATGATTATGACCGAGGATCATTCTATAATCATGACTCTATATAAATGATGTGACTAAAGTCCTCAGTGGCCTGTAATGTAGTGATGGATAGTTTTTGGTATGATTATGACCGGGGGTGATTCGGATAGTCATGACCATTGATAATTTGATGAAAATCCTTGACTGTGGTACATGGATGATTAGATGTGGTGGTTTATTTATTAAGTTGAGTCTCAGCGATAAAAATTGATGAAAACCTTTTTAAAACCTAAAAGATAGTAGACTTTATTCTCTACTTGACTCTTTTAATGGATTGCTTATTCCATTTGTAGTTAAACCGGTTGTCTATTATATTTTATCGGTTTAACATCATTGTTGAAGGCTAATGATAATTTATTCTCGCATTATCTTAGTCATAATATTTCTTCTTGGGCTAGTTGAGCTCACCCTTTCTTTCACCGTTCTCTCGTGAAATGAGAACATAGCCGACGAAGCTCGGGAACGAAGTAATGGTCCGAGAGGATAGCATTAGTAGTCCTCACTATTCTGTGAAATAGTGTGATAATAGTTGTAATGAGGACTCCTTTTGAGTTTGTATAATATCTAGTAGACAATATTTGTATGCAAACTCACGCTTTATGTCGTATTGTACCACGACGCTTAGGTTAGTAAGTTGTATTTGAATTTATGTACCATGTAAGTGGCGACCCAAGATGGGTGACGATACCTAATTTTGGGGGCGTCACGGTTGGTATCGAGCTTAGGGATATGATCCCCAGCTAAGATGTGAGAATAGTACTAGGAGGGAGAGACGGAATTTCTTCGCTAGTATGACCTACCTAAATTTATTTGGTATTTAATTGGCTTCACGTAGTATAGGGATAATATGTGATATGTTAATTAACCCTTATTTTATGGCGATTTTTGAAAATGGCATCCGAGAATGTTGAGAATAGCAATGGAGCACAGAGACTGTTGATTCTCCACGCATCAATAATCGTGACAATGTACAACAGGATGGCGATAATCCTCCTGTAAATAACAACACTGATCAATTGACTAATGACGGTACGTTTAAAAGGTTTTTAGAATTCATGCAACATCAGGCGAAAGAGACTCCTGTCCAAAACGTAGGTGGAAACACGGAAAACTCTCGGGCGGTCACCGCTAAACAATTCAAGGAGTTGGGACCACCGGAGTTTAAGGGAGAGCCAAAACCACTTCTGGCGGAAGCATGGATTAAGCAGATTACCAAGATATTTGATGTCTTGGGATGCTCCAAGGAGCAAAAGGTTCCTTTTGCCGCCTTTATATTTACGCGAGAGGCGGATTCTTGGTGGGAATCGGTAAAAACGTACTCAACTTTCTTTGTCATCAAGATATCTTGGGAGAAGTTCCAGGAGCTGTTCAACGACAAATACTTTCCTGAAAGTATTCGCCACATGAAGGAGGTGGAGTTTATCAAGTTGGAACAAAACAATATGACCGTGTCGCAATACGAGGCAAAATTTGCGGAGTTATCACGATTTGCGTCCCACTTGGTGGATAATGAAGAGAAAATGACGCAAATGTTTTTAAGAGGTTTGAAGCCAGAGATACGTCAACATCTTATTTCTCATAAACTGTATTTTTATTCAGATGTTGTAAATAGGGCTCAGTTAGTGGAGCGCGATAACGAGTCAACGCAACTAAAAGAAAGTAGCCGGCAAAATTATAATACCAGCGAGAGTAGTCATTGAAGCGGTGACAACAAGCGTGGAGGGAATCAACAGGCCAGATATGGTAATCACTTCGGTGGTAATCAGGGCCAAAACAATAAGAATGGACATTTCAAGAAAAGGAGATTCAACAATGATGGAAAGACGTCAACACCAAAGACTGTTGTCAAGGAAGGAGAAGGACCACCTATTATATGCTTCAAATGCGAGAGAGAGGGACACATCGGTCCGAATCTGCCATGCCATCAAAGCATGTTATAATTGTGGAAGAGAAGGTCACTTAGCTCGATTTTGTCGCGTGCACCAAAGTCAAGTCCAACGAGGACGGTGGCACCAAAGGCGGATACGGATAAAAACAAAGCCTCGGTGGTTTCATGAAGAGCGTTTTTCATGACTTCTTAAAAAGCAAGTGACTCGAACGAAGTTAGCACGGGTTAGTTAATTATAAATTCTTGCGAAGTCTATACCTTATAAGATACCGGTTCTACCCATTGTTTTATCTCGCTTTTTGCTTCAACATTTAAATTTGACTCAGGAGAAGTTAGACTTTGACTTATTGGTTGAAACTTCGTTAGTAGGAGCCTTCGTTACGCTTACTATTTATTAATCTTGTTGTTTCAAATAAACACTTTCACGTTACTGCCTATCTTATCTCTTTGAAAATACTTGCCTTTGAGGTAATTTTTGAAAACGATTGATTAACTACTCATTATTCTTTTTGTAAGGTTGTTAGCTTTCATATTCCTAACCAACTTTGTTATACTAATTCAAAGTAACCAAATCCTAAAGTTAATCAACGTTATATCAAGCTATAAGTAAAGAGCCCCGATCCTTTCGTTGTTGACTTCCTTGTGTGGAATGCACCGCTTTACTTTCTGTAGGCGACGCCGTGATCAAGATGGCAAGTTAATAGGTATCATTGTGAGGTGCTATCTGTGTTAAGGGATAGAAGTCACAGTTGGTATTAATGTGACGTACTATCCAAGTCTTGGACGAGAGTAATAGCTTTTTGAATGATATTTCTATCATTAATAAATTTCTTGGCGTATTCTTGAAGACTTCCTAGCCTACCCTAGAACGTGAAATCAATTTTGTATTGACCCCAAAGACAAAAACCCATTTCTTAAACCCTCAAATATTCTTCAACTAAAAGGATCTGCTTTACGTGGATTATGATGAAAGTCATAATAAAAGTATAGAACTAATAAAAATCATGGGTATATGAAGTATTAGTAAGTTTTATGATGAGTTATGTTGGTTAGTATGTGAAAACATGAAAGTTTCTTAGAAATCACAAAGAGTTGAAAATCGATTTTAGTGAAAAACGTAATATGAAATTCAATTGACCATATCTCCTGTTATATTTTGAATTTTTGAATGTGGTCAAGTCCTAGAGTTAGATCTATGAGTTACCTAACTAATCCAAGTGGAATTACTGGAAAAGGTGTTGTAGATTTTGTGTGGACTAATTTTAGCAAAGGAGTGCAAAGCTGCAAAACCCGAAAAAGCTTCTGCCATGATTTTAGAGAGGCTGTTTCGGCCACTTAAATTATGAGAAAAATTCTGGCCTTTTGGGACATGAAAGTATATGGTATAAAGTACCTCCTGTCCAAAAATGAGCTCATTCTCGACTTAAAATGAGCAAGTTATGACTATTTCAATATTTAGGTTTTTCCGATTTAAAAATGCTATAACCGAGAGTTCTATAACTCCGATGACCATGAAATTTAAACTGGAAGATCATGTTAACATGTGTAAGGTCCTGCCAAGATTTGGGAATTTTGGAGTTAAACTTGAGGTAGCTAATTTCTTAAGGAATTAAGTGGAAATTGATTTTTAAAAATAGTAAATGAATTTTAAAAATTCCGAGAAAAATATATTTTCATTATGGGACTATATTATGCTAAATCCCAGAAAAGAAATATTTTTGGGGCTGATTTGGTATTTTTCATAAAAATAGTTTAGTTACTGAACATATGAGTTAAATATGTTATGTGAAGTAACAAAGTTGAAAATAGGATTTTATGGCTAGAGAAATCCTATATAGAGTATATGCATATTTTTTGATGAGGATTTGATAATTGATGATATATTTTATGAGTATGACATTTTTGAATGATTAAATGCATTATATGGTAAAGCGTAAACAATTAAGATAAATTGTTTATAAATTTAAGAAGTGATTAAAATATTGTTATAATATTAATGATATTAGATTATGAGATTATTAAGTGATTGAAAACATGGGGATATTCTTGAATCCTGGATAAATTATATTATAAATGTTTAATATTTATCCTTTATCTCATTTGATTGATTCTTTATATCATTATCCTCATGCTTATATTATGTTGAAAGTCATCTGTGGCCTGTAGATGGACTTGGTATGATTATGACCAGGGATTGTTCGGTATAATCATAACCGTAAATGAATACACAATTATCTTTGGCCGTAGTGCATGGATAATTTGTGGTCGTGATACTAATGAATACACAATTATCTTTGGCCGTAGTGCATGGATAATTTGTGGTCGTGATACTAATGAATACACAATTATCTTCGTCGTAGTGCATGGATAATTTGTGGTCGTGATACTAATGAATACACAATTATCTTTGGCCGTAGTGCATGGATAATTTGTGGTCGTGATACTAATGAATACACAATTATCTTTGGCCGTAGTGCATGGATAATTTGTGGTCGTGATACTAATGAATACACAATTATCTTTGGCCGTAGTGCATGGATAATTTGTGGTCGTGATACTAATGAATACACAATTATCTTTGGCAGTAGTGCATGGATAATTTGTGGTCGTGATACTAATGAATACACAATTATCTTTGTCCGTAGTGCATGGATAATTTGTGGTCGTGATACTAATGAATACACAATTATCTTTGGTCGTAGTGCATGGATAATTTGTGGTCGTGATACTAATGAATACACAATTATCTTTGGTAGTAGTGCATGGATAATTTGTGGTCGTGATACTAATGAATACACAATTATCTTTGGTCAGTAGTGCATGGATAATTTGTGGTCGTGATACTAATGAATACAAAATTATCTTTGGTAGTAGTGCATGGATAATTTGTGGTCGTGATACTAATGAATACACAATTATCTTCGTTGGTAGTAGTGCATGGATAATTTGTGGTCGTGATACTAATGAATACACGATTATCTTTGGTAGTAGTGCATGGATAATTTGTGGTCGTGATACTAATGAATACACAATTATCTTTGGTAGTAGTGCTTGGATAATTTGTGGTCGTGATATCTAATGAATACACAATTATCTTTGGTCGTAGTGCATGGATAATTTGTGGTCGTGATACTAATGAATATCCTTGGCCTCAGAGTGCGGGGATGATTCGATGATATGAATTAATTATTGAAATGAGTCTCAAAGAATGAAATATTAATTCATGGATGTGGTAAAAGTCATCTTTGGTCAGAGTGCATTGATAGACTTGGTATGATTATGACGAAGGATTATTCGGTATAATCATGATCAGTAATTGAAAACACGAATATCCTTGGCCATTGGTGCATGGATAATTCGTGGTCGTGATACTATTAAGTCGCTGCCTCTCGACATTATTGGTTTTATAGCTTGTATATCTTTAGCCTGTAGTGCAAAGATGAATTGTTAATAAATAGCTTTGGTAGATTTCAAAGATGAATTTAATATTTTTAAACGATAAAGGTATTCAAGGTATCCTCATCTCTTTATCATACCAGTGCGTACCCCTAATTTCGAGGGCTAAATTCCATAAGGAGGGAGATTGTGAGACCCAGTTTTATCAATAATGATTTAAATTTTGTCGAAATAATTTTTAATATTATGGTGTGAATTTGAGATAATATTATAGTTGTGGGTAGTATTTATAAATTTTGCAAAGTATGCAAGTGGTTATATTATATTCGATTGGTGGGGAATATTAGGTTTAGCGGTGAATATTCGCATACAACTACTCAATCATTGGTGGACCCCACAATGTAATTATTGTCGGATTGAGAAAACGACAAAAATAGTTTATTAAAATAACGGCGGAAGTTTTACCGTGGTTACTGTTGAACTACTCGGTAGTAAAAGTACAGTAATACATGTGGTTGCATAGTAGCACACCAGTATTGATTATTGATGCTTATGTGAGAAGTCACTCAGTTTGATTCCATTATCATCGATTAATAATATGAATTATTATAGCGATAATGACGTTTTGTTTTATTCGTATTATTAACGTAATAAAATGTAAACATCTTTTATATAAAATAGAATACTTTATTAAAGTTATTCTATAAATAGAATATATTATATTTTATTATGCATAGTGTTGCATAGTGTTTTGCATAGTATTGCATAGTGTTTGCATAGTAAAATGTTTTTACATAAATAGAATATATTATATTTTATTTAAAAGATTTTTCTTTAAATATGGACCGTCGAGATTAAAGTAAATCAATCTGGACCGCTTCATGGATTAGTTACTATGCATTCCATTTTCCTATAAATAGAAGCTCATTCCTTCATTATTTTCTTACGAATTCATTGAAACTCTAGAGAGAAATTATAGAGAGAAGCTATAGAGAGAAAGTTATAGAAAGAAGAAGAGTATTCTCGCTACTTCACTACTTCTATATTCAGCCTCTTTTCTTTGTAAGGGGTGTTATTCTTTCTTCTTGAAGAGAACTTACATTATTCCATTCACTATTATTCATTGGAATAACTTTGTAAAAGTGGCATACCCTATACATAACTCCGTATACGCCAGCATACCCTATACTTGGTGAAATCCTTATGTTATTCCATTGCTTATTATTCTCATTGAATAACTTTTGTATCACGCCATTTTACCCTATACTTGGTGACATTCTTCTATTATTCATTGGAACATCCTGCTCATGTTTTTTACACACAGACCGGTTCCGCTTTTATTATTCTCATTGGAACATCCTGCTCATGTGTTTTACACCCACTCGGTTCCGCCTCTTTATCATTCTATTGGAATATCCTATCTCGTGTGTTTTACACCGATCCGGTTCCATCTTTATTATTCTGTTGGAATATCCCCGCTTGCAGTAATTTCACCGACCGGTTCCGTTATTATTATTATGTTGGAATAACTTTTGTCTATGCGTAAGCACCGCATGCACGGTGATTTCTTTTGTTATTCCATTCTTTATTATACCCAAATTGGTTAAAACTTTGACTTCTATACTCCATGAAATTAGTAGAATATCCTTGATATTTGCGTTTCATCCAATATCTTTCATGGAAATATTCTTCCGATCATTCTTGAATTTTACTCTCACGAAGCGATGTCATGTTGACAATTTGACGTTAATAATTCATGGATTAAATAATTCTTGAACTTGTTTTATTGAATTATTATGTCATTGTCATCATCCTCATGTTATATTATGTTATCTTTGGCTTACGTGCATAGATGAACTTAGTATGATTATGACCGAGGATCATTCTAGATAATCACGACTTGATATAAATGATGTGACTAAAGTCCTCGATTGGCACGTAATGCGTTGATGGATAGTTTTTGGTATGATTATTACCGGGGGTGATTCGGTATAGTCATGACCATTGATAATTTGATGAAAATCCTTGACCGTGGTACGGGGGATGATTAGATGTGGTGGTTTATTTATTGTCGAGAGTCTCAACGATAAAAATTGATGAAAACCTTTTTAAAACCTAAAAGATAGTAGACTTTATTCTCTACTTGACTCTTTTAATGGATTGCTTATTCCACCGCAGCAGATTAAACCGGTTTGTCTATTATATTTTATCGGTTTAACATCATTGAAGGCTAATGATAATTTATTCGCATTATCTTAGTCATAATATTTCTTCTCGGGCTAGTTGAGCTCACCTTTTCTTTCACCGTTCTCTTCGTGAAATGAGAACATAGTGGGACGACAGTCGGGGAACGAAGTAATGGTCCGGAGGATAGCATTAGTAGTCCTCACTATTCTCGTGAAATAGTGTGATAATAGTTGTAATGAGGACTCCTTTTGAGTTTGTATAATATCTAGTAGACAATATTTGTATGCAAACTCACGCTTTATGTCGTATTATAAACGACAGCTAGGTTAGTAAGTTGTATTTGAATTTATGTACCATGTAAGTGGCGACCCAAGATGGGTGACGTATACCTAATTTTGGGGCGCCACATATCCTCGTCTGTCTTGGATTCTGCGCATGACCGTTCCATTCTTTATTATTACATTGGGAATAACATGTCCGCATGCGAGTCTATCGTATGCATGGTGAATTCTTCCATTATTCCATTCTTTATTATTCTCATTGGAATAACTTTTATCCTATGTGGATTACCGCATGCATGGTGAATGATCCTTTATATTCATTCCTTATTAAATTGTGGAAATGATCTGTCTACGTGGATTACCGCATGGCGGGTGAAATTCCATTTGCAATTTCATATATTCTATTATACTCATCTGGGATATCATTTCTTTTGTACTCGCCATGAAATATCGATTTCTTTGGTATTTTTCTATTAGGAGTTACTATTCATGGGTTACTATTCACTCGATTACTATTCACTATAGTATTATTCACTCGGGTATTCGGGGTACTTTTTGTGCCGGAGTACTATTCACGAATTACTATTCACCCGATTCCTATTACTCTAGTATCATTCACTTGGGTATTTGAGACACTTTTCGTGTCGGGGTACTATTCACGGGGTACTATTCCTGAAGTACTATTCACGGGGTACTATTCACCCAAAAATATATTTCTTTTCTATCCAAATTATTTTTGGTACATGAATATTATTCTTGAATTTTACTCTACAAAGAAGTATCATGTTGACAATTTGGATGTTATTGATTCCTAGATAAATTAAATTATAAATCTTTAAAATTTATCCTTGAACTTGTTTTATTGAATTATTATGTCATTGTCATCATCCTCATGCTTATATTATGATTAAAGTCATCTTTGGCTTACTTGCATAGATTTAATTGGTATGATTATGACCAGGGATTATTCGGTATAATCATGACCGTAATGTGACGAATGATGTGGTAAAAGTCCTCATTGTCCTGTAGTTCATTGATGGACAGTTGTTGGTATGATTATGACTAGGGATTATTCAGTATAATCATGACCATTGATGATTACATGAATATCCTTGGCCGTGGTGCAGGGATGATTCAATTTTATTTATTAAACTGAGTCTCAGTGATAAAATTGATGAAAAACTTTTTTAATCATAGAAGATAGTAGATTTTATGCTCTACTTGACTCTTCTAATGGATTGCTTATTTCCACTGCAGTTGTTGATCTAAAACTTGTTGTCTATTGTATTCTATCAGTTGTTATATTGTTGAAGGCTAAGGATAATTTATTCTGCATAATCTTAGTCATTAAATTTTTTTTTTTGGGTTAGTTAATCTCACCCTTTCTTTCATTGTCCTCTTCAGGAAATGAGAATATAGTTGGGACGAGTCGGGGAATGGAGTGATGGTCCAGGGTAAATGGCTTTAGTAGTCCTCACTATTCTACGAAATAATGTCATAATAATTGTAATGAGGACTCCATTGAGTGTGGATATTGTCTAGATGGCAATATTCTTGTTTAAACACTGAGCTATGTTTTGTCATATTTTACACGACTATTGTATAATTAAGTTATATTTGAATTTATGTACCATGTATCTGGCGACCCAAAAGGGGTGATGTATACCTATTTTGGGGGCGTCACAGTTGGTATCAGAGCTTAGGGATATGATCCCTGGCTGAGATGTGAGACAAGAACTAGGAGGGGAGAGACGAGGAATTCCTTCGCTAGTATGACCTACCTAAGTTTATCTGGTATTTAATTGGTCGGTCAGAGTATAGGGATAATATGTGTTATGTTAATTAACCCTTGTTTTGTGACAGTGTTTGAAAATGGCATTTGAAAATGTTGAGATCAGCAATGAAGCACATGAGACCGTCGAGTCACCAACGATCAATACCCAGGATAATGTGCAACAGGAAGACACTAATCCGTTGAAGAACATTTCAGCAAGGGTCAGGCAGCCCTAACAAACACACAAACTATTGGCAGTAACTCCAACAGAACAGTGGAGGGACCTGGCAATACAAACCAGGAAAAAACATCCTCATCGGGGAGGATCGATGATGGAATATGTTATACAAATCTTCATCAGACAGAGCACAATCCCCTAGAGTCTCTTGTACATGAGAGATACATCCTTAGTGGAAACTTTGTACCAAGGATTAAGGACTTTGGTGATAACCCCAATGTTAACATCCTAGAAGTTGCTGAGAACTTTAGAGTACACAACAAAGCAGTTCATCAGAGTCATCAGTGATAAGTCTAATCCCCATCAGAAGACGTGGGAGAAAACAATCATCACGTCCCATTGGAAAATGGCTCAACAAACCACATACATCATGTATATACATCATGCTGCAGTACATTGCATCATGATTATCTTGTCACATTTCAAGTGTCTAATATTCTTTATCATATCCATGCCATTACATTGCATGAATATGATAAAGAGGGGCATCTGTAGACACTCAAAATTTTTGCATTCTTGTTACTAACATTACTGGAGGGCAGAATCGTCTTTCAGAGATAACCCTGGAGGACAAATTAGCACAATCCTGGAGACAACCCCGGGAGTTTCAGTTCCAACCTCGGAGATAACCCCGAGGAATACATGTCAAATTCCGGAGATAACCCCAGAATTATCAGTTTTGCAATATCGGAGACAACCCCGAGATACCCAGTTTCAGTCCCAAAGACAACCCCAGGAGTTTCAATTTCAACCTCAGAGACAACCCCGAGGAATGTAGTTGTAGTTCTGGAGATAACCCCAAAAAAGCTCATTTCAACCACTTGCAGTCAGTTTCAACCTCGAAGATAACCCTGATGCACTCAACTTCAACCCCTGAGATAACTCCCGGAGGTCAGGCATACCTCAAAGACAACCCTAAGGACATTCATCACTTATAGCAGCCCAATCTCAGAGATAACCCTGAGCAACGACTACTAAATCAGCCCAAACAAGAGATAACCCCGGTGAGGGGCAAACTCATCATTTTGCCACCTTGATCCCACATTTCACTGTCTCAACAAACATTTCAACATACATTCTACACAGAAGTGTCCTACAAGAACCATATCTCAAATCCAGAGTGGCTACTATTCAAGATAGCACACTGGATAGAATTTGAAAACTTGGGCATAGACCCATCTTCCTGACTTAGTACAACCTCTAATCCTATGTCATTGTGTAGCTCTCAACAATAGCATTCTAAAAAGGTATTACACCTCAATCAAATGCCCGGATTGAATGTTATGAAGGTTCGAGCAGACAACGCATTGCATGCGTACACGTATTTCGAGATGACAAGACCCACAGAGCTCGGGGCACCCTGGGCAGCCGTAGGTACACCTGCAGCTCCCCCCTCTATAAATAGAGGGCCTGGGTGGCCATTTTGTAAGAAGAAAAGGCGAGGAAGCCTTGTCCATTTTGCTCTGTACACACTATAAACTGAGTGCTTTCTCATTTTAAACACTTGTGAGCTTATACTTTGCTATATTTTACCGGTAGAAACCGATTGTTCGTTCAATTAAAGCCATTTGAAGTCTTCTTGGCAGCCCACTATAAGACTTCTTATATTTCTTAAAGTCTTTCTCCACTTTCTACACACACAATTATTCACGCTGAGAGTCGTATTGTATGCGTATGTCCGGACTTCGGTTCGTGGCTTTTTATTTCTTTTGTATATATATATATATATATATATATATATATATATATATATAAACTGTTATTGAACTCTGTTCGGTGAGCCTGGATTCACATCCCGAGCATTTACTTCTTTTGTATATATATATAAATACTTATAGATATTATTATCATTAAAATCTTTTTGATTTAGCCTTGGATATAATATCACATCGTTTAGTGCTTAGTATATATATATATATATATATATATATATATATATATATATATACTTTTCTATCGAGCCACGGAGTTTACTTATGGGTAATTTACCGCTTTATTTACATTTAGTCCCTTTGGAGTTTACTTCGTGGTGGTGGACCATTTGTATATATATATTTACAGACTTTTATATATATATATTTCATATCCCCATGGAGTTTACTCAAGTGGTGATTGATCGTTTATATATATATATATATATATATATATATATATATATATATATATATATATATATATAAAATGCTTACAACATTCATATAAACTACAACATCATGTGAGCCTAGGAATCATGTGATCACGGATTCTATCTTCTGGATCTAGATTCGATTCCTGTGATGGACATTTTCAGCTGTAACTAGCTTGTAAATTATTCACGGTGTTTGAATTTCCTTAGATGGCTTTCATGCCCACAAGGAGTTCGGCACCGCTATGTATATTATTTTCTCGAAGATGCTTCACATCTCGAAAAAAAATAAAAGCAATCAAGCTGAACACATAATAAAATTGAAGTATCAAAGGCCTCAATTACTATTGAGCATAAGGGTTTGAAAAATCTCTTTTACAAAACATCATTGTTATATCTTGTTAAAACTGAACTTTTTTACAAAATTCAAACCCTTTGTATATAGCTGCAAACGAGGCATAACACTACTTCCAAATAATTGCACATTGACCCACACATATTTATATATCAGTTTAATTGAAAAGTGGTGGTCACCGTGGTAACACAGACATGGGGGGAGGGTGCCTAACACCTTCCCTCCTCATAATCAAGCCCCCGGACCCTAACGAATCTCGGTTTCACAAATCGGTTAAGCAGTGCTACATCACTAGGTCAATGTGCAAACCTTTTCTCAGTTGAGTTGGTGCAACCATTTAAAAATACCAACTGGCGATTCTTACAGTCCAATCATCGACATATATATGTCGGACCTTTTCACCACTTGTTTTTTCAAATAAATTTCACCTAACATGAGAACACCAAAAGACAAGAATAGAAAAAAGGATAGATAAAAATCCCGACATCGACAAGGATAACCCCCCTTTGATATCCTAGTCCTTTTTCATCAGCTAGGTCAAAACAAGCCCTTTGTTAGGTTTGTAAAATTCATGAAAGCAACCAAATTGCACAAAATATGCGGAAGCATGGAAAATCGGAGTTATAAAATTTTACAAACCATATACCCAAATCATCCTTTATGCACAATTATTAATTAAACAAAAATATGAAGAACAATAATCATACCTTTGAAGATTCGAGCTTTCTCAGGTACACGTTCACCTCTAATCCTTTTCGCGTTCAACTTGAATCCACCGGGTTTGGTTCCTTCCTTTGATTAATGTTAGCCACCCAAATATTTGGCCTCTTGAGGTGATTCACCAAGGAAGAAGAAATATTCAAGAAGAAGGGTGGTTGGATAAACCCTAGTTTTCTATCTCTATAGAAAAAGGTGTACTCTCCAACAACTAGAATCACGTATATAGATATCTAGTATAAGACTCCTCTTATAAAGATATCAGTTAACCCTTCTAATCTAATTAGAAAATAGGGTATTATTTAATTAATTAAATTTCTTTAATTAATTAAGCTCCCTATAATCTTATTAGGGATTATTAATTAAAATTCTTTTAATTAATTTTCCTCCTAATCTTATTAGGAATAAATGAGAGTACTTTTATTAATTAATTCATAAACTCCTTTATGAATTAAATAATAATAATAACGATAATAATAATAATAAGATTCCCCTTATTAATTTATATTTAGTATTTTTAAAAATGTAAATAATAAATATTAAGCTATTTAATTTATTCTATCACCATAGATTAAATTAAATATACTTAACTTATTATTATGATTATGTCATTAACTTCTTAATTAATTATTCTTCATTTTATGGTGTGATCCTTTAGGTTCTCCATATTAAACCGATTGTGAATAAATCAATTAGACCAATTCTAATCATATTTAAATAAATAAATTAAACTATTAATTTATTTAAATAAATAATATTTAATCTACAATAGGGATAAGTCTACTTAGCGATTAACGACTTTCTAGATAATATAGATTTCAACATTAATCATAAAAAATCTTTGAGTAAATAGTTACTGTACAATTCAATCCTTCCACCATATAATGTCCCAATTAAATATAAGACATGGAATTACTGTGAAGTCTTATTTTATTTAATTATATATATTTCGACTCTTAAATGCACAACTCTAAATAATACAAATTAGAAACTCCTTTGTAATTTCATTCTGCTTTATCGAATCACATAGGACATTTCTCTTCTTTTACTAGAAGCGATAGATTTTTTATTGATCATACATTATCTCCATGTATAAATTATTATACCCAAGCATACCCTTTGATATACCCTAACGGTCTTAAGGAATAAGTCAAAGTATAACTCATCATACACAAGATACTATGATGACCTCAAGTCCAAGGACCACATGTATTACTATCACTACAGGAATTCCTATTGACATGCAAGTAAGAGTCCATAAGGTATTCCTTAGCAAGCCACGTTCAGTGAACTTATTCTCTAATAAGCACCTACATACTTGCTTTAGTGTCTCCAAACAAATTATTATGAGATCAATCATCCTCATCCAATAAGCAAGCAACGTATGTACCAATCTATCCGGATTCACTAATCTAAAATTTAGTAATCCAACGATTGGGAACTATTTTAGTTTTAAGCTTTCTAAGAATTTAGATCTCATTAGAATGATCATCATCATTATTCTAAAAGCATTGCTTAAAACTATGGGTTTATCAAATATTATAAAGCAGCATCATGTAGATAATTAAAAGCCTTTAATAAATTAATACTTTTTATTAATAAACGAATAAGATTGTTACAAAGTATAAGTTTAATCATCAAACATGATTGGCTTGTGTGCATACTACTTTTACCCTTCTCTACTTGGGCGCCGGAGGTGGCGCTGTAGCGCCAAGATTAAGGCTTGGGTCGGCGCTGCAGTGTAGAGTCAGCATAAAGAGACTGGAGCTCGCACTGCAACACTGAGTTATAAAGGGATTGTGGCATTGCAGCACCATGTTGATGTCATCATTGACCTGATTGGGGCACTGTAGCGCTAGGTTTAAGCCTGGCATAGGCGCTGCAGCGCCAATGTTGGAAAATTGACAATTTTGCCCCCTATAAGCTGGAAAAGACCACAAAAGCCCTACAACGCATATGTTAAGCAAAATAATACTAAAATAATATAAAAGCTATATATAATCAGCGAAGATCAAGTAACTATTTAAGCAATAAAGGATCCGATTTGCTGGTATAAATTTCACTAATCACAGCCCAATCTCACAGATAACCTTGAGCAACGATTGCTAAATCAGCCCAGAACTAGAGATTACCCTGGTGAGGGGCAAAATTGTCATTTTGCCACCTCGATGCTACATTTATGTCGTCTCAACCACAATTTAACCCAAATTATATAGAAGTGTCCTACAAGAACCATAGCTCCAAATCTCGAGTGACTACTACATAAGATCGCACACCGAATATAATTTGAAGACTTGAAGATCTGGTCATTGACCCATCTTCCTGGCTTCGTACAACCGCTTATCCCATGTCATTGTGTAGCTCTCGATTACAACATTCTGGAAAGGTATCACACGCCTCAATCATATGCCATATTGAAAGTTATGAAGGTTTAAGCGGACAACACATTGCATGCATGCACGTACTTTGAGATGGTGGGGCCCACAGAGCCCGGGGCACCCCGGGTAGCCGCAGGTGGACCTGTGGCTCCCCCCTCTTTAAATAGAGGGCTTGGGGTGTCCATTTAAAAAAGAAAAAGGTGAGGACGCCCTTCTCATTTCACTCCATACACACTTCTAAGAGAAAAAAGAGAGGAAAACATGTTCAGTTTACTCTGTATACACTTTAAATTGAGTGCTTTCTCTTTTTAAACACTTGTGAGCTAGTGTTTTGCTACATTTAACTTGTGGAAACCGAGAATTCCTTCATTATAAAGCCATCTGAAGTCTTCTTGGCAACCCACTGTAAGACATCTCAGATTTTTAAGCCTTTTTCCCATTTCCATCCACACATATTCACGATGAGAGTTGTGTCATGTACGTATTCCCGGATAGTCTATCCTTGGATTTTATTGCTTATATATATATACTGTTATTGAACTATGCTTCGATTGAGTCCGAATACAATATTCGGAGCGTTTATTGCTTTTTTATATATATAAATACTTATATATATATTTCCTGTCATCAAACTCTGTTTGATTGAGCCTGGATTTACATCTGGAACATTTACTACTTATATATATATACACACACATACCTATACACACACATTCAGATAAAAGTTTAAATTGAAAAGTGGCGGTAACCGTGTCACTACTGAAGTTAGGGGGTGCCTAACACCTTCCCTCCGCTTAATCAAGCCCCTGGACCCTAAAAAATCTCGGTTTTGCAAACCAGTTGTACAGTGTCACATCACTAGGTCTATGTGCAAACCATTTCTCGGTTGAGTTGGTGCAACCATTTAAAAATACAAACTAGCGACTCTTACAGTCAAATCATCGACATATATATGTCGGACCTTTTCAAACAAATCTCACCTATATATCATGAGAACATCAAAAGACAAGAAAAAAAGGGACAAATAATATCCTGACGTCGACAGGTGGCGACTCTGCTGGGGATGCCAGTAAGAGGGCTTAAGCCGCTATTTCAAAACTTTTCAAAACATTTTATCTGCTTGTGTGTGGATGTTGCATTTACTTTTGAATGAATGTGTACTAATGCATTTACTTACTGCACTTAGTGCTTCGCACCAGATCAGCCTGTGATATTAGTTCTTCACACATGTCATCATTTCCATACGGTGAGACACGATGTATGTGAATGTATGTTGTGTGGTCCCTCCACCAGGAGGCTATCCCATTAGTGTTTGATTACTAGACTCGTAGGCAGACTAATTCCAATGAGGCTCAAGAGAGGCACCACCCAGATTCGCTCAAGTTGAAAATGTGATGATCTGGGAACCTTCATGCCAAAAGCAGCAAGAGTAACCTAAGATCAGTTAGCCTCTAATAAACCAAACGCGGATGGAAGCCTCTTCATACCTTCCCATATTAATTACTTGTAATTTCATTTCCATGTAAATCTCAATGTATTGGAAAAAATAAAGGAATATGTGAACATGCATTCCCTTTTATATCAAAACCTGTCATGCTATCTTGTCATTAAAACAAACTGACATCCGTTTTGTAGGATAATACTCCTAAAAATGGACACTTCACATTGAATGTAACTATTCCATGTTTTTCTAAGACTAAACTACATAAGTCTTTTTGTAGGGAAATGATTGGTCCCATTACACTTTCAAAGTCCAAGAAGGCATTAAGCCTACAACCAAACGTGTCTACATCTAGTCAGCCTAATCCTACTCCTATCTCTCGCAAGGAGTTCGATGGATTAAGCAATCAAATTACATAGTTGGCTGTTCTGCTCAAAGAATTACACAAGTCAAAGCAGGGTCCACGAATACCAATACATACAGAACCCTCTGCACATGGAGGAATCCAGGGTCCAGATAAAGAAGTTCTAGCACTTGAGTCTCAATCTGAGAAGACCAAAAAAACCCCTAAAATCACCCATCTCAAAGAAGATCCATACACCGATGATATTCGAAAGAAAGTCCTACAAATGGAAGAGACCATTCGGCTTATCAAGGGGATTGGAGCACACGAGATTGTTTCATATTCAAGCCTTTGTATATTTCTCGGGTTACATTATCTAGAAAAATTCAAGACTCCCAATTTTGAAAAATATGATGGATTAGGAGATCTTTACACACATTTAAAGGTATTCATTGGAGAGCTCGGATCTTATATCGAGGATGAAAAGCTTAGAATACAACTATTTTAGAAAAGTCTAACTGGAGAAGCTAGATCATGGTATACCAGATTAGACAACTCCAAGATTCATAGCTGGGAGGAGTTAGCCCAATCTTTCCTCAGCCAATACAGCTTTCAGACTCAAATGGCTCAAGACCGGTATCAAATTACCAAGGTCAAGAAACAAGTCAATGAGTCGTTTAGAGAGTATGCCCAAAAATGGAGGCGTCTGGCTGCTCAAGTAATTTCGTCTATGACCGAGTTTGAAATGGTGATGACTTTTATAGACATTCAAAAAGCTCCCTTCTACGAGAGGGTTCTAGCTGGCATAGGCAAGCCATTCTTTGAAATGATCAAACATGGAGAAATGGCTGAAATGAGATTAAATTCTGGGAAGATTCAAGACCTTACCGGATTAAAAGTTGTAGCTGAGCACATCTAGTCTAGAAGTTATGGAAACAACCCTAGGAGGGACCATAAGAAGAAAGAGGAGGGTGTTTCCTTGATACTACAAGGACAAAAAGGCAATAAAAACATGCCTATTCAGAGGAGAAATTATTCCCCTTTTCAAGCACAGTTTTCAAACCCGTCATTGCCAAAAGGTGGAGAAGTCAGACGTACAAGAGTGTTCACATCCTTAGGGGACTCACTCAAAAACATTCTCAAACTTTTGACAACTCATAAGAAAATTACTCATCTTCTTCCACCAGCAACCTGAGTCGAAAAGGTTTCAATATAAGTAAGAAATGTGCTTATCATGCTGGAGCTCCAGGCCATGACACTCAAGATTGTTGGGCCCTTAAGCATAAAATCCAAGATTTAATTGACAATGGTGAGATTGTGGTGACCATGCCCGACCAACCCCATGTCCAAGACAACCCTCTCTCTCAACACAAGGAATAGAATGTTAACATGACAAACTAGAGCACTGGACAGAGCTCCAAATATGTGGGTGTATCCCAAATCAACAAGCATAATTCCGATAAGTGGGATTATTCACAATTCCACTTCATGATGGAATGAGAAATCAAGTCTCTTGGTGAAAAAGTCAATCACATGGCAGAACTGGTGATTCATCAACACCAAGTCACACGTTAATTATTTAGTGAAGAGCATGCTAGCCTTCTTCCACTTCTTATAAACCCTCCACCACTTACTCCAGAAAGTGAAACATGGGAAGAGAAGCTTGCTAGAAAAACAAAAGCTCAAGCCCGTCGGGATTTCGCCAATAAAAGGGAATTCACCTATTTAGGCCAACCTATAGAAGAAATATTGTAGATGATGATTAATGAGGGAAAAATCACAGCACTGCTACCTCCAGTAAATCCACGCTCAAAGCAGTTTGATGCTAATGAAGTTTGCCAATACCACTCTCACTCTCGCAGTCACATCAATGAAGAATGTTGGGCACTCTGCCACCTCATTCAAAACATGATTTATAGCGGTAAACTGCAGATGGAAGATAGCAACCCTATATCATTTGAGAGTAGGGAAGATGTAGCAGTGGTATCCTGATAAGTGGGTTTTATACGTACTTATTGGATGTCAATTCACGAGAACTATGCCCATCTGAAGTACATTTTAGTATGTTTTTAGTTACATTTTGTTTTATTTTGCATTGCATGTACTGAGAACTCCTTTGTTATTAAAGTGCAGGAAATGGCATGAGCTCAGCGTTATTAGATGGCATGAGACTAATGGAAGCATGACGCAAGGAACAAATGGAGATAAGCAACTAAGCATTGGTGAAGGAAGAAAGATCAACAGTTGAACTAGAAGCAGTAGCAACAACAGACCACAGAATGCAAATTGTAGAGCTCAAGGCTTGGCAGCATGTACAACACAAAAAGGAAGGGCGTCTTGCGTGCCATCATTCGACTGAAAGCGATTTTAAACATGTGCGCCCGCGCTAAGATTACAAAGGGACCGCGCGCGACATCTGCAGCTGTTAATTAATTTTATTTTAATTTTTAAATTGTAAGAGTTTGAGTTGGTTAAAAAAATTCTGGTTGGTACCAGATGCATCTATCTATTGTTTTACGTGTTTTTTCATACGGGAGAACTAGGGTTTTACGCTTTGAACGAATTCCAGCGTGGAGCCAAGCATAGACTTCATATTTTTCTACTTCATCTTTAGCATTCAATAATTGTTTACGTTTATGTACTGGAGATTATTGAGGAGTTGAACATTACGTTTGGGTTGTAATTAGCAATTGGGTTTGATCAATTCTATCTCTCTTTTAATTATTTATTAATTTTCCATGTTTTGCTTAGATCCCATAATGGCTTTCGGTTCAACGATGAACAAAACTCCATTATGGGAATCTAACGGATTTTAATATGTAGTTTAATTGATTGCTTGATTGCTGGCCTGTTTGCATATCTTCAGGAAATTATGTTATGGTTGATTCGAATGCATGGCGGATTGATCACCATTAATTTTTTATGCCTGTAAGGAATTGAAAAAAAACATGCAAGTATGGTTATAATCATGATAGCATGCTTATATAGGGCTGATTTGCTTAGCTTTATATTTCGTGAACCAGATAGACATATTTTGTTTCACCGTATGAGTTATTATAAGGGTTTGTGCTTAAATTCAATATGGCTGCAATTTCACATAGACATATAGTGAAGTTGGTTTCGATTACATGATGTCTATTGCATGTGGATGTTATGTAAGTAGGTCATAATACATTGAAAAATGGTTATGTCTACGTTTGAGCACTTGGCTAAATTTCTGTGATACATGAATAGTCTTACATGAAAGTGGTAATTAGATGAACTATTAAATCAAGTTAGGATCCCATTATTTCCATATTTGATTTATTATGTTAATATTCTTCTTTTATTTATTATTTTAGTTTAGCATAATTCACAATCATAAGCGTTAGTTTAAGCATATAAAAATAGTGATTTAGTTTATGCATAATAGTTTAATTTAGAAACCTTTCTCCGTGGATCGATACTCGACTTACTTTGTATTACTTGTTGACACGTGTATGTTTGCATGAGTTAGACTCCTTTTTATTAGAAGTAAAAAGGAGGCAACAAGTTTTTGGCGCCATTGCTGGGGAAAGGCGTATAAATTTTTATTATTATCATCAGTTTTAAGCTATATTGTATGACTTAAGCAAATCTAATCTTATCTCATTTCTATTTTTGTTTTTGTTTTTGTTTCAGGTACTTGTAGATATTTTATGCACACGCGATCATCTAATTCCGAATTGATACCAGCACAGGATAATAATAATGGGAGAGGTTGGAAAGCGAGAGTGCGGAGAAATTTACAAGTAGAGTTAGAGGGTACCACATCTAATATGGCAGAAGAACAAAGAGAAGAGCAAAGAGATGAGCACCGGGCTCTGAGAGACTATTCCATGCCTTATATTAATGGACTTCAGCCTAGCATAGTCAGACCAGCGATAGCAGCTAATACATTTGAGATAAAACCGGGCACTATTTAGATGGTGCGGAATTTGGTACAGTTTGGGGGTGCTGCTATATATGATCCTAATGAGCACCTATTGAGCTTTATTGAGATATGTGATACTTTTAGATACAATGGGGTGTCAGAGGATGCTATCAGACTTACACTGTTTCCATTTTCATTGAGGGATAAAGCGAGAAGTTGGCTTCATTCATTGCCTTCAAGATCAATTACTACATGGGAGGACCTAGCACAGAAGTTCTTAGCCAAGTTTTTCCCAATGGCTAAGACTGCGAAGATGAGGACAACGATCTCCCAATTGGAGCAACAATAGGGTGAATCTTTATACGAAGCCTGGGAGAGATACAAAGAGATGCTAAGAAAGTGTCTGCACCATGGTATACTAGATTGGATGGTGACCAACACATTTTACAATGGATTGGGATGGCAGTCGAGGCCGATTGTAGATGTAGTTGTAGGATGAGCATTATGGGCAAAGAGTTATAAAGAGGCCTATAACCTTATCTTGACAATGGCAGCAAATGATTTTCAAAATCCTACATCTCGGATGCCACAACCAAAATTTGCAGGTTTGTTGGAAGTGGATGTTATTACGCAGTTATCAGCACAGATGGCATCCATGGCAAAGAAAATAGACTCATTGACAGAGAGTAAGGCAAAAGACAACAACTTCATATGTGAGATTTATCGAGGTCACACTCGACGGATCAATGTCTATCACCGTAGTCGATCTGATGATGTGAGTAATTATAGGAAAGACCAAGGCCAGTTTCAGAACACATACAACTACAACAACTACAATCATCCTAATTTCAGTTGGTCAAATAATCAAGAAAATTAGCAGAATCAGTTTCAGCCGAATAATCAATTTCACTCACGTACCAAGGTGACAACAGTTTACTCCAAGACCACTTTTTTCCACCGGATTTTCTCAACAACAACAACATCACACTCGGTACACCTCGGCCAAGAAAAGAAATCAGAAATGGAGGAGATGATGATGAATTACATGGCAAACACAGAGGTAATGATCAAAAGCCAAGCAGTGGCTATTAAAAATCTAGAAAACTCAAATGGGACAAATGACGAGCATGCTTAGTAACAGGCCCCAGGGTTCATTGCCAAGTACTACGGAGGCAAATCCAAGAAGAGAAGGGAAAAAATAGTGTCAGGCTATAACACTCGAGTGCAGGAAGCGGTGTGTGCGAAATTCACCAAAGTCTACCGCGCTGGTTTACAAAGGATGACGCTTGACCCACGCGATGTAGAGAAGTTGGCTGAGCAGAAAGAAAATCATGAGGGTTCTGAGTTGAAGCAAGTAGAGAAGGATAAAGTAGGTTCAGATGAGAAGCTCGTGAGTAAAACACCACTAGTACACGCTCCGGTTCTGTATCCACAGAGATTGAATAAGCAAAGGGAAGATAAGCAGTTCAGCAAATTTTTGGAGGTCTTTAAAAAGATGCAAATCAACATACCTTTCGCAGAGGAATTGGAACAGATGCCAAGTTATGCAATGTTTATGAAGGGTATATTGTCAAGGAAGAGAAGATTAGAATAGTTTGAGACAGTGGCCTTGACAGAGGAATGCAATGCAATGCTTCACCGCAAACTACCTCCAAAGCTGAAAGATCCGGGCAGTTTCACAATTCCATATATGATTGGAAAGATGTGCTTCAGTAAGTGTCTATGTGATCTTGGGGCAAGTATCAATTTGATTCCCTTGTCAGTATTTAACCAGTTGGGATTGTCGGCTCCAAGGCCGACAAATATTTCGTTGTAGCTAGCTGACAGATCCATCACGTATCCACGGGGAATTGTTGAAGATGTATTGGTGAAGGTGGACAAATTCATCTTTCTGACTGACTTCATCATTTTGGATTACGAAGAAGACAAGAGTATACCAATCATACTGGGGAGACCATTCTTAGCCACAGGAAGGACCTTGATAGATGTATAGAAAGGGGAAATCACTATGTGTGTTCATGATTAAGAAGTTACCTTTAACGTATTCAAGGCTATGAAGTTTCCGATAGACGAAGAGGAATGCTTTCGGGTTGATTTGGTGGATCAACTTCTAAATGATGAAATAGAGAGTTTAGTGGATAATGAACCGTTGAGAAGTGTCATTACTGAAAATTCAGAATTGGATGACAAAGAATTTGAAGAACTTATGAAATATCTAGATACTATTCCACAATTCAGAAAATTCAAAACACCGATGGAGCCATTGAAGAAAGCTGAAGAGACAACAGTAAAATTGAAACCATCTCTTGAGACACCTCCAGAACTTGAATCAAAACCACTTCTGGATCATTTGAGGTACGCATTTTTAAATAAAGATTCAAAGTTACCTGTGATTATTTCTTCTGCACTAAAATCTTTTCAGGAAGAAAAACTACTACGAGTGCTTAGAGTGTTTAAATCGGCTATCGGGTGGACCATAACAGACGTAAAAGGGATCAGCCCTTCTTTTTGCATACATAAGATCCTGATGGAAGATGGTAGTAAGTCGTCGGTAGACAAACAAAGAAGACTTAATCCGATCATGAAAGAAGTGGTCAAGAAAGAAGTTTTGAAATGGCTGGATGCAGGTATAACATATCCGATTTCAGATAGTGCATGGGTGAGCCCAGTGCAATGTGTACCAAAAGAAGGGTGGTATGACCGTGGTTCCAAATGAGAATAATGAGTTCATTCCAACACGAACAGTGATGGGGTGGAGAGTCTGCATGGATTATCGCGGGCTGAATAAAGCAACGAGGAAAGATCACTTTCCACTGCCATTCATTGATCAAATGTTGGATAGACTAGTAGGTCATGAGTATTATTGCCTTCTGGATTGGTATTCAGACTACAATCAGATTATGATAGCTCCAGAAGACCAGGAAAAGACTACCTTCACATGTCCATACGATACGTTTGCTTTCAGAAGAATGTCTTTCGGTTTATGCAATGCTTCAGCCACCTTTCAAAGATGCATGATGGCTATATTCTCGGATATGGTGGAATAGAATGTGGAGTTATTTATGGACGATTTCTCAGTATTTGGGGACTCGTTTTATTTATGCCTTGAGAATTTGGTGATGGTTTTGAACAGGTGTGTTGAGACAAATTTAGTACTGAACTGGGAAAAGATCCATTTCATGGTATAAGAAGGAATAATATTGCGACACAAAGTTTCGAAGAAGGAACTCAAGGTGGATAGGGCTAGACTAGAAACAATTAAGAACTTGCCACCATCGACTTCAGTAAAAGGTGTTCGCAGTTTTCTAGGACATGCAGGTTTCTACCGCAGATTCATCAAGGACTTTTCCAAGATAACTAAACCACTATGCAGTTTATTGGAGAAGGATGCACAGTTTGACTTTGATGACACCTGCATGTCAGGATTTGAGCACTTGAAGAGGAAATTAACTTCGACACCAGTTATTACTGCACCAGATTAGGATTTGCCATTTGAGCTGATGTGTGATGCCAGTGATTACGATGTACAGGCTGCCTTGGGTCAGAGAAAGGAAAAGATGTTTCATGTAATCTATTATCCCAGCAAGACCCTTACAGATGCACAGTTGAACTACACCACCACAGAGAAAGAGTTATTGGCAGTGGTGTATGCCTTTGATAAATTTTGAGCATATCTGATTGGTACAAAGGTGATAGTGTACACGGATCACGCAGTAATTCGGCATTTAGTGGCAAAGAAGGATGCCAAGCCCCGGTTGATTAGGTGGATATTATTGTTGCAGGAATTTGATTTGGAGATCAAGGATAGAAAGGGCACTAAAAACCAAGTGGCGGACCACTTATCGTGACTAGAGAATCCGGAAAGGGAGGCAGACGACACTGTTGTAATCAGTGAATCTTTTCCAGATGAGCAGTTGTTTGTGGTAAAAGGGGAAGTGCCATGGTTTGCAGACCACGCGAACTATTTGGTGAGTAAGATGGTACCTTCTGACTTGGCGGTTTATCAAAATAAAAAATTTCTGCATGATGTCAAATGGTTTATATGGGATGAGCCAGATTTGTTTAAACAGTGTTCTGATCAAATGATAAGAAGGTGTATCCCATATAGCGAGACCTTGGGGATTTTACAGGATTGTCATGCTTTTGTGTATGGGGGTCACTATGGAGGAGAGCGAACAACGACTAGAGTGCTATAAGCAGGATTCTACTGGCCAACAATTTTTAAGGATGCATACAATTTCGTCCAGAGGTGTGATAGATGTCAGAGAGTGGGGAACATCTCGAAAAGAAATGAAATGCCATTGAATACAATCCTCGAAGTAGAATTTTTTGATGTGTGGGGGATTAATTTCATGGGCCCTTTTGTTTCTTTTTGAGAAATCTCTACATTTTGCTCGTAGTGGATTATGTGTTGAAATGGGTAGAAGTGGCAGCTCTTCCAGCAAATGATGCCAAGGTAGTCCTCAGGTTTTTACACAGAAGTATATTCACAAGGTTTGGGACTCCAAGGGCCATCATTAGTGATGAAGGCAGTCATTTTTGCAATAGGCAGTTTATAACTTTGTTGACCAAGTATGGGGTGAACCATCGTATTTTTACAGCTTATCACCCGCAAACGAATGGCCAAGCTGAAGTGTCCAATCAAGAAGTTAAAAGAATCCTTGAAAAAGTTGTGAATCCCACGAGGAAGGATTGGTCGTTAAAAAATTTTGGATGATCTTTGTGTGGACATCTTTGAATTTGCATACAAAACTCCATTAGGCATGTCACCTTTCCAGCTCGTTTATGGTAAAGCCTGTCACCTTCCTATGGAGCTAGAGCATAAGGCATATTGGGCAATTCGGAAGCTCAATTTTGATTTGAGAGTTGCAGGGGAGAAACGCTTACTCCAACTCAACGAATTGGATGAATTCCGATTACAAGCATATGAAAATTTTAAGCTGTACAAGGAAAAGGTAAAGAAATGACATGATTGCAAGATCATAGAGAGAACATTTGAATCGGGACAAAGGGTTTTGCTTTTTAACTCTAGACTTAAACTCTTTCCCGGGAAGATGAAATCAAGATGGTCAGGGCCATTTACAGTGAAGACTGTGTTCCCACATGGTGCGATAGAATTGTTCGATAAATTCCTGGATCAGCCGTTTAAAGTGAATGGACAGCGGCTGAAGCATTACTTTGGTGGCGAGGTGGACAGATAAAAAGTCACCTCAATTCTCTCTTTGACATGAGATTCATAGACAGTCGAGCTAATTGACTATTACTTAGCGCTTGATGGGAGGCAACCCATTATTTCTATCTCTATTTTTTTTATTCAGTTTAGGTTATTTTTGTTAGTTCATTTTCATTTGTAGTTGTGCTAGTTGATAGCTTTCCATAAATATATTAGAAGCTGAATGTCATATGATTTTGTTTGTGCATAGCAGAGAAATTATGGTGTTAAGATAGACACACATGCTTATTTAGTGAATCATGTTTTGATAGTGTTTATTGGTGATATTGTAGGTGTATTAGATGGAGTGCATGACTGTCTTACAGTTTTGATTCAAAAAATAATAATTGACAGTGCAGACTGTAACCAGGTTTGTCTGCGCAATGATGACAGTGATAAGTTATCTCTGTGCATAAATAGGCAATCGTCTTGCATGTTATCCATTACCAAAGCGCGCTTTGCGTATAATGATGTGATGGCTCGGACATACCTAAGCACCTAGGCGCCCAAGCCATGCCGCAACCAAGCATTTAGGTGCCTAAAGTCAGTAGCCAAATGATGCTCCAATCGCCTAGGCGGTCAAACCCTTGCAACACCAAGAGCCTAGGCGCTCATCACTCGCACCCCCGCGCCGTATCTAGATTGAAAAGTCGCGCGACCGCGCGTGACACCGGAAGTGGAAAGTTTTTTAAGTTTTAAAACATGTTGTGACTCATTTGTCTATCAGTTGATATAACAGAGAGGCGCATACTCCTTGCTCTCCATTACATGCACATCTCCTAATCTCTAACCAGTTACAACTTGAAGCCATACATCTCTCCTCCACTACGCGATTGTCGCTTCAGATCTCAGACCCGCGATTGATTGCTACACTATAAAACCTAGGGTTTCAGATTGGTCGTGCAAATTAGTTTTGGGGTTATTCACTTCGTCAACTATCACTCACTATCAGGCAAGCCATCTTCATTTTCTTTAACAATTTTAAATGGGTCCAAAGAGAGCACATTTTAGTTCTTCTTCATCGTCGTCTTCCTCTAGAAGTCAAGGGGAGGATGTTGTGGATCATACCAAATTTCTCAGTCTAGAAGCACAGATAGAGTATTACAGAATCGTGGTCAAAACATTTGTGAAGGAAAGGGGTTTCAAGCCTGAGAAACAGGATGGTCAATTATGGAATATGATTCAAGAAAGGGGATGGTTTGGATTAACTGCCACTCCTATGCCTGCCCCCATGGGTATCGTCCGAGAATTCTATGCGAATGCAAAAGACACGATGAGTGGGTTATCCGTGGTTCAAGGAGTTCAAGTCAATTTCTGAACTCCCGCCATCAGAGCAATTTTCAGGATACTTGACACACCACCGACTGGGTCTGATAATTGGGTAGAAGGTGCACATTCAAAAATGTATCTGGAAGTAGTCATTACTGAGCTGTGCGTTCTAGGAACGAAGTGGACTTATAAGGCCGGCACAAATCAGCCTCGCATATTCCCAGCCTCAGCTTTGAATCGGTATGCTAAAGTGTGGAATTTGTTTAAATGTGCCAAGCTCGTTCCGTCGTCTCATCAGCATGAAATCACAGCTGAGAGAGCAATCATTCTGGGGGGAATAATCACAGGTGAGTACATTAATGTGGGCCACCTGATTCATCAAAATATGTTACGTTATCTGCGGGGAAGCACTACGGGGAGTATTCCACACGCGTCTGTTGTAGCCATGTTGTGTGCCCATCAAGGATGCCATTGGGACAATGAACAAATACCAAACCCAAGCCAAGATATCACTCATGCCACCATTACAAAATTCGAGGATTGGGTCGGCGGTGCACCGCACCTGAGAGGAAAAGGCTTCATCATTCAACCCACATCCCCAGTGCCTCCACCACAGCCCACACAAGAACCTGAAGCGGGAATGTCGGCTCAAGTAACAGCTGCTACTGGGGATCGACAGCTCCAAAGGTTGGAGCGAAAGGTCGACGCGATGTATGATAACTTTGCAGCGTTTGCTACGGGTCTCACGAGGTCGCTCACAGAGGCATTTGCACAACAAGGGATCATGCTTGAGTGGCCACAGTTCGGGACGACCGTGCCATATCAACCACCGGATTCACCACCCGATGAGGGTGGTGCCGCTGAGCAGTAGGAGAGTTTCTTTAACCCTATACCTTCATTCATTGAGGCAATGCATATTATAAGTTTGGGGGTATTGAGGTAGTAGTGTAGTTGCATATAGTATTTGCATGAGTAGTTTGCATGTTTATGTTGCATGACTAGTTTGCCTGTCTATGTGTTTTAAAATTTTTTGTTTTTTTAGGTGTTTAGTCATTATCATGCATGTTAGTATATGTTTAGTTGCATGTCTCACAAATTCTGGCTTTATGGAAGTTATGTCTAGCTTATGATGAAAGTGAATCTTGAAGGATTATTGAGTATTTTGGATAACATGAGCTTAGATATAATGTTATACATGATGTAATTCATAATGCTATCTAAATGCTTTCGGTTTGCACTGTCGTTTTAATAATTGTGTGTAGGCATAAGAATGATGTGTTGCATTGCTTGATAGAAAATGTGTTTTAAATAGGGAATTATGGGGAAATTGGACTTAGACTATAAAAAAACATTGATAATCAAACTGTGGGAACACATGGGTATGCTATATATAAAAAAAAAGAAAAGAAAAAGCTATCTTGAAACCTTCTTGAGCTAAATGATTGACTCTGTGGAAGGAGCGAGATGGAGCGTAAAATGCACTCACTGTATAAAAAAAGAAAAATAAACACTTCGGGAAAGAGCGAGAATCGCCCTCGTGAGTAAGAATAAAGCAATTTAAACCCATTGTTTCACCTCAGTTTGTTTTGATATGTTGGAACAGTCTTTGTTGCATAAGTATACATGAGTCTTGATTTAGACTGTAATTTCCTGTTTTGAGCAGTTTAGCATGTGTATTCTTTGCTTAAATCAAGTTTTGGTGAACATAACACACACACACAACATCTTTATAACATATATGAATTATTTGAGTGTATGATATTATGCCTATAGTTTGGTTTGAATTTGTATTCTCGAATCTGGATAATTCGCTAAGGCATTTTGGACTGAAATTCTGGTATAGCTGGAATAATGTGAGACTAGTTTGCATCATGATTTAGTTGTATAGCATTGTAGTGGCATTTTCAGTGTTTATATAGTATGCATTGCTTGAGGGAAAGCAATAGTTCAAGTTTGGGGGTATTTAATAAGTGGGATTATTACCTACTTATTGGATGTCAATTCACAAGAACTATGCCCATCTCAAGTACATTTTAGTGTGTTTTTAGTCACATTTTGTTTTGTTTTACATTGCATGTACTGGGAACTCCTTTGGTGTAAAAGTGCAAGAAATGGCATGAGCTCGGCGTTGGTAGATGGCATGAGACTAATGGAAGCATGACGCAAGGAATAAATGGAGATAAGCAACTAAGCATTGGTGAAGGAAGAAGGATCAGCAGTTGAACCAGAAGCAATAGCAACGCGGTACGTAAATGCAAATTACGGGAGGCCATGCATGTGCTGTGCTACTACTAAAGCAAAGGACGTCGCCTCAGCACCATCATTCGAACTTAACATATTTTAAGCACGCGTGCCCGCGCTATAATTACAGTGGGACCGCGCGCGACATCTGCAGCTGTTAATTAATTTTATTTTAATTTTTAAATTGTAAGAGTTTGAGTTGGTTAAAACAATTCTGGTTGGTACTAGATGCATCTATCTATTGTTTTATGTGTTTTTTCATAAGGGATAACTAGGGTTTTATGCTTTGAGCGATATCCAATGTGGAGCCAAGCATAG
This sequence comes from Panax quinquefolius, assembly GCA_020205615.1. NCBI lineage: Eukaryota > Viridiplantae > Streptophyta > Magnoliopsida > Apiales > Araliaceae > Panax > Panax quinquefolius. Next base: position 96,117,947 of record CM035163.1, on the reverse strand, counting down.
ACTTCATATTTTTCTACTTCATCTTTGGGATTCAATTATTGTTTACGTTTATATATTGGAGATTATTGAGGAGTTAAACATTAGGTTTGGATTGTAATTAGCAATTGGGTTTGATCATTTCTATCTCTCTCTTTCAATTGTTTATTTATTTTCCATGTTTTCCTTTGATCCCATATTGGCTTTCGGTTCAGCGATGAACTAAACTCCATTATGGGATTCTAACGGATTTTAATATGTAGTTTAATTGATTGCTTGATTTCTGGCCTGTTTGCGTGTCTTCGGGAAATTCTGTTATGGTTGATTTGAATACATGAATGATTGATCACCATTCATTTTATATGCTTGTATGGAATTGAAAAATAACATGGAAGTATGGTTATAATCATGATAGCATGCGTATATAGGGCTGATTTGCTTAGCTTTATATTTCGTGAACCAGATAGACATATTGTTTCACCGTATGAGTTATTATAAGGGTTTGTGCTTAAATTCAATATGGCTGCAATTTCACATAGACATATAGTGAAGTTGGTTATATTGACGATTACATAATGTCTATTGCATGTGGATGTTATGTAAGTAGGTCACAATACATTGAAAAATGGTTATGTCTACGTTTGAGCTCTTGGCTAAATTTATGTGGTACGTGAATAGTCTTGCATGAAGTTGGTAATTAGATGAACTATTAAATGAAGTTAGGATCCCATTATTTCCAGATTTGATTTATTACATTAATATTCTTCTTTTAGTTATTATTTTAGTTTAGCATAATTCACAATCATAAGCGTTAGTTTAAGCATATAAAAATAGTGATTTAGTTGATACATAATAGTTTAATTTAGAAACCTTTGTCCGTGGATCAATACTCGACTTACTCTGTATTACTTGTTGACATGTGTATGCTTACATGAGTTAAAGTCCTTTTTATTAGAAGTAAAAAGGAGGCAACATATCCTTTGAGGAAGATGTAGCTTCCACCACACTTACTATTCAACTAATTCAGCTCAAAGGTATTAAAAACCCTTTGAAAGTGGCTACACCAAAGCCAATCATATTGCCGTTCAGGCCACAATATCTTGTTGTCAGCCTCAAGAAATTGCCATGGAACTATGGAGAGGCTAAAGGATCTACATCCAATACAACTGCTACAATGTCTAAAGAAAATCCACTGTACCTTCCTTAACGGGTGATGAAGCCTATCATCAAATCAAATGGGAAATTTTCCATGGAGAAGATTAAAGAATTCCTCTATACTATGGGACACAATGAAGCCAAGGTGGTTTTAAGCTTGACGGAAGATCCACAATAGGTTTCTATTCTAGACTTGGTTTTCTCTTCAGAAGATCACATGAAGGTCTTACTGAAAGTATTAGAAGAAGCCCACTTACAAAAGACAGTGGATGTGGAAAAATTCCATCATCTGGTTGATCACATTTTCAACATTAATGTGATATCGTTCACCGATGATGACATACCTCCCGAAGGGATGGGTCACTACAATCCATTGCACATAGCGGTTATGTCCTCTGGATATGTGGTTGGAGGAGTACTGATTGATGGGGGATTATCCCTGAACATCTGCCCCTATGCCACCTTAGAGGAAATGAACATCAATCTCAACAAGATTCGAAGCAGCTATACAATTATCAAAGCCTTTGATGGATCTCGGCAAAATGTTGTCGGAGAGATTGAATTGCCAGTGGAAATAGGTCCAAATACATTCTACATGTTCTTCCAAGTTCTTAAGATTACTACGGGATACAACTTGCTATTTGTAAGACCTTGGATTCATATGGCACGAGCTGTCCAATCCACTCTTCATCAGCAACTCAAATATATCATTAACAACAGTCTGGTCACTGTCAGTGTTGAGCCAGAATGTCCTTTTTAAGGTGATATACCACTCATCCATTTTAATACAGAAGTTGAGCTTGTTAGCTTCCAAGCCCTTGAGCTGAGCAACACTCACTATCAACCCATTGGGGCGCCAACTCTGATACCCAGAGTTTCTGTCGAGGTAATGTCGGCAAGTTAAGAGATTATATCCTTGGGTTTTCAACCTAAATAGGGATTAGGAAAGGATCATTAAGGCATTAAGCGCCTAATTCAAGTTCCCAGCCAAACAGGAATAGCCGGACTAGGCTATTCTCTTGGGACCAGTCACAGGAACCCTCAAAAGCATAAACCGGTTCCTTCATCTTCAAGGCGGTTGCCTAAACCTACAGGTGATACTCATGTATGACCTTTATTAAAGGTCCTTGACCCTGTGGTAGCCATGTTGTGTCCTAAGCCGATACCGGTTAAAGGAAAGGAAGTCCTGATTCCAAACCCCGACGTGGAGGAAAAGGACCTATGACGTAAATAAGACATTAAAAGGCGGTTATCAAACATACGTGTTTTGGTCCGTACGAAGGGTATGAATAGAAACATTCCAGATGATGATTGTCCTGACATCATGGGCATCATTCTAGAGTAGGAGGACAATAACAACCCCTTCATCGGATCTGTCAACTAGGACTTTACCCTTGACAATTGGACACGCACTCCCTGCATTTACCGACAAGGGTAAAAAGGGTAGAAACTACCTCTGCCCTATAGATAGCAATAACTGCATACTTTTGTTATACAATATTGGCAATTGTTTTTGCTATTACATGCTAACAATTTGTATGATTAAACTATTTCATATATTAAGTGAAAGAATTTTGTTTCAGGACTCAAAATTTAGATGTGCCTAAACTTGCTGATTAGGTGCCTTTTCTTCACAAGGACTGTAACTTTGATGTAAAGTTGAACTCAAACTTGATGGAGATTGAACAAATGGACTATGAGGTACCTCGGGAGATCAAGTAATGGGTCGAAGACATACCCAAGAAAAATCTTGATCGAACCACCTCTTTTAACCTTTGAACCTCAGAAAACCCCCAAACAAGTCCAAATTGGTACGGATCTTACTCCAAAACAAAGGAATGACATGGTTACTCTATTGACCCAATTCCAAGATGTGTTTGCATGGTCTCATGAAGACATGGTCGGTTTGTCCATTGACATCGTCATCCATCGTCTCCCTATCAAAGAGGGATTCAAGCCAATCAGGCAAAAGCTCAGGCGATTAAAACTTGAGTGGAGTTTAAAAGTTAAAGAAGAAATTATGAAACAATTTTAAGCGGGCATCATCATGGTGTCAACATTCCCTGAGTGGCTATCCAACATAGTCCTCGTGCCTATACCAAGAGGGAAGGTGCGAGTTTGCGTGGATTACAGGGATCTGAACAAAGCTTGTCTAAAGGATAGCTTTTCCATGCCATTCATCCACATACTGATTGACAATACAGCTCAGTATGACATGTAATCCTTTGTGGACTTCTTTGTGGGGTACCATCAAATCATGGTTGCTGAAGAGGATAGTGAAAAAATTGTATTCATCACTCCTTGGGGAACCTTTTGCTACAAATGGTTGTCATTCAGTCTCATCAATGTCGAAGCTACCTACCAGCGAGCCATGGTGACTCTCTTTCATGAACTAATTGATAAAGAGATAGAAGTCTATATGGATGACATCATTATCAAGTTTGGAAGGGCGGGAGACCACCTAGATTATCTCAAAAAGCTCTTCAATAGGTAGCGTAAGTACAACTTGAAGTTGAATTCAGCCAAATGCGCATTTGGCATTAAATCAAGTAAGTTGTTAGGATTCCTAGTCAGCCACAAAGGGATTGAGATGGACCCTACAAAAATCCAAGCCATCACAAAAATGCCAATACCTCAGGCAAAGAAGGAAATACGAGGATTTTTGGGAAGAATCAACTTCATCAGCCGAATCATCTCCCAACTCACAACAACCTGTGAACCTATTTTCAAGTTGCTAAGGAAGAACATAAAATGGAATGATGGGTGTCAGAAAGCCTTCCTTCTTATTAAAGAGCAGTTAATCAAAGCTCCTATTCTGGTACCACCCAGGGAGGGTGTTCCCCTGTTTATGTACCTATCCATCAATGACAATGCCATGGGCTGCATGCTGGGATAAAAAGATGATAAAGGCCATGAAAGAGTTATCTATTACCGCAACAAGAGATTCAGCAGCAGTGAACACAAGTATACTCTGATTGAAAAAACTTGTTATGCTTTAGCATGAGCTTCCATGAGATTATAACATTATCTCCATGGTCACACAACCCATCTTATATCCCGCGTGAATCCTCTCAAATACGTTTTCAGTAAGCCCGTGTTGAATTGTTGACTGTCCAGATGGCAGTTGATCCTATAGCAATTTGGCATGATTTATGTGACTCAAATGTCCATCAAAGGTCAAGGAATTGAGGATCAACTAGCCTCCGCACCTATAGGGGATTTCAAACCCTTGGAAACCTACTTCCCCGATAAAGGGGTAATAACAGTTCAACAACACCGTCAGAATGATACACACCAATCATGGTAGATGTATTTTGATGGAGCTGTAAACATGGAAGGTTCTAGAGCTGGAGCAGTTCTAGTATCCAATATGGGGGAGCAGTATCCCGTTACCATCAAATTATAGTTTACCAGCACCAACAACACAGCTGAGTATGAAGGCTATATCATGGGGTTAAAACTAGCCCAATCCATGGGCATCAGACGTTTAACTATCTTTGGATATTCTAAATTGGTAATCAGACAAACCACTGGGATCTATCACACCAAAGAGCTACATTTGCTGCCTTACCATCAGCAAGTTATCAAGATGGCTTCGGAGTTTGAAGAAATAGCCTTCCTCCACATTCCTAGAAATAGGAATGACATTGCGGATGCACTAGCAACTTTGTCCTCCTTGATCAACATACTTAACAAGGAAAACATGCCAAATATTATATTTGCCCTGCAAAAGGCTCCAGTCTATGGGAATTAGAGAAGTATCGGATGTAACGATCAAGAAATTCGTATTTATTGTAAAATAATTTTATTTAATTAAATAATGAATAAAAATATATTATATGTTGTTATTGTGTGTTAGTAAGATAAAGTTTGTTCTATAACCTAATCCTATCAAGTGTTTGAATTTCTAAGACGAAAATAAAAGTTTTTCGAGAAATTTTCCAAAAAACACTATTCACTGATTTCTGCTTGGAAATTATTTTTGAACTTTTGAGAAATACGTAACGATAGAATATCAAGGGAAGATGGATTATGTAATAATAATTCATGTTTAGAAAATGTAGTTTTTTACATGCGGACTAAATTCAAGAATGTTAAGGAAAGTGAATCGTTAACTAGTAAACGATGATCGTATAATACGTAAATATTTTATGAGGTAATGAATTTGAGTATGATACGAGGTATTATACGAGTATGTATGAATGATGGTATGTCGTATATGATGAATAAGTATACAAGTTAGTGTACGAGAATAATAAGTAGAATATACGTTATAAGGTATTAAGCAAGTGTATTGGACTTGTAGGATTGTGTAGGAATGGTTAAGTACAATTGGAATTAATGTACAATCCCAATGTGGATTAATGGAATCCCAAAGCATAAGTTAAATTAATTAAACTTAAAGTGCAAATTAAGAATCGGATCCGTGGTTCGATCCAATGGGTAAGGATGACCCATGGGGCAACCCATGTGGCCCCATGAGCACATGGATGATCTTGGCAACCAAGTAAACTTAATGGCTAAGGGATGAATAGTAAGGAGGTTAATTAAGGAAGTGGGATTGATTAAAGACCAAACTACACTAATCTAGGATTTTCTATATATAGAATCTTGTTAGATTTTTATTTACTTGTTAAATTTCCACCAACATTATAAGTGCTTATTTGTTAGAGAGAAAAAGCAAGAAAAGTTAGACTTTTATAATTCAAGGAAGAACAAAGTTTGATCTTCAAGGGTAAGATCCTATAACCTTAATCTTCCATATCTTCAATTATAGGTTGATAGAGAAGTGGTGATTAGTAGAACATGTATGCTAAGAAGTTATGAGAATGACTGATCAAAGGACTTAAGCCTTAATAAGTTATGTTGTAAGATAAGCACAATAATGGAAGTTATGAACTCATGAAGACCATGTAAGAACTTATCATGTGTATAAGTTATTAAAATATGTTTGGTTAGGATGTTAGTAGGATGGAATGAATCCATTTGAAACGATTTAAAAATCTCATGTAATGAAGTTATGGCGGTATTTACGAGATTAGATGATAATCATCGAAATCGTGAAATTCTCGAAATGGGAGTCAAATTTTGACATTGAACTCAGAAATGTTGGTTTTCGATGGGGATGAGTCTTAATTGGCATTCTAGAGTTGCAGACTCAAAAATAACCAAATTTTGACTTAGAATGAAGAAACGAGTTGTGAACGTTCACGAACGTTTATCGTTTTCGTTAAAATGAACTAAAAGGTGAATTTCGAGTTAAAATATTCTAAAATGTAAAATTCTTGCATGAACACTTAGAGTATGTGATTTGTGAGCTAATGGCTTTTGAACGTGCCAATTCGAACTTAAAATGAACATTTTAGGAGTCCAGGAAGTTCATCAAAGTAACAAAACTGTCATCACTATCTAGTTTACAGAGTTGGCCATGCTTGCCTCACCCAAAACACTATCTGGGCGTCATGACGCCGGACTCGACCATCATCATCTACTGCAGAGTTGTGCCATGGTGTGACAGTTAGCAAAGGGACTCGCACCGCAGAGCCAAGTCCGGACTATAAACACTAAAGAGTGGCACCGCAGCGCGGCATAGAGAGGAAAGAGTGGCACCCCAGCGTTAAGTTTGAACATGACATACTGGAAACCCGCATCGCAGTGCGAGTTATAGAACAAAAGCTGGTTCTACAACGCCAGCACTAGAAGGTAGATAGAGAAGAGAGATTGTGAATGTAAAGGGAAAGTAAATTGATAATGGTGAATCATATCAATACTAAATTTAAAGTAACATTAATTAAGATGTTGTAAACCTTAAGTAATACAACTAAAGATTGAAGGAAAGAGTACTCGAACGTGAATGTAAAATAATACGATAAACTTGAACCAATGTTAAACAATCTAATAAACAATTAGATTGAGAAGAAGGGTAAAATACGTTAGGAACCATACATATCTGATTATGACCTAATGTTGTATGTTATGTGGTTATATATTGTAGAGACCTTAAAGACTCAAAGGGAAAGTATATTAACCGTAGTAGACGCTAAAGGCAAGTGTTCTAATCCTTGTCTATGTTCAATCTGGACAAGCTTTGTGATTCATGTATCTTACGCATGAATTGATGTATGATGAAGTCGAAGCCAATTCCTTCGGCTAGACTTAAGATGTTTCATTGGATTTTTTATAATCTATTGAACTGTTGTCAAGTTTTGCCAAACTATGTTGGTATGGTTTTTAAGTGAAGACTAAGTATGCTAAACAAATATTTTGTCATCAAACGACAGGCACGTGAGGTTGTCAAAACTTAAACGTACATACATTTAAAGAAAGTAGTGTTGTATAACATAGAGTACTATAGGATGATCACCTAGACGAGCTCGTAAGTAATGTCGGACTTATGGACTTAGTGTCGAGTTGTCCTTTTTAAAGAAAGTATGAAATGCTCAAGGTCTTGTACCAGAATTGATGTTTTACTGAATGTTGTAAAACATTTTTAGAAAAAAGGAGTGTTATTTTGGATTATCGATAGTACTTCATAACTATTGTTCAATTATTGAAGATATACGATTTGTATATTTCAAGCATATTGTTTAAATGGAAATGTCATACTTGCTGAGCTAGTTATGCTCACTCTTGCTTGAACCATATGAATGCAGCTAAGACTGAACGGACTGAAGGATCTAGTAAAGATAAAGGGGAGGCTAAGGCGAACCTATAGATTACCTTTGTAATAGTATAGGTGAATGTTGTTATTATTTGATATTATGACAAGAACAAATGTAATGATTATTAAGAACCTAGGGAATAGTAATATTGTTTGGAATATATATGACATATTCGTTCTTTTGAGGCATTTCAATTAAATGTATGTGTGAACTGTAGCACCGTGTAGCACCATATATCGGGTTGAAAGATACCCGAATTTGGGGACGTCACAGGTTGGTTTGAAAGTAATAGGTTATAAAACTTAAGGGGGGAAATAGAACCTTAAGTCATAACCTTAAGAAGAGTCAAAGAAGTAAAATATGAAATTAACGAAATGTATAGGGATATACATGTAGTAAGTGAAGAGTCAGTGAATCAAGTAGAGATTATACCGAACCCTATAGCAGAAGAGGTAGAAGTGGTAGTTATTTAGTCTGGAGACTCAGAGAACCTAGAGCTCATGTCTATGTTCGATGGTATGTCTGAGGAAGAGGTGGAGGTGGTGTCATTTCACGCCATAGCACTTGAAGAAGAGATGACTCTAGGGGAGTTAATGAGAGCACTATTTATGACAGTATTAGATAGAAACATCCAGTATTGTAAGGTGGTAAAGGAGCTGAAGGAGGAGCTTCATTCTGTCTTGGAAGATAAGACAAATATGGAGATTATTCGGGAGGAGGAGCATGATGAACGAGTTTTGGCGAAGGACAAGGTCCACGAGTTAAAACATGACGTCTTTGAGCTCAGCCAAGAGTTACAGACCAAGAAGCAAAAGATTGGGAGGATGTCCTATATACATAGGAGTTCTTATGCGAATTTTCAGTAGTAAGTAGCTGGGTATCCGATAGAAGTAGGGCAGACTCGGCATACTATCAGCCAAGATGTTTTAACCGTTCTTAACAATGCGGATTTTGAGAATGCCATACGGCAGATGTAACCTAGTGTTAGCTAGATTAGAGTTAGATATATAAATACGATGTATCTAGTATTGACGTAAAACCCTCTTTTGTATATCAAAGGGTAGTCTTTTGTAAATCCCATTTTTTGGAAAGCAATTGCGGGATTGTAATGTAATTAGCTTAGACTGTGTAATACGAATGATGTAGTATTATACTACAAGAAGTAAGTCAATATAAACCTTTTTTTGGAACATATTGTGTAATGAGTTGAAGTTATTTTTAATCATAAATAACAACTAAGTAACAGGAAGAAAGTAATAACGATGTGTTGTTTATCTTAACTGTAAAATGCCACCAAATAGGAGACAATGAAATCAAGATACTAATGTTAATCAACCGGAAGGAGGTTCGGTTAACCCAATGCAAGAGTTTGTTAACTTGTTAACAGCCGCTTTTAATTGAAATGAGGCTAATATCCCTGTAAATCCTGTAGTAGTACGAGCTACAACTTTTAAGGATTTTAAGAGTGTCGGTCCGCTAGAGTTCAAAGGAACTACGGACCCCATAGAAGCCTAAACTTAGGTGAAAGAAATAGAGAATGCATTTGTCATTGCAAATGTCGACGAGGGGCAAAAGGTTGCTTTTGCAACCTATATGATGAAGGGTGAGGCCAACTTTTGGTGGGAGGTAAACCAGGCTAGGTTTGGTATAGAGAATCTTATGTGGGTATGGTTCAAGGAGATTTTCTTCGAGAACTACTTTCCCACAAGTATGCAGAGGAGGATGGAAATGCGGTTTCTAGAATTGAAACAAGGGGAGATGACGGTTCCCCAATACGATGCCAAGTTTAATGAACTAGCGAGATTTTCTCCACACCAAGTGGACACTGAGGTGAGAAAGGCTAGAAGGTTCGAGTAGTGATTGAAACCCTGGCTCTATAGCCGAATATCTATGTTCCAAAGTACTTCTTTTGGGACTATACTAGAAAAGGCAATAAATGTCGAAGGTGGGAATGAGGCTTTAAGCCAATAACACAAGGAGAAAAAGAACAAGAATAAGGTGGATGGGGGAGTAAAGATTAAGAGAGCCAGCGTGAGTGGCGACGATCAGAAGAGAAAGAGATTTAAATCTGGGAATATCAGAGTGAAACAAAGGGATCCTAAGAGGAGGATGGAGGCATGCATTGAAAGTAGTATGCACATAAGCCAATCATGTTTGATGATAAATCATATACTTTGTAACAATCTTATTCATTTATTAATAAAAAGTATTAATTTATTAAAGGCTTTTAATTATCTACATGATGTTGTTTTATAATATGTGATAAACCCATAGTTTTAAGCAATGCTTTTAGAATAATGATGATGATCATTCTAATGAGATCTAAATTCTTAGAAAGCTTAAAACTAAAATAGTTCCCAATCATTGGATTACTAAATTGGGGATTAGTGAATCCGGATAGATTGGTACATACGCTAACTTGCTCATTGGATGAGGATGATTGATCTCATGATCATTTGTGTGGAGACACTAAAGCAAGTATGTAGGTGCTTATTAGAGAATAAGTTTCTTGAGCGTGGCTCGCTAAGGAATACCTAATGGAGTTTTATTTGCTGTCAATAGGAATTCTGTAGTGATAGTAGTACAAGTAATCCTTGGACTTGAGATCATCATAGTATCTTATGTATGATGAGTTATACTTTGACTTATTCCTTAAGACCCTTAGGGTATATCAAAGGGTATGCTTGGGTATAATAAGTTGTACATGGAGATAATGTATGATCAATAAAGAATCTACCACTTCTAATAAAAGAAGAGAATGTCCTATGTGATTCGATAAATGACAACCCAATGAGTCCTTGGCGAAGCGAAATGAAATTAGAAAGGAGTTTCTAATTTGCATTATTTGAGTTGTGCATTTAAGGATCGAAATACATATAATTAAATAAAATAAGACTTGTGATAATTCCATGTCTTATATTTAATTGGGACATTGTATGGTGGAAGGATTGAATTGTCTGGTAACTATTTACTCAAAGGTTCTTTAATGATTAATGTTGAAATCTATATTATCCGGAAAGTCGTTGATCGCTAGGGGAGGCTTATCCCTATTGTAGAATAAATATTATTTAAATAAATTAATTGTTTAATTTATTTATTTAAATAAGATTAGAATTGTTCTAATTGATTTATTCACAATCGGTTTAATATGGAGAACCTAAAGGGTCACACCATAAAAGGAAGAATAATTATTTAAGAAGTTAATGGCATAATCGTAATAATATGTTAAGTATATTTAATTTAATCTATGGTGATAGAATAAATTAAATAGCTTAATATTATTATTTAATATTTTAGAAATATTAAATATAAATTAATAAGAGGAGTCTTATTAATATTATTACAATTATTATTATTTTAATTTCTAAAAGAGTTTAGGAATTAATTTAATATAAGTACTCTAATTTATTTCTAATTGGATTAGGAAGGAAAATTAATTAAAGGAGTTTAATTAATTATCCCTAATAAGATTAGGGAGCTTAATTAATTAAAAGAATTTAATTAATTAAATAAAACCCAATTCCTTAATTGTTAAGGTGGGTTGCCCACATCTATAAATAAGAGGAGTCTTATTATGGGTGTTAATGGGTTGTTGACTTTTTCAACATACGACAGAATTCCAATTGTTGGGAGAGTACACCTTTTCTATAGAGATAGAAAAACTAGGGTTTAGCCAACCACCCTTCTTCTTGAATTTTCTTCTTCCTTGGTGGATCACCTCTAGAGGCCAAACGCTTGGGTGGCTAACGTTGATCTAAGGAAGGAACCAAACCCGGTGGATTCAAGTTGAACGCGAAAAGGATTGGAGGTGAACTTGTACACGAGGAAGCTTCGATCTTCAAGGTATGATTCTTATTCATCTTTTTCGTTTAATTAATAATTATGCATAAAGGGTGATCCGGGTATATGGTTTGTAATTTTTTTAAACTCTGATTTTACACGCTTCCGCAATTTTTTATGCAATTTGATTGCGCTCATGAATATTACAAACCTAACATGCAAGACCTGTGGGAAGACTCATTTAGGAGTCTGTCTCAAGGGGAAAGCCGTATGTTACAACTATGGACAGGAGGGGCACATTTTGCCTAACTCTCCAAGTCTGAAGAAGAACCATGGATGCGTTGTATGTGGATCAACTACCACATAGCAAAGAACAGGCCAAAGAAGGGGACGAACGGGATTAAGGGTGCTAATAGTAGTAAGTTAGCTATTGGTGGTCTAGCGCAGCCGGGTAGGCCGATGGACCGCACCTTTAACATTACTATGCAAGATGTAGTTGCATCCAGGGAAGTAGTTGCATGTATTATCTCGATCAACGATATAAATGCTTACGTGCTGTTTGATTCGGGTGCTACTTGTTCGTTTATAACATGTTATTTTGCTAGACGATTAGGATTACTTCCTAAAAGATTGCATGTACCTTTGAATATTAAGGTAGCAAACGAAGAAATAATTCTTGTTGAAGATATTCATAGGAGTTGTTGTATAGAAATACAAGGGTATAAATTATCGGTAGATTTGATACCGATAAAGTTAGGAGAATTCGATGTAATTCTTGGAATGGATTGGTTGTTTAACCATGGGGTAATAATAGATTGTCAAAAAATGTGTAAACATTAGGGCGTTAAGATAGCCTAATGTAGTATTTTACGGTAATAGATTGTCAGTGCGTTCGTGTTGTCTTACCATGACACAAACTAGGAAACTGTTGAGGAAGGGATGTGTAGGTTATTTGTGTCATGTTGTTGATACCCAGCGAGTGGGAGCAACCATGGAACAAAAACCTATAGTTAAAGAATTCATGGATGTATTTCCAAGTGAATTTTTGGGTCTTCCACCGGATAGGGAGACCGAATTCGTAATAGACATTGTGACAGGAGGGGCACCAGTCTCAAGGGCACCGTATCGTATGGTGCCAGTGGAGATGAAGGAGCTAATGGTTAAGTTACAAGAACTATTGGATAGAAAGTATATTCAACCAAGTGTTTCGATGTGGGGAGCACCAGTACTGTTTGTCAAGAAGAAGGACTGATCGTTAAGACTTTGTATTGACTACCGAGAGTTGAACAAGTTAACAATAAAGAATAAATACCCATTGCCCATGATCGATGATCTTTTTGATCAGTTGAAATGGGAAAAGTATTTTTCTAAAATAGATTTGAGGACGGGGTATCATCAGTTAAAGATTAGGAAGGAGGATATACCAAAGATGACATTCAAGACTCGTTATGGTCATTACGAGTTTCTAGTGATGTCATTTGGGTTGACTAATGCACCAGCTGCATGTATGAATATGATGAACAAAGTGTTCAAATAATATTTAAACAAGTTCATCATAGTGTTTATCGATGATATTCTAGTCTATTCTAAGACGCTAGAAGAACACGTTGAACACCTAAGAATAGTGCTGATGACACTAAAGAAGGAGAAGTTGTATGCAAAATTCACTAAGTGTGAATTTTGGTTGGAAAGGGTATAGTTTTTAGGTCATGTTATTGACCATGAAAGTATTTCAGTAGATCCAGCGAAGGTGGAAGCTATGATGAATTGGGAACAACCAAAAACACCGACTGAGGTGCGGAGTTTCCTAGGGTTAGTGGGATACTATCTAAGATTTATCCAGTATTTTTCTAAGATAGCTACTCCGTTTACTAACTTGACAAGAAAGACGGTGAAGTACGTGTGGACTGAGAAATGTGAAGACAGTTTCCAAGAACTGAAGAAAAGATTAAGTGAAGCACCTGTATTGTCATTGCCCCATCATACAGGAAATTTTGTAGTTTATAGCGATGCTTCGCATAGAGGACTTGGTTGCATGCTCATGCAGCATGGCAAGGTCATTGTGTATGCATCATGGCAGTTGAAGGATTATGAGAAAGTTTACCCTACTCATGATTTGGATTTGGCCGCAGTAGTGTTTTCTTAAAGATAATGAGACATTATCTTTACGGAGAGAAATGTGAGATATACATAGACCATAAGAGTCTAAAATATATCTTCACACAAAAGGAGTTGAATATGAGACAAAGGAGATGGCTAGAGTTGATAAAGGATTATAATTGTGAAATCTTGTATCATCCGGGAAAAGCCAATGTAATTGTCGATGCCTTAAGTAGGAAGGGTCGGGAAAAGTTATCTATGTTAACGGCTCAAACTGAGTTAATAATAGAGATGGATAGGATGGAGATAGAGGTGAATTTACCGAGTGAATCGGGAGAAAGACTGTTTACGACAGAGATTTAATCTACCATTGTAGAGAGAGTCAAGGAGATACAGCTCAGAAACAATGAGTGTGAGCAGAAGAAGAAGGGGTTAGCAGATGAAAAAGATTTAAAGTATAGTTTTGATAATGAGGGGTTATTAAGATTTAAAGGAAGAATTTGGGTTCCAAATGAGAGAGAATTAAAGGAGCAAGTGTTACAAGAAGCTCATAGTTCGAGGTACTTGATTCATCCTGGTAATACTAAGATGTATCAAGACCTTCGACAAAGTTTTTGGTGGCCAAACATGAAGAGAGAGATAGCCGAGTATATGAGTAGGTGTTTGACTTGTCAAAAAGTTAAGGCCGAACATCAATGACCAAGTGGCTTGTTACAGTCATTGGAGATTCTGGAATGAAAGTGGGAGCATATCACGATGGATTTTATGGTGGGACTTCTAATTACTCAGAAGGGGTATGATGCAATTTGGGTAATAGTGGACCGGTTGACGAAGTCGGCTCACTTTTTGCTAATACATGTTAAGTATAACTTAGACCAGTTAGCTAAACTTTATGTTAGGAAGTTATTTCCAGACATGGAGTACTAGTTTCGATTGTGTCAGATCGTGACCAACGACTCACAACAAACTTTTGGAGGAGTCTACAAGAACAGATGGGGACACAATTAAAGTTGAGTACGGCTTATCATCCACAAACTGATGGCCAGAGCGAGAGAATAATTTAGACGTTAAAAGATATGCTAAGATCTTGCATCATGGATTTTAAGGGTAGTTGGGATGATCATCTACAATTAGTAAAGTTTACGTATAACAATAGTTATCATGCAAGCATAGGCATGTCGCCTTACAAAGATTTATATGGAAGGAAGTGCAGAACACCATTGTGTTGGGATGAAGTGGGAGAACGCCGAATGCTAGGGCTAGAATTGGTGCAGCAGACAACGGATGTAGTGAAGTTGATACGGATGCGTCTCGTAGCAGCTCAAGACAGATAGAAAAAGTATGTGGATTCGCACCGAGTAAATAGAGAGTTTGAAGTAGGCTCCTATGTGTTTCTAAAGGTATCTCCTTGGAAAGGAAAGATACGCTTTGGAAAGAAGGGAAAGTTAAGTCCAAGGTTTATAGGACCTTTTGAGGTATTGAAAAGAGTAGGAGAGGTGGCTTACATAGTAGCATTACCTCTAAACTTAGAGCGAATACATAACGTATTTCATATATATGTGTTACGTCATTATAAGCTAGATTATAAGCACGTAATAGAGTATGAACCTATTTATATCGAGAAGGATTTAATGTACAAAGAGATGCCGAATCAAATCATCGATAGAAAAGAGCAAGTTCTGCAGAACAAAGTTATACCTTCAGTAAAGGTGTTATGGAAGAACCACGATGCCGAAGAAGCAATGTGGGAATTGGAAGAAAAGACAAAGAAGGATTACCCTCAATTATTTGTTTAATGTAAGATGAGATTCTGGGGACAGAATCTTTATAAGGGGGAAGAATGTAATGATCGAGAAATTTGGATTTATTGTAAAATAATTTTATTTAATTAAATAATGAATAAAATTATATTATATGTTATTATTATGTGTTAGTAAGATGAAGGTTGTTCTATAACCTAATCCTATCGGAATGTCGTAGTATTTTGACTACGTGGTAGAATTAAAGTGTTTGATTTTCCAAAATGAAAATAGAAGTTTTCCGAGAAATTTTCTGAAAAATATTATTCACTGATTTCTGCTTGGGAATTATTTTTGAACTTCCGAGAAATACGTAATGATAGAATATCAAGGGAAGATTGATTATGTAATAATAATTCATGTATGGCAAACACAGTTTTTCGTCTGTGGACTAAATTCAAGAATATTAGGGAAAGTGAATCGTTAACTAGTAAACGATGAGCGTATAATGCATAAATATTGTACGAGGTAATGAATACGAGTATGATACGAGGTATTATACGAGTCTGTATGAATGATGATATCTCGTATATGATGAATAAGTATACAAGTTAGTATACGAGAATAATATGTAGATTATACATTATGAGGTATTAAGCAAGTGTATTGGACTTGTAGGATTGTGTAGGAATGGTTAAGTCCAATCGGAATTAATGTACAAGCCCAAAGCATAAGTTAAATTAATTAAACTTAAAGCCCAAATTAAGAACCGGGTCTGTGGATTGATCGAATGGGTAAGGATGACCCATGGGGCAACCCATGTGGGCCCCATGAGCACATGGATGATCTTGATGACCAAGTAAACTTGATGGCCAATGGATGAGTAGTAAGGAGGTTAATTAAGGATGTGGGATTTATTAATGACCACACTACCCTAATCTAGGATTTTCTATATATAGAAGCTTACGAGATTGTTATTTACTTGTTAAATTTCCACCAACATTATAAGTGCTTATTTGTTAGAGAGAAAAAGAAAGAAAAGTTAGTCTTGTAGGGATTTCGGCACAAAAACCCAGTGGAAATAAAATAATCAAAGCAATTTCCGAAACCCAAAAAATAGGATCCATGCGAAAAACAATTGACTCAGTTGTTTAGATATTATACCGAATATGAAAAACGAGAATCTGAAATTGATGCGCTCGAATCCTTAACGCAATTCCTCACGAAACTACGTCTCTATGGTATCCACCACGAGCATACTTGCATGAACAAGTCGAGCGATTACTCGCAATAAGAGGGACTTGCGGTACTAGCCACCAAAGGAACCTTTATAAAACTGTATGTTTTCTCTCTAGTCTCTCTCTAAGTGCGGCTAGGGTTTTCAAGTTATGTAGTAACCCTAAGTAGCTGCTATATATCCTATATATAGTAGTTAAATGGAATTAATCAAAACCTAATTTCATAAAATCCAAATTTATATATATATATATAACTTAATTAAGTCTTACTTAATTAATATACATATATAAAAACTTTCCTTTTAATTTAAATTTGTGATTTATATACTATTAATCATATTAATATATTTAAATCCTTAAAATTTAAATTTATTACCTTTTAAATTACGTTCTATGTGTGTGACCCTATAGGTTATTATCACGTTGGCAATAATTTTAAAATCATATTATAAAATTATAAATAGTGAGCGGCATCTAGTAATGCATCACTGCTACCCAAGTAATAATAAGATCGATGATTCGATGCAACCTTTTAGTGACCAATGTTTCAATGTAATTTAATCCTTTTAACCTTAATATCCTAGATTAAACTCGAGTCATGGAATGTGTCATACTCTTCATAATTTAATCTGAGTTTTCTTGATCAATGAGTAGACTATATGAAACAAATCACTATTTGAGCATGGCCATGCATTTCATAGTCCTAGTTAATCAAGAGGCCTATGGATATCACCCCTAATATATAGGAGGGTTAAATTCCATCTCGATCACTCATATTCCTCACACGATTCATGAGGTACCCAATAATCACCTTTATAGTCCACCCTATTAAAGGTGACATTTGATGATATCAATGTACATAAATTCCCGTGTAGTAATATAGTGATTTTAGGTTAGAGGACCATTACATCATTATCAATATGAGAATTTCTAATGACACTTCGCATAATGCTCCACATAGAATTCTCATGGTGGGTCTATCCAGTACATCATTCTCTAATATGTACCTATTCATTGACTTAATATATCATATATTTATGACCAATGAGATTTGGTCATCAGTCAATCCACATACTAGTCTCCATGCATCATTGTTGTCCCATCAACAATGATACTTAACTAGGGATATTTAAGAACAATGATACTAATTATAATTATATAATCTCATGTTCAAGTCACATACTTGAAACTATATAATTTGTATCACTATTCTAAGGATTTTTTATTATGTTAACATTTATATAACGCAGTAAATAAAATCATAATAAAATCATTCATTTATTCAATCAAATATAATATCAAAACGTTTAGCAATTATATCAAATAATTGGCCTCTAGGGCATAAACTCTAACAAGTCTTTCATAATTCAAGGAAGAACAAGGAAGAACAAAGTTTGATCTTCAAGGGTAAGATCATATAACCTTAATCTTCCATCTCTTCAATTATAGGTTGATAGAGACGTGTTGATTAGTAGAACATGTATGCTAAGAAGTGATGAGAATGACTAATCAAAGGATTTAAGCCTTAATAAGTCATGTTGTAAGATAAACACAATAATGAAAGTTATGAACTCATAAAGAACATGTAAGAACTTATCATGTGTATAAGTTATTGACATATGTTTGGTTATGATGTTATTAGGATGGAATGAATCCATTTGAAACGATTTAAAAATCTTAAGTAATGAAGGTACGACAGAATTTAAGAGATTAGACAATAATCATCGAAATCGTGAAATTCTCGGAATGGAAGTCAAATTTTGACATTAAACTCGAAAATGTTGGTTTTTGATGGGGATGAGTCTCGATTGGCATTCTAGAGTTGCAGACTCAAAAAATGACCAAATTTTGACTTAGAACGAAGAAACGAGCGTTGAACGTTCACGAGCCTTTATCATTTTTGTTAAAATGAACTAAAAGGTGAATTCCGTGTTAAAAGATTCAAAAATGTAAAAATCTTGCATGAACACTTAGAGTATATAATTTGTGAGGTAATGACTTTTTAATGAGCCAATTTGGACTTAAAATGAACAATTTTGGAGTCTGGGAAGTTCATCTAAGTAACAAAAATGTCATCACTATCTGGTGCACAGAGTTGGCACCGTAGAGCCAACCAAGGCACTGTCCTTGGCGTCGTAGTGCCAAACTCGACCATCAGCTACTGCAGAGTCGTGTTGTGGTGCGAAGTTAGCAAATGGACTCGCGCCGCAGCGCCGAGTCCGAACCATAGACACTGAAGAGTGGCGCCGTAGCGCGATACAAGTATAATTGATTTAATAAAGTGAGAAGGTAATATAATGCATGAAAATGTAAATATTAGTATAATGCGAGTAAAATATTTAATAAGTACATTAAATATTTTAGTTGGAAACTTTATGGAATAGAATGAATATTAATGATATTAAATAAATATTTGATGAAAATTGTTATGGGATAGTTTATTTAAGTGTGATAAAATAGATGAGATTTATACGTATTTTATTACGTGAGTATAATTATGATATTCTAATTTAATTAAATAATTAAATTAGAGGTGAAAATTTGTTAAATAATGTTATGATTATAATTGTTGAATAGAAATTATAATTTTCTTGATAAGGTTAATTTTATTTCTTAAGGAATTAAAAGTACATAATCTAGTTTATATTTCTAGTTTATGTGTTCTTGAGTTTCTTTTAAAATTAGAGTTTTGGTTAATGAATTTGTGGGTTACGATGTTACATATGTTATTAGATATTTATAATTTGATAGTGGTCATCTAGAAACAAATTTTCAGAAATCAAATTCATGTATTTATACTAAAGAAGAGGAATTTGGGTTTTGATCATAATGTGTGTTTTGGTGTACTTTGGGACTAAAGTTGATGATGAATTAATGATGGAAACTTTAAATTGATGGATGATTGTTGTTCTCCTCTATAAAACGAAAACAACGCAACTTGAACGGATCGAATTGGTTAAGAAGCGAATTCGTGATGAATGAATACACTCAGCATGTTGAAAATAGAAAAAATTAGTATAAACAAATTAGAATTAGTATAAACCAAGTCCCACATCAACTAAATTGAGAACTTTAACCTTTGTTAAACCTATAAATAGAAGGGCTTGATCCTTTGTTTCATTCACCAACAATAAGGCCTCCAATTTTGAGAAAGGCTTTGTTGTGGGAGGATTTTTTATAAAGATCTTCTTAGTTAAATTTTGGTCAAGTACGTATTCAGGTCGTGGAATTCGTATTTTCGGGTGAAAATGAATCCGTGGTGAAAATTTTAGTAAACCATGTCTACAAATGAAAACTGAATGAACAGTGACTATAGTGTCAAAATTCTGGAATAGCTATGTTGCCTGAAAAATTCTGAGTTTCTGAGTAGTTGTAGTGCACTGAGTTAGGAAGCCATAGGCTTTGGAATGACCTCATTCCGACCTCGGATGAGGGAGTTACGGTGATTGGAAAGAAATGTGTCGAATTTGTCAAACTGAAAGTTAGCAGCGGGACGTGTTATTCGGGACACTGTTTCGATCAGTTAATATTTCCACAAACTTTTGGGCTTTTGGTATGTTATAGTACACTGAATTAGCTTTCCATAGACTCCGGAACGGACTAATTCCGACTTCGAAGCAAAGAGTTATGACCATTCAAAGTAGTCGCGTCAAAACTGTCTAACCAACTCGGGGCAGTCACCTTGAACGAATTTTCCGGAATTCTGTGTTTTGAATTTGGAAATGGCCAAAGAATGAAAGTTGTAGCCTCGGAAGATAGCTTCACGTGGGCTCAAGAATCGCTCAAAAATGTTTTGAAACGAATTAGTTATGACTATTTATGCAAGAGAGGATAAAGCTGGAAAAAAATTTAAGACTGCTATGAACGTCAATTTTTGGCACTCTTTTTAGACTACTTAACAAGCCCGAAATGAGAGGTTAGTATTTCTCAAAAATAGTCCTGTATGCCATGAAAAACATACTAAAAAATGCCTTACGATTGGATAAGTAGATTGCAAGCTATTAAGCCGCGAAGTGGGTGTCAAAGGTGAGGGTTTTTTTGCTTTGTGGCGTGAAGAGAGAGCAACGACCATGGTACATTACGTCTTGATTTTTTACATGCTTATTTGTTGGGTGGTTTTGTGGCTGTTTAACATGTAACAAAACACCGAGAGAGTTGTATAGATATTATATAATGCTTATATATCGCGAAAACTCACTTTAAATGTAAAGAAAATGATAGAAATGTAATGTAAATGTAAGTTTTCATAACTATGTGAGCGTAATTCAGAAAATGATATGTAAAACGTATATGTAACTTAATGAAATGCTCAAATTCGTTTGAAATTATATTAAACCTAGTAATGTAAAACGAAGGGGATATAAATGGTTTATGTTTTGATACGTAAAGTATTTACATACTAAATCTATGAGAGAAACTTTTTGGGCGTAAAAAGGTTATAACGGACAAAAGTTTTGAAAGAAACATGGAATGGTTTTAAGACAAGAACAAAATATTATAGTTAAACAAAATTAGTTTACATTGAGTACGTGAATTTTGTATGTGAAACTAATATATACATGTATGTATCCTCAATTTGTGTAGGATCATCACAGCGCAGATAAGTTATAAACATTAAACAACATCCAATGCAAGTTTTTCAGTTCTATTATGTTTGTGGATTAAATGTGATTATGTGGTGAGTTACAT
This sequence comes from Panax quinquefolius, assembly GCA_020205615.1. Taxonomy (NCBI): domain Eukaryota; kingdom Viridiplantae; phylum Streptophyta; class Magnoliopsida; order Apiales; family Araliaceae; genus Panax; species Panax quinquefolius. The sequence goes on along the minus strand of CM035163.1, from coordinate 96,096,608 downwards.
ACCATGCTTTATGAATTGTTAAAGTCAAAATATGACCAAGTTAATTGGGTTATGGAACTCAATTTATATGTGATATGTGATAGCACATGCATGTTGTATAATGTAACTCGATAAATTAGAAATGTATAATGCATGAATTGTGTGCTATGTGAAACATGATAGACTGTTAAATTTGTTGGGCTATCGAGCTCAACCTTGCAAATAACCACTTTTGAAGGTTCAAGATTCAAGGCAAAGTTATGTGTTACTTGAAAGACATGAATCAAATGTGATACTTGAAGATTTATATACTTTGGTTGTGTTATTATTATTTGAACCATGTTTAAGGTTTCGAATAATGTATTAATGTTGAATTGTAATATTATTTTGCGAATGTAAACTATTGTAGTATTAAAATGATTCTGAGATATTTAGATGTAAAGGTTGAAGGTTTTGGGAACGAGGATAGTTTGTAATAGAAAATTTTAATTATTCCGCAAATTTCAATGGTTGTACTATCGTTTAATGATGTAAAATTAGAGGTTGAATGTATTAATAACGACCGAAGTCGAGAATTAAATTGTATGAATTTTGGGGTCGTTACAGTTAAACAATCTAATAAACAATTAGATTGAGAAGAAGGGTAAGATACGTTAGGAACTATACATATCTTATTATAACCTAATGTGGTATGTTATGTAGTTATGTATTGTAGATGTAATGCCCCCAAATTCAGATACTTGAAACCCGAACTCAGTGCATTACGATACCATTTCTATGAGCAGAAATAATAATATTGTCATAAATATCTAATTTAATTTACATATCAGAGTTTTCTAAATCCCCAGCTACGCGACCGTAAAACATTTCAATACATGATAGATAATAAATATAATCATCTTATTTAAGTCTAGCTATTACCTAAGATAATACAAACTTATTCGGGTAGCTTTCCTTTCCTTTTGTTCTTAGCAGAGCCCTCTGGCCGATCATAATTAATTGAAAATATTTAAATTAAGCAAGGATAAGCATTTGAGTGCCCAACAAGTAATAACAATTATAAATATTAGCTAAAAGGATTAAATGTTTTCCCAGCTATGCCATCCCAGCTAGTGGGTGATGTGACACCCCCAAATTCAGACCACACTTATCTCAAATTTTGTTGCCATGTACTAACTCTAATAATAAATCAACATCATATATATAGCGATATAATAGAATAATTTATATTACTATAACATAATTATTCTCGTCCCAAGGGTTCGAAACTTAAACATTCCTTACATAACCATAATTAAACATCGTTTAGACATAGCTAATACATAATACAACTTAACTTAAATTAAACATAGTTAAATAAGTTCTTCCACAACCAAATCATAGTACATTCCTAGCAACAAAGAAATATTTACTCTAAAGCCTTTTCTTTACCCTTGTCCATGCCAGAGGGTTCACCATGTTCTGCCTTCACTAAAAGTTTTAGGGAAAGCAAGGATGAGTAACAATTTTTCCCAGCAAGTAATATAGCAAAAAGGGTATTCAATATAGTTTTCAATTTATCAAGAGTATATTAATAATGATAGTTCAAGTTAGCAAGAAGTATCAATGATTATCAAAAACAGTCGCTATAGACAGAAATATCAATAATATTCAAAGGTTTATCAATTCAAGATTTCAAAATAATAAATACTGAGCAGTGACTAAGGACTATGAACTTCTCCTAGAATTAATAGTGATACTTACTGATAATTCTACAAAACGAGTATGATATGTGATCAGCCTAAAGTACCCTATATCGTGCATAACATTTAGTCTTTCTGATGTGCGCACGTCGGTTTACCGATAATATATAATTCCCCTACTAAGAGAGTTGTTCTTCTCAGTTATAAGAGTCCACACCAAGTTAATTTGGTTTGGATAGCTTTTGATCAAATATCAATAATCTAGCCGAATCAATGGCTTAGACAGTTTCTTTCATAATATCTATATATATATGAACAATTATCGTTTGAATCAAAGTTTGAATTTTCCTTATGAAGTATTATTTCTTCAAAGTTCTACTTGTACGATCAATAATAGCACAAGTTCAAGTAATGCTAAAAAAATAGTACGGTTCAAGTACTTGCCTCAAGCGTAATTTACCAAAATATCGCTAATCAAAACTCTTTCGAATCTTAACAGAATATAATATGCATATAGGATATTCATTAGTTACATATGCTCATACATGATATATAAGTGTAAATACATACATAAACGTCTAAGTTAGTTGTATACTCTTCAAATACTTCATTCCACACCTTGCATACTTATAACACAAAATCAATTTATAAGTCACCATGAAGTCAAATAACATAGTCTCTAATCGTTGTTTTATGGTTTGCAAATACTTTTTGGACTTATCATTTGAACGTCTATAATCACTTCATTAAACATTTACTCCTATCACCTAGCATGCATCTTAACATATTAGATATGTACTGGTCATATAATACATGCCAGATTAACACTTCAAGCATGCAAACACCTTAAACTAAAAGCAGAAAGTTGATCCTACTGCAGACTGGCGCGACCGCGCTGCTCCTGGTCCAAACTAAGATATAGCTGCTTTTGCAGAAGGTTAGTGAACACTCGACTTACATGTATATAAGTAATCATGCAAAACATACATGTTAGTGTGTGAATAACTAATTTTAACCTTATATCTTAACATTAACATAGGTCAGTATCTATTTTCATTAAATCAAGACTTTAAGTGTTCAATTCATAATTTCCTTATGTTTTATAGTTACACACATGCACATAGGTCTCAACTACACATACTTGTACTAGATTAGTCATGTATTTCAAGTTATGACTTTCTACTTCATTCATTCTTGTTCTAAACCACATTTAACTAGTTTCACTATGCATAAGACTCACTAGGCATTCATATTAATCCCATTTACATGCATGACACACCTAATCATGATGTCTCATATACACAAGTTAAACCACATAAGCATGCTCACAAAACTTAACTTAAATGTACATAGTTTATCAAGTTAATATTTGAAACTTTAAGTCTCCTTAGTAAAAATTATTTAAGCATGAAAGATACACACACATTGTCTAAAGGCATAATGTTTATCATGATTTGTTTTTCAATACTTCAAGTTTTCCTTTAGAAAATCCTTTAAAGCCAAGATATCAAAACTTAGTATACATGAAGTAAGTATATGTCTTTCGTTAAACTTCTTTACATACATATCTAAGTTATTTACATATATTCACAAGGTCAGAATGTATATTAATCCATGTACACAATTTCTAGTTTTCCAATCTTTAAGCCTTCTTTGATATATTCAAATGAGAACAACTTATCATGGCTTTTTATATACATAAAAACCTTAGTCCACATTTGAGGGTCATGTATATGCGTATTAAAACCAAGGTAGCATGTTCATCATAACACTGGATCACTAACAGTAGTATCTAAGAAAGTCACCCCGCGCGGTATTAAGCTATAGAAGTGGCACGGCCGCGCCACTTCAATCAGAAACAAAAATAAATGGCTCTATTTTAGTAGAGACTTAGCATATATATAGCCCAATCTAAAACCAGACGAACTCCAGTACTTCAAAGCATACATACCAACTCAAACAACATAATTACATGCTAATTTATACAAATTTGACAGAGAAATCATGTAATTGCTAAGAATTTGACAAAACTTAACTAAGGGCAAAAACAAAAGTTATACCTCCTTGAAGCTTAATTGAGCTCCTCACTACTCTGATTATTCCCTCCTCAATGCTCAGCAACTCACACTCTCAGTTCACACTTAACAGACAATTTCAAACAACAGAGATTTGAGAAGGAGAGGGTGCTATATATAGAGAATTGATTTCCCAGTTCATGGCATTGCACCATGGTTTGATTCAAAGGAAATTGAAAGAGAACAATGGGTATAAGGGAGTTGCCCAACTGCCAAACTCGTAGCCACCATCACAGCACAATGCTAGGGAGCTAAAGTTTATACCATGAAGAAATAGGATACTATTTGGTCACTGTTTGAGCACTGAGGAGTTTTAAAACTCGACAACGTGATTATAATGTTTAATTTGTTCTCTTGGGTTTCCAAAATGTAATTTTAATGTGTTAATGCTACTATATAATGGAAAGTTAGGGATTATTTATGTATCCACATTATATAATCCATGTACATTAGTTTAGTCTAATTAATAATTATAGCATGTATGGACTCCATTAAATTGGTCACTAATAATTTAATATCTCCTTAAAACTTTATTTCTCCAATTAGACTCACTTATTGAAATAATTTGTAATTCTTTGACAGAGTACATCTTTTAATGTTTCCACACATCCTTATTATCACATAAGCAATTATTTAAGTAACTTATGATTCCCTACACTTTACTATATAGTTTTCTATATATTACATAGTAATATTAATGTGTCACACCATATTCTCTTTTTAATGTAAGAACTATATAATATGACATGTCTTATACTCATCAATTAAATGAATACTACAATTCTAGTGATGCAATTTATTTTACTCACAATAACAATTAATAATCAAATATCATTAATTGAATCATCATTAACAATTAATTAATATTCAACAATAATAATTAACACTTAATATTAATTAATTGTTCACTTGATAATTCCTTCATCGATTAATATCATCATTTATAGTTCCCATCATTTTGCCACACAAGGCTTTCAACGAGTTCATTGCAACTCCATACATTTCCAATTATTTAATATAATTGAGTTAACTCATCTCGTAACACAACACTATTTATATTCAAATTAATATTTATTTCCATTAATATATCTATTTATTTGTGTATGGAAATTCTTAGGTATTACATCCTCCCCCCTTATAAAAATTTCGTCCCAGAATTGCTACCAGATTACACAAAAAGATGGGGATAACCCCTTATCATCTTATATTCTAACTCCCACGTAGCCTCTTCGACATCGTGGTTATGCCATAGTATTTTTACAGATGAAATAACTTTATTTCTCAAGGTTTGCTCTTTCCTATCAAGAATTTGAAAAAATATTTCTTCATATGCTAGATTCTTCTTTACTTGAATGGGCTCATATGAAATCACGTGTTTGTAGTCAGGCTTGTATGGATGCAACACATAAATATGAAACACGTTATGGATGTGCTCCAACTCAGGTGGTAATGAAACTTTGTATGCCACTTCACCACATCGCTTTAGTATCTCGAATGGTCCGGTGAATCGCGAACTCAATTTTCACTTCTTGTCGAATCGTATTTTTCCCTTCCAGGGAGATACTTTTAAGAAACCGTGACTTCCGACTTCAAAGTCGCGGTCCTGATGATGCAAGTCTGCGTACTTCTTCTGGCGATCTTGTGCAGTTACTAGTCTAGCTCTTATTACTGTCACCATATCTGTGGTTTGTTGAACTAATTCTGGCCCTAGCATCTTTCGCTCTCCAACTTCATCCTAACACAACGGTGTTCTACACTATCTCCCGTTAAGAGCTTCGTATGGTGGGATGCCTATACTTGCATGGTAACTATTGTTATAAGAGAATTCCACTAAGGTTAGGTGATCATCCCAACTTCCTTTAAAGTCCATCACGCAAGTTCTAAGCATGTCCTCTAGCGTTTGTATCGTTCGCTCACTTTGCATGTCTGTCTGCGGATGATAAGCGGTACTTAACCTTAATTGTGTTCTCATCCTTTCTTGCAAACTTTTCCAAAATTTTGACGTAAAGCGCAGATCTGGGTCAGAGACAATCGATATCGACACTCCATGTCGTGAAACAATTTCCTTTACGTACAGATTTGGTAATTGATTTATACTATATCAGATTTTGATTAGTAAAAAATGAGCCGTCTTTGTTAGTCGATCCACGATAACCCAAATGGCGTCAAAACCTTTTTGCGTGACTGGAAGTCCTAACATGAAATCTATCGTAATGTGCACCCATTTCCACTCTAGTATCTCAAATTATTGAAGTAGACCACTCGGCCTCTGGTGCTCTGTTTTGACCCGTTGACACGTAAGACATCTACTAACACACTCCACGATTTCTCATTTTAGATTTGGCCACCAAAAATGTTGCCTCAAATCCTGGTACATCTTCGTGCCTCCTAGATGATCTTAACTCGATTACCGCTGGTACCCACACTCTTCCTTCGAATCTTAAGATACCGTCTTTATCCATTCAAAATTTTTCTTCCTCATTTCCTGTAATCCTTTTCCTAATCTTCTCAAATTCTTCATCTTTCTCCTGTGCTTCTTTTACTCTATCCAACAATGTCGTACAAGCTTTCATTACAAATAATCTCTCTTCAGATCACTCTGGTCCTTTTACCTCTATTTCCAATTTCTCCATTTCTCTTATTAACTCCTCCTAAGTCGTCAATTGAAACAATTTCTCCCTTCCTTTCCTACTTAGCGCGTCGGCCACTACATTCGCTTTCCCCGGGTGATAAAGAATACCGCAATCATAATCTTTGATCAATTCTAACCACCTTCTTTGACGCATATTCAACTATTTATGTGTGAAGATATATTTCAGACTTTTGTGGTTCATGTATATCTCACATTTTTTTACATACAGATAATGCCTCCATATCTTTAATGCAAAAACTACTACTGCTAACTCTAAGTCATGAGTAGGGTATCGTTTTTCATAATCCTTCAATTATCGTGACGCATACACAATGACTTTGTTATGCTGCATTAGCACACAACCCAGTTCTCTATGCGACACATCACTATACACCACAAATCCTCTCGTATCATCTGGTAGTGATAATACAGGTGCCTCGCTCAATCTCTTTTTTAGCTCTTGAAAACTCTCTTCGCACTTGTCCGTCCTATACGAAATTCACCGTTTTCATTGTAAGATTGGTTAAAGGAGTTGCTATCTTAGAAAAATGTTGGATAAATCTTCGATAGTACCCAGCTAACCCTAAGAAACTTCTCACTTCAGTCAGCGTCTTTGATTGTTCCCAATTACTCATTGCTTCTACTTTCGCAGGGTCTACTGAAATTTCATCCTTATCCACCACATGTCCTAAGAATTGAACTTTCTCCATCCAAAATTCACACTTAGAAAATTTTGCATACAAATTCTCTTTTCTTAGTGCTTCCAAAACCTTCTTCATATGTTTGGCGTCTTCTTCTTCCGTCTTCGAGTAGATCAGTATATCGTTGATAAAAACTACTACAAATTTGTCTAAGAATGGTTTGAAGACTCGGTTCATCAAATCTATAAATGCTTCCGGAGCTTTCGTCAACCCGAATGACATTACCAAAAATTCAAAATGTCTTTTGAAACACCATCTTTCATATATCCTCTTCCCGCACCTTTAGCTGGTGATAACCCGTTCGTAAATCTATCTTTGAGAAACACTTGGCTCCCTTTAGTTGGTTGAAAAGATCGTCTATCCTTGGTAATGGATATCTATTCTTAATCGTTACTCTATTCAATTCTCGATAATTGATACAAAGCCTCATCGATCAATCCTTCTTCTTTACAAACAACACTGGTGCTCCCCAAGGAGACACACTCGGCCGAATATAACCCTTATCTAGCAACTCTTGCAATTATATTATCAATTTCTTCATCTCTACTGGTGCCATACGATATGGGGCTTTCGAAATTAGTTCAGTTCTCGGTGCTAAATCTATTATGAATTTGATTCCTCTGTCTGGCAGAAGACCAGGTAGATCATCCGAAAATACATCTTGAAATTCTCTCACTACAGGTATATCTTGTGTGACACCCCCAAATCTGGGTTACCTGGCCCCCGAGTTTGGTGCTCACGATCCATAATATAATTAACATCTAACTACCCATTTATTGATGAATAGAATATTACACCACATTAACTGATATAGTTAATACATTCGTCCCAGGTTATCTCACCTTCATATTCTAAACATACCCTTTAGATATACAAAAAGGGTTTACAAACATAACATAATAATAATGTTAATCATAATTACTCTATCACTATGCCTTTACCTTTGTTCTTCACAGCACCTCCTGCCACTTCGTCCCTAGCTGAAAAGTTTTATTTAGCAAGGGTGAGTAACAAATTTGCACATACAATGAATGAATAAGAATTAAAAATAATAGACTATCTATTTTGATAGAATAACACCAAAGTTCAAAAAACTTTGAAATAGCTAAACAATTTGTTCTTCTCTAACCAATCCTCTCACAACCTATGCAACACAATAGTTCAATAATGAATCATAATTTACTTTGATATACCCAAATAACAAGATGGAAATATTTTCCAGAGTTATACTGAGTGATCACAAAGGATCTTGAACTTCTCTTCTCGATTAACTATCAAAGATATACTTAGATATACCTAGGTGTATCAGATAACCATAAAGATTAAGTTATACCCCTCTGCAAGTACTTAGAGCGGCCAACTCCTTGTACCTTATATTATGCATAATACTTACACGCGCACAAAGGCCGAATATACGACCAAATATGTTCCCTTTATATAAAAGGTTGTTCTTCGCAGTTTTATAATTAGAGTTTGATTTATATCAACGAAATATAATGATTTCAATATCTAATCACTTTCTCGATCTAGAAAAAATAATTGGCATCGATCAGTAAATAATAATTGAATTCTCTTCTCGAACCTATCAAGTTCTAACAATTATTCGTCTAGCCAGAATAATTAGCTAAGACATATCTCAACATAATTCGATAATATACAGGAATTATCTATACTGTCAATAATAGCTTCTACGGATGTAAGTATCCATCAACAGTTATTCTCTAAGTATATTTTTAGAATCACTAATTCAGTTCGAATTAATAAATATGCACTAACTGCGAATAATCAATAATAATTCTCAGACGTGGTCTAATCAACAATAATTAACCACCATAATAATTGAACGAATATAACTCAAGGTTAAGTTAAGAAAACTTGCCTTTCTCATTGATTACTGCTACACAATATACTTATCTGCGTTCGAAAGACCTATAACCAATAATATCGGTCTCACAATTAGCAAAATAATTTATAACACATAACACTGTAATTTACAGTCAATACATCTCCTAGACACATTACCACATAGTCACACCAGTGTTTATAACTTATATAAACACTCATCAAGTCTAACTAGTTCGGTCTTGTTGGACTTCAGTCTATTCTCGGTGTACTAGTCACCTCTATCCGACAATTTACACTTATATTGTCAACTAAACTCGGTCTCAAAGCTTCAATATTATATTAGATAAGTCAAATATCATTAATACTATTTTTCAGAAGCTTTTAATAATTTTCTAATAATTATTATAATTTATAATAATTTCAAACACCAGAATCATTTTAAATGATTTAAATACTATTTAATACCATCATCATTAATATTTAATAATATTAAAATATTAATGATATATTTTCAAAATATTATAGTTATTAATAATAACTTAAAATATTTTTAAATCACCAATATTCTATTTAAATAAATTTTAAAATAATTAAAATTATTTTTAAACCATCACCATTAATATTTAAATATTAATGAAATTCTTATCAAAATATTAAAAGTCATTAATTATAACTTAAAATATTTTTAAATCATTTTTCTCATTTTTAATTGATTTTAAAATCAATAAAATCATTTTTAATTATTTATTTAATTTAATAATTAAATAAATATAATATCATTAATATTAAATTATTAATGAAAATTCTCCAAAATATTAAAAGTTACATTTTATAACTCAAAATATTTTTAAACACTTTATTCTTATTTAAAATTATTTTTATAATATTAAAATAAATTTTACGTAATTTATTTAATATACTAATTAAATAAATTAAATATCATTAATATTTAAATAATTATAAATATTAATGAAAAATATCCCAAATTATCAAATGTTATTTTTCATAATTTAAAATAAATTTTAAAACCATTTTTGTAATTTTTAGAATTTATTTTCTAATTTTTATTCATTTTTTGAAAATTCAGAAAATAAAAATATTAAAATCGTCGCTATATGCTATAGCGACACTTTTTGTCGCCTTAGGTGTTCTTGGGCTCAAGAACACTGATAGTTCAGTGTTTAACATGTCATATTTGACCACTTGCAATCCTTAGATCAATTGGTTTATGGGCTAACTTAAACTTTAATCTTGTAGAATACATATAGTACTACAATTATCAACCATTAACAAAGTCATAACTTAACAATCTAGCAAGCTCTGCCCCTTCAAAGTTACTGTCAGACACCATCTGGGTTTTCTGGGTAACCTAGAAACTCAGAATACTTCGAGGGTCCATTTTGGGGCTCGATTAATATAGTGTTCTGTTCATGATTCATGTTGTTTAATTGTTCAAATGTATAACTCTCATGTCAAGGAACATAAATACAACAACAGATCTGTCCAAATATAACAAAATCACAAGTTATGATTCAGTCAAAGGCTGTCAGAAAACATATTCATACAGTTTTTGGGTTTTCCAGAAACTCTATCTGTGACCGAGTGGCTTAGTTTGACCACTCACTACACTCGATCTGTTGATGTTTTAAAGGATATAAAGACATGGATCTATAGTTCATATAACAAGCTACAAATTAGATACAAACACAACATCAAACAACATCATTATTGACAGATCAAGGCATTTGAAAAGCTTGTCAGACACTAATTTATGATTTATGGGTTACCCAGAAATCGACTGGTCATGCCCGGTCAACGGGTTTTGACCATGAATAACATGAAATCAAGACATGTAAAGGCTGTGATTCCACTTCCAGATCACATACCACATATCAAATTACATATCTAAAACATAAAATAACAAAAAACATGAACATGCAAGAATCTAAAGCCACTGACATTTGCTTGTCAGACCACTATGAATGTTCTTGAGCAGTTTTTGAAAACTTCATTTTAAAGCCATTTGATGCTATAGATCTATGATGGATCATCATAGATCATCATAAAACATATTCTAGCCCAAATCTAAACACATAAACACAAACTTGAACATAGCATACAAGATCAAAATGTTAGCTAGGGTTTATACCTTCTCTTAAAGATGTTTTGATCTTGGCTCTACCAATCTGATCTAGATGTTTTAGAGGGTTATTATGTGACTAAAACACTTAGCAATTTCGGAGGTTTAGAGAGAGGAGGAGTTAGTTGAGTGTAAGATAACAAATGGGCCAAAAAATGTGAACTTTCTCTCTATTTATTTCTTTAATTTAGATACAATGTATGTATATAATGCAAGGTGTCAAGTTGGATCAGGTTTGGCTGAGATAAAAGTCAATTTCTAAGCTTTAGTTGGTGAACAACTAAAGTTATTGTCAAATTTTACAAGTTACCATTTAAAGAATGTGAAAAGGGCACTATGGTCATTTACATCATCATTTTAATGGCATAATAGACTTTTGTCCAAACCCTTAGGGTTTAAACCTAAGGTTCTAACCCTTAGGTTTTACAAATTTAGTTTCTAAGATTTTTAAATTAGGAATTTTTTTTTTAAAATAGAAAAATTAAGATAACTAAAATATAATTAGTGTTTCTTAATTATATTTTTGGTTATCAATCACATTAGGGCTTACTAATTAGGATTAGGGTTTCCTAATTAGGACTTAGGGTTCTTGAATTTAAAATTAGGTTTTTTTGGCATTTGTTTAGGGTTCCTAACTATACGTTAGGGTTTCTAAACTTGATATTAGGGTTTCTAATCCCTTATTAGGGTTTACTATTTTTAAACCCTACCCAATCAATCATTGATCAATAACTCTATATAGTACAAATGCGTACTCATCAACACAATTATTAAAATTGTATTTTCTACCAAATCCCTATCCAAACTTAGGGTTAGGGTTTTAAATTCTCAGTTAAGCACAACTCTACTCATATTTCTCAGTCAATACACAAATTGACTAATTCTCAAAACTCGTATAACCGATACACAGCACAATATTGATAATCAATATCAATATTAATTTTAAAAAAAATTTATTCGTAAAATTCGAATTTTTCGAAATCTCGGGTAATTACATCCTAAATTTCTATCCCATTCTTCCGAGTATCAAAAATGTATGCTAAATAACTTACACATCCTTTCCTTAACAATTTCATGGCATGCATCATCGTAAGACAACATGATTGCTTAAGCGATGAGCTACAATAAAGCACTACTTTAGACTTATTTGAAGTCTGAAGGTTCACACTTTTATTCAAACAGTGAATTACCACATCATGGTTATACAACTAATCCATTCCTAATATTACGTCAAACTCTCCCAATCTTATTGGAATTAGGTCTACACTTAGTTCATGATCTCTAATATTTACTCGACAATTTTGGTAATATACTCTACCGGGATTACCTCATTATTTGCAACTTCTATGTTCAAAGGATTTCCTAATCGTTCTCGGGGTAAATTAAGTCGATTAGCAAATTCCTCAGATACAAAGGAACAGGTGGCACCCGAATCAAACAATACATAGGCATTTATATCATTGATCGGGATGATACCTGATACCACGTCCTTTGCAGCAACTGCGTCCTAGACGGTCATATTAAACGTTCTGGCAGTTGGACGGTTGGACGGCGTTAGTCCACCAATCATCAGTTTGTTATTCCCTCCATGTTAGCCGCTTCCTCTGCTACTTCCTTTCTTCAGGAAATCTTTGATCAGATGGTCCGTCGAACCACAAGTGAAGCATCCTTTGATCTTCTTTGGCTTTGGGAAGTTTGGAGCATAATGTCCCTCTTGGCCACAGTTGTAACATACACTTCTCCCTTGTCAACACTCGCCATGGTGATACCTCCCACACTTTGGGCATCCTTCCCCCTTCTTCTTAAACTCTCCCCAAAACTTGCCTACTTGATTGTTGAGAGTCTTGTTGTTGTTGTTATTATCCCACTTCCTCTTTCCTAAATTGCTACCTCAGCTGCTGCTTCTTCCTCGGTTTTCTATACCGGTGCTCTTTCCCTTCTTCTTTTTGTTATACAGACTTAATGCTTCACTTCATCACTTGGCAATAATAGCCTTTTCCAACAACATTGTAAAAGAGTCAATCTGGAGAATCGACACCTTGTTAAACAACCAAGGCTTCAGCCCTTGCTCAAAATGCCTAGCTTTCCTCTCTTCATCTACCACCTGGTGTTCAGCAAACCGGGCTAGTTCATTGAACTTAGCCGCGTATTGCGCCACTGTCATATCTCGTTGCTTTAGTTCTAAGAACTTCACCTCCATCTTATTCTTCATGCTCTTTGGGAAATAATTCTCAAAGAACATAGTCTTAAACCTCTCTTAAGTGACTATCCCTTCTCCCGCTCTATGCTGATTTGCCTCCCACAAGTAGTTTTCTTCGCCTCTCATCATGTAGGTTGCAAATGCCATCTTCTGGTCTTCACCCACACGAGCGATGGTGAAAGGCTTCTCCATCTCTTTAATCCATGTCTGAGCCACGATCAGATCAGTAGTGCCTGCGAATTTCGGAGGTCCTACACTCCTAAAATCTTTAAAGTTCGTAACTTGAACTGCTTGGGGAATGGCTGGTACTGGTTCATTTCTTCCCCTAAGAGCTTCTCCTAACATATCTACAAGCCTCTGTATCGGGTCTACTGGTCCTCTCTCATCATTAACTAACTCTTCCGGTGCAGTTATTCTACGTCTGGGCGACATGTTTCTACATCATAAAATTTTCATTTTATTATCTAATTATATTACTTAGACATTTTTCAAAGAAATAAAATTTTAAAACATGTTTGTGAAATAAGATCATTTATATTCATATGCCAAATTGTTACAATTACATTATCCTATTTAGCATATTGCTATAAATGATAACACATATCCCCTATTATCACAAAAGACAGGGACAACACTATCGTACTACCCCTCTAATATGTTTCAAAAGCTTGGGGGTTTTCAACCATCTCACATCTTACACAAAAGACTGAGATTTTAACAACAATAGATTAAACGACACATAGCTAGATATAAAAAATACAATTATTAAGCTTTTTCCTTTAGACTCAATCTAACATTCCACGCTCCACGGCACTCTGGTATTCCTTCTGTGTAATGTGCACCACCATGTCTCGGCTTCTGGTATGTCGGGTCTGTCCTTGCATAGTCGGGTAGTGATTTACCCCATCAATCAATCTCTCCATGGTCGTGCGTAAAGCATAGCCCATCTTGTTCATCTTCCTCCTCTTTCACCGCACCTCATCCTTTAGATCATTTGCCTATCATTGGCTTCCTCCCACTTCTCCTCAAAGTGAATCCTATCCATCACCTACATCTCTAACTGAGTACGGAGAGCCTCTTTCTCTGTCCTCTCACTTAACTCTCTTTGTTCCATTTCCTCCAGCTTTCCTGCCAACTCTATGTTTCTAGCCACCGATCGGTGAAACAAGGTACCCATCTGGATCCTTGCCTCCTTTCGGTGTGCAATCTCCACCTCCATCTCCTGCATCACTAATTTCCTCTGGTGGTCTTCGTCCCTAAATTTCTGGAACTTAGAATCCCTCTCCCTAGCCTCAGCCTCTAACTCCTTCACTCTACATCCTAACTCCAAAATCTGCTCCTCATACTCCCCCAACATCCGATCCTCGAAAGTAGCCTCGTCAGAGTCCTCCATGGGTTCAGGCTCCTCCTCCGGATCTGACTCCTCGGGTAATGGCTCCATCTCTTCCTCCTCCTCATCGTCATCATTGATAGGGGCCACTACTAATACAGGCTTCGCTATCAAGGGTGCTTAAAATACCATGTGGATGTCACGCGGCTCCTCCTCTACTACTCAGCTAGGTCCTCCCATGTCAGTCATCCTACAATCACCAACATAAGACAAGACAAACAACAACCCCATCAGAATGTTAAATAAACATAAGTTCATTGTATAGGATGAATTTACATTTCATAACACACTAAGTCTCTCGAGGAAAACTATACATGAGTTTTATCTCCTTCTTACTTCTAAGTTCTCTGGAATTATAATCTAAGGACAATCACTCCTAAGGTTTATAACTACAGCTCTGATACCAACCCGTGACACCCCCAAATTCAGACCACACTTGTCTCAAATTTGGTTGCCACGTACTAACTCTAATAAAAAATCAACATCTTATATATAGAGGAATAATAGAATAATTTATATTGGTATAACATAATTATTCTCATCCCAAGGGTTCGAAACTTAAACATTCCTTACATAACTTACCATAATTAAACATCGTTCAGACATAGCTAATGCATAATACAACACAACATAAATTAAACATAGTTAAATAAGTTCTTCCCCAACCAAATCATAGTACATTCCTTGCAACCTAGAAATAAGTACTCCAAAGCCCTTTCTTTACCCTTGTCCTTGGCAGAGGGTTCACCACGTTCTGCCTTCACTGAAAGTTTTAGGGAAAGCAAGGATGAACAAAAAAATTTCCCAGCAAGTAATATAGCAAAAAGGGTATTCAATATAGTTTTCAATTTATCAAGGGTATATTAATAATGATAGTTCAAGATAGCAAGAAGTATCAATGATTATCAACAACAGTCGCTACGGACAGAAATATCAATAATATTTAAAGGTTTATTAATTCAAGATTTCAAAATAATGAATACTGAGCAGTCACTAGGGACTATGAACTTCTGCTAGAATTAACAGTGATACTTACTAATAATTCTACAAAATGAGTACGACAAGTGATCAACCTAAAGTACCCTATGTCATGCATAACATTTAGTCTTTCTCATATGCGCACGTCGGTTCCCCGACAATATATAATTCCCTTACTAAGAGGGTTGTTCTTCTAAGTTATAAGAGTCCACACCAAGTTAATTTTGTTTGGATAGCTTTTGATCAAATATCAATAATCTAGACGAATTAATGGCTTAAACAGTTTCTTTCACAATATATTTATGAACAATTATCATTTGAATCAAAATTTGAATTTTCCTTACGAAGTATTATTTCTTAAAAGTTTTACTTGTACGATCAATAATAGCACACGTTCAAGTAATGCTCAATAAAGAGTAAGGTTCAAGTACTTGCCTCAAGCGTAGTTTACCAAAATATCGCTTATCAATACTCTTTCGAATCCTAACATAATATAATACGCGTATAGGATATTCATTAGTTACATATGCTCATACATGATATGTAAGTGTAAATACATACATAAAAGTCTAAGTTAGTTATATACTCTTCACATAATTCATTTCGCACCTTGCATACTTATAGCACAAAATCAATTTGTAAGTCACCATGAAGTCAAATAACATAGTCTCTAATCGTTGTTTTATGGTTTGCAAATACTTTTTGGACTTATCATTTGAAAGTCTATAATCACGTCATTAAATATTTACTCCTATCACCTAGCATGCGTCTTAACGTATTGAATATGTACTGGTCATATAAAACATGGTAGAGTAACACTTCAAGAATGAAAACACCTTCAACTAAAAGCAAAAAGATGATCCTACTATAGGTGGCGGCGGTAAGCCAACTCTTTCTTTAGTGCAAACCAAGACATGGGCGCTTTATACAGAGAAGGTTAGTGAACACTCGACTTACACGTATATAAATAATCATGCAAAATATACATGTTAGTGCGTGAATAACTAAGTTTGACCTTTTACCCTAACATTAACATAAGTCATTATCCATTTTAATTAAATCAAGACTTTAAGTGTTCAAATCATAATTTCCTAACGTTTGATCGTTACACACATGTTATTTGATCCATAGGTCTTAACTACACATACTTGCACTAGATTAGTCATGTATTTCAAGTTATGACGTTCTACTTCATTCATGCTTGTTCTAAACCATATTTAACTAGTTTCACTATGCATAAGACTCACTACGCATTCATGTTAATCTCATTTACATGCATGACACACCTAATCGTGAGGTCTCATATACACAAGTGAAACCTCATAAGCATGCTCACAAACCTTAACCTAAATGTACATAGTTTATCAAGTTTATATTTAAAAATTTAAGTCTCCTTAGTAAAACTTATTTAAGCATGCAAGATACACACACATTGTCTAAATCATACTTTCATACGCATTTGTTAACATGCTCAAGATCAGAACTTAAAGGCACAATGTTTATCATGATTTATTTTTCAATACTTCAAGTTTTCCTTTAGAAAATCCTTTAAAGCCAAGCTATCAAAACTTAGTATACATGAAGTAAGCATATGCCTCTCGTTAAACTTCTTTACATACATATCTAAGTTATTTATATATGTTCACAAGGTTAGAATGTATATTACTCCATGTACACAATTTCTAGTTTTCCAATCTATATGCCTTCTTTGATATATTCAAATTAGAACAACTTATCATGGCTTACTATATACATAAAAACCTTAGTCCACATTTGAGGGTTATGTATATGCATATTCAAACCAAGGTAGCATGTTCATCATAACACTGGATCACTAATAGTAGTATCTAAGAAAGTCACCTCGCGCGGTATTAAGCTATAGAAGTGGCGCGCTGTACGCTTACTTATGATTCAAACAAAATAAATGGCTCTATTTTAGTAGAGCCTTAGCATATATATAGCCCAATCTAAAACTAGACCAACTCCAGTACTTCAAAGCATACATATCAACTCAGACAACATAATGACATGCTAATTTATAGAAATTTGACAAAGAAATCATGTAATTGCTATGAATTTGACAAAACTTAACTAAGGGAAAAATATAAGTTATACCTCCTTGAAGCTTAATTGAACTCCTCACTATTCTGATTATACCTTCCTCAATGCTGAACAACTCACACTCTCAGTTCACACTTAACAGATAATTTCAAACAACGGAGATTTGAGAAGGAGAGGGTGCTATATATAGAGAATTGATTTCCCAGTTCATGGCATTGCACCATGGTTTAATTCAATGGAAATTGAAAGAGAACAATGGGAATAAGGGAGTTGGCCAACTGCCAAACTCGTAGCCATCATCACAACACAATGCTAGAGAGCTGAAGTTTACGCAATGAAGAAATAGGATATTGTTTGGTCATTATTTGAGCACTGAGGAGTTTTAAAACTCAGCAATGTGATTATAATATTTAATTTATTCTCTTGGGTTTCCAAAATGTAAATTTAATGTGTTAATGCTACTACATAATGGAAAGTTAGGGATTATTTATGTATCCACATCATATATAAGACCCAAACTTTTATGAATAAAATGGAATTTCCTCTATTTATTATTTTGAAATAGTAAGGGTTGATTTGATTAATGTGGTTATTTATGGGAAAAATGCGCAAATATTTTAAATAAGCAAGTGGTTATAAAATATTCATTTTTGTCCGGGAATATTCGTTTGGTCGTGAAATATTCTTGCTACCGAGGAATATTTGTATGACGGCGCAGCCTTTTGTAAGCCCCATAACGGAAAGCGATTGGATAAAGAAAACGACAAGTATGAGTTTTTATAAATAACGACGCAGTTGTTATCGTTAACACTGTTGGAATACCCGGTGGTTAAAACACAATAATACGCGGTGTTGCACAGTAGCACATGGTATTTCACCAATTATTAATTCTTACGTAAGAAGGCACTACTCAATAATTGTTATAGTAATTATTATTTTATATTTTATTTTATTGATTCAATAATTGCTACGTTGATATTTTATATTATTGTTGTTTCAATAATTGTCATTACGTAGTATTTCCCATTATCAGAATAATAATCCAAATTATTTGAATAATATTATTAGATAGCATTATTGGCAATGTCTAGAAAGTTCTGTCGAGGAAAGGGGTTAGGTCATCTAATTACGTGCCAGTAAGGAGAAATCCTTATCTGAAAATCGGCTCTTTCTTGGGAACGACCTGGTTGTCATTATTGTAATTCTGTAATATTATTTGTGAATAATTAATTATTGATTTATATGATAAGGAAAATATTTATTTATGTAGATATAAATGGAGGAATTATTAGAAAAGTGACAATTGTTGAAAAATGATATTTTATCTTTTCTGATAAAATAATTCATTTAAATATATTATTTTATTTAAATAATATAATAATAGTGATATTTTTACAATGAATGTGTGATATATGAATAAATGAGGATAAAGAGTATTTTTGTTACAATAAATGCTAAAAACATGTTAAACATGTTGGTCGACTCCATTTCTTGACTGAAATTTCATTATAGCCTGCAAAATCGTCCATATGTGGATTTCGGTCAATTTCTGCTTGGAATTTGGAAAAACTTAAACTTACAAAGTTGTAGAGAATTGAATTTCCTATGGAATGGACATAAGATTCGAATTTGTCTAATAAAAGGTCTATTTATTATGAATTATTGAAGTTTTAAAATAATTGATTTTTAAAGTTTTAAATATTTTTTTAAAGAAAAACATTTTTTTCATTTTGGTGGGCCCCATATGTTTGGTAAATGAGCTGATTTCAGATGTCAAGAGGTGGACATGTAATTTTTTTATAAATATTATTATTTTATTAAATTTTCTGCTTTGGTGTTCTAAGCATTTTCCTATAAATAGGGTGCTTATGTTAGAATTGAAAATCACACAAGAAACTGAAGTTTTCTCTCTCTATATTATCGAGCGTATTTTTGTGAGTATTTTGATACATTGAGTGTTGCTATACAAGTTCCCTTCAGCACTATATCCGGTATTCCAATCAGAAGTACTGTCCTTTTGATGTAAGGGATGTTATTTTTTTAATGATATTATTTCTTTCAATATCCTTATGCCAGAATATTGGTAAGATTTTTCTTGTGAAATTCTTGTCTTTTTGTATCGGGGTTAATATTCACATATACGACACTATTCACAGAAAAATATAATTTTTGTTCTTTGTCTCAGATGTCTATTTTTGTTACTATATTTGATTGTATCCATGTTTTGATATTCATTCTTGAATTTTACTCCACCATAGTATATTATGGGGTGTTTTTGAACATGGATAAACCGAAGTACGAATTCTTAATATTTGTTCTTTTGTCTCACTGGATTCATTTTCTTTAAAATATTTTTCATCATCCTCAGTCCTAAATGATGATATAACTGAATATCTTTGGCCGTAGTGCAAAGATGAATGATTTCCTGATGAACATCTTTGGCCCGTAGTGCAAAGATGAACATGTGTTGAGATAAACATGACCAACTGATGAACATGTGTTGAGATGAATGATTAGCAAATCCTAATTTAATTAGGAAACCCTAATTATAATTTAGAAATTTTAATTTTTCTAATTTAAAATCCTAATTTGTAAATTATGGAAACTAATGGTTTAAAACCTAAGTGTTAGAACCTTAGGGTTAAACCCTAAGGATTATATCCTAAGGGTTTGTGCAATTGTCACGTATGCCATTAAAAATATATGGAGAATGACCAAAATGCCCTTTTTTTATATTTTTATAAGTTAACTTGCAATATTTGCTAGCAACTTTAGTTGGTAACCTAACCACTTGACTTTGTGACATCTAGAAATCCAGCAAATCAGCCTATTTCAGCTGCTAGCTAAGCAACATACAAAGCATCCAAGTAGTTTATATTAGATTAGAGAGAGAGAAAGTCATAAAAACATGTCATTTGCTCTCAAGCTCTCAAGCTCTCCTTAACTCATTTCTATCTCAACCTCCGAATTCCTCAAGTATTTCAGTCACATATTACCTCTCTAAAACACCATTAACAGATAAGGAGATGAAAGATCAAGATTTAGAACAAAAAGGTATAAAAACCCTAACCCTATTTGATCTTGTTTAGTATGAAAGATTTGGTGTTTAATTGTTTATATAGGTGTTAGATTATGTTTTATAATGATCTATGGTGATATACCATAGATCCATAGCATCAAAGTGGGTCAAAGTTGAGATTTTCAAAATATGTTCTTGAGCTTGAAATGTGGTCTGACAAGAAATGTCAGTGGCCACAGATCCTTACTCGTATATGATGTGTTGTTTTAAAGTTGATATTGGTAGCTTGTTATGATTACTTGGATCTGGAAGTGAAATCACAGACAGTTGATGTCTAGATTTCGAGTTATTGCTGGTCAAAACCCGTTGACCGGGCATGACCAGTCAATTTCTGGGCAACCCAGAAAGCTATGAACATCGTCTGACAATGTTTTGTAAGGCCCGAATCTGTCTGGTTTTATGTTTTTTTGATGCTGTGTTTGTATGTAGATTATAGTCGGATATGTGGACTATCGATCCATGGTTTTAGATCTTATAAATAGTCAATATATTATGTGTAGTAAGTTGTCAAAGTAGACCATTTGATCACGGTTGAAGTTTCTAGAATTTCTAGAAACTGTTGGTACAAGCTGTCTGACAAGGTTCGACCAGATTAAATCTGGTGATTGTGTTATAGTTTGCCTGTGATCTTGTTATGTCGTTGTTCTTTGTCATAAGTACTAAATGTTTAAACCAATAACCAACCTAGTTGATGAAAAGAACACCTAAATAATTGGGCTGGAAAGTGACCACATGCAACTGCCTGGGTTTCTAGGTTACTCAAAAAACCCAGGAGTACCTTGACAGCGACTTTAGTTGCTTGAATCTTTAACGTGTGTTAATTTTTTGCTCGGATTGTTAGTTATAAGTGTAGTGTTACATAAACACTACAAGATAAAAGTATTAGTTTACCCAGAAACCTAATAATCAAAGAAGTAGTCGTGGTCAAATTGAGTACCTTCGAAACTGTCTGACAATGTTCTTGAGGATCAAGAATGCCTAAGACGACAGATTTGTGTCGTTAAAGGCTTCAGCAACGGTTTCTATTAATTTTAATTTCTGAATTTCTGGAAATTAATAAAACAATAGAACTAAATTATAAAAATTATTAAAAATGGTTTTAAAAATTATTTTAAATTATGAAAAATAATTTTAGACCAATTGGAATATTTTTCTTTAATATTTATAATTATTTAAATATTAAATGTATTTAATTTATTTAATTATTTTATTAAATAAATTAGAGAAAAATGATTTAATATTAGAAAATCATTTTAAATAAGAATAATGTACTTAAAAAATATTTTGAGTTATAAAAAGTAACTTTTAATATTTGTAGAGAATTTTCATTAATGATTTAATATTGATATTTAATTTAATTATTATATTAAATAAATTAGATAAAAATGATTTTAATATTACAAAAAAATCATTTTAAATAAGAATAAAGTGTTATAAAATATTTTAAATTATAAAATATAATTTTCAATATTTTGGAGAATTTCATTAATAAATTAATATTATTAGATGATGTTGAAAATTGTTTTATTGATTTAAAATCATTTAAAATGAGAAAATGATTTTATAATATTTGAAGTTATAATTAATGACTTTTAATATTTGAATAATAATTTCATTAATATTTAGATATTAATGGTGATGATTTAAAATGATTTTCATTACTTTAAAAATTATTTAAATAGAATATTGTTGATTTAAAAATATTTAAGTTATTAAAAATAACTTTAATATTTTGACAAGTATGTCATTAATATTTTTATATTATTAAATATTAATGATGATAAGATTATTTGATATTTAAATCATTTAAAAATGATTCAGATGTTTGAAAATTATTATAAATTATAATAATTGTTTGATAAATTATTAAAAGCTTCCGAAAAACATTATTAATGATATTTGACTTATCTTATATAATATTGAAGCTTAGAAACTGAACTTATTTGACAATAACTATGTTAATTGTCGGATAGGGTGACAAGAACACCGAGAATGGACCGAAGTCCAACCAAACCAAACTAGTTAGTCTTGTTAAGTGTTTATATGGGTTATAAACACTGATGTGGTTATGTGGTAATGTGCTTAGGAGAAGTTTGACTGTAAATTTCAGTGTTGCGTGTTATGAAATATTGTGCTAATTGTGAGACCAATAATATTGGATATAGGTCTTTCGAAAGCAGATAAGTTTATTGTGTAGCTGTAATCAGCGGAAGAGGCAAGTTCCCTAACTTAAACTTGAGTTAATATTGTTTAATTATTATTGGTGGTTAATTATTGCTAATTAGACCACGTCCAAGGATTTATTGTTGATATTTCGCAGTTAGTGCATGTTTAATAATTCAAATTGAATTACTTATTCAGAATATATACATCCGTAGAATAATTATTGTTGGATATTCATATCCGTAGAAGCTAGAATTAAAAGTACAGATAATTCCTATTTATTTTCAAAATTATATTGAGAAATGTCTTTGCCAATTATTCTGGTTAGACAAACATTTGTTAGAACTTGATAGGTTCGAGAAGTGAAGAGAATTTAATTATTATTGATAGATCAATGCAAGTTCTTTCGGCTAGATCGAAAAAGAAAACTTGATAGGTTTGAGAAGAGAAGAGAAGAGATGCAAATTGAATTTGAAATCACAATATTTTGTTGTTAAATCAAAATCTTTATTCTAAGACTAGGAAGAACAACCTTTTATATAAAGGGAATATTTTTTATCATATATTCAATCTTTGCGCGCAACTTAAGTATTATGCATAATATAGGGTACAAGGAGTTGGCCGGCTCCAAGTACTTGCAGAGGGGTATGATTTAATCTTTATGGTTATCTAATACATCTGAGTATATATCAAAGTAAATCTTTGATATCTACCCGAGAAGATATGTTCAAGATCTTGTGTGATCACTCAGCATAATTCTGGAAAACATTCCACATTGCTATTTCATAGAATTGATTCTTGATTATTCATTAGAATATCGTAGAAACTTTGAAAGCGTTGTACTCTTTCATTATTGAATTATTGTGTTGTATAGAATACGAGGAGACTTGTTATTGAATAACGATTTATTCAGCTATTTCAAAGTTCCCCAAACTTTGGATTCATTCTATCAAAATAGATAGTCTTTTATTTTGAATTTTTATACATTTATTGTATGTCTTAACTTGCGGGGTAAATTAGTTGCTCACCCTTGCTAAATAACACTTTTCAGCTAGGGACGAAGTGGCAGGAGGTGTTGCGAAGGATAAAGGAAAAGGCATCGTGATAAATTAGTTAAGAACATTATTATTATGTTGTATTTGTGAACCCTTTTGTATAACTGAGGGGTATGTGTGTAATGTTAAGGTTAGCAGACCTGGGACTTATGTATTAACAATCTATGTTAATGAGTTATGTATTCCTATTTCTGTAAGAATGGGTAGTTAGATGTTATTATATTGTGGATCGTGAACACCAAACTCGGGGTTCAGGTAACCCGGATTTGGGGGCGTCACAAGTTGGTATCAAAGCTGTAGTGACCAAGGTGTCACTAGTTTATAGTAAAGCTGTAGTTTATAAACCTTAAGTGGAATGGGAAAAACTCTAGGATTATAACCATAAGCGAGATAGAGAATACTCATATAGAGTACTAAGTGAGGGATTGCCGAAGCGTATCGATAGTGAGATATATGGATGCATAGTGTAAGAAGTTTGTACTATTGAAGTACTAATCAAGTTGTTTAAACTGATTGTAGGATGTCGGGAAAAGATAAGATGGGTACGAAGATGCCGGTAATTGTGTGCACACAGTGCTAGTAAGTAGAGGTGCCAAACCTGAAAGAGAGTCTGTGGAAGAAGTGGGGAAGGATGAACCTATGGTTAATCTTGGGAGTGATCATGATGATTATCCCAAGATGTATCTAAGTGGTGATGAGGAGGCGGAGTCTGAAGAAGCCAAGGTGGAGAAAGAAAGTAAGACCAAAGTTGGAGAACCAGATCAAGAATCTACAGAAGTTCAAAAACTCCAAAATAAAGTGTTTCTCTTGGAGGAGTTGTGGAAGACGGAGCGAGCATTATGCGAAATGACTGAAGAACGGAACGAGCTGAAGGCGCAGGTGGACAGAATGAAGGCTGAAGGTGGTGGATCATCTAAAGGAACCAGCGAGAAGGATAAGAATAAGAGAAAGAGGGAAAAGACAGAGAAAAATCTGAAAATTCAAACCCAAAGAAGAGGCAAACCTGTAGCAAGTGTGGGAAGACTCACGCGAGAGAATGCATGATGTGGAAGAACGTGTGCTTCAACTGTAAGCAGGAAGGACATATTTCTCTACATTGTCCTAAGCCAAATTTGAGGAAGTATTTCTCGTGTGGTAGAATGGGTCACGGATTCAACAAGTGTCCCTACAAGAAGAAGACTGGTGAAGGAAGTGGTCGGTAGATAACTTAGATATATGTGATAGTATATTTTGGTAGAAGTTTATGATATTAAGTGTTGTAATATCGAGAATGATGTTTAAACATATGTAAATATAGGTTTGTATGAATGAAATCTTTATTTTCTATATGAATATAAGATTAAGATTAATTTGTGTGTTCTTAAAACTCATACTTATGGTAAGTTCATGACTCATGATTATATGAAATGTTTTTGAACCCCTCAGCGAATGGACGCTAAAGGTCTGACTAGGGTAAGTTCATACACTCATATAATTATGGCAAGTTTCTAAACTCATAAGTGTGGTAAGTTTGATGAACTGGGATTAGATGTATGAATATAGAAAATGGAAACTTTTTGTGTAAATTTGGAGAATTGCAGCTTTCTGTGTAAAGTTGTGTGTGTTAACCCTAAAATTATCTTAAAAAGGGATAGAAATTTGTGTTAAGTACTAAATGTGTTATGTGCTATTTGAATAAATATGCGATTATATGAGAACTATGTGTTGAATTCTTATTGTGTTAAGAATGTGTGTAAAGAAACAGAATTAATGTAAGATTTTTATTTAAATCAGATCATGCCGCCTAGACGACAGAACCATAATCAAAGAGAAGAACAATCAGTGAATAATGAAGGAGGTCAAGCTGACCTAATACAAAACTTTGCAAATATGATAGCTGAAGCTATGGAAAATAGAGCTCCGACAAGAGGAAGAGCGATGAATCAGCCAGCTGACAGATTAAATAACTTCAAAGACTTTAAAGCGGTAGGACCACCTTAATTCAAAGGGACCACAGATCCGATTGAAGCCCAAACCTAGGTAAAGGAGATGGAGAAAGTATTCATCATTGCGTGAGTGGCAGAAGAGCAGAAGACAACTTTTGCAACATACTTAATAAAGGGAGAAGCTAATTATTGGTGGGAGACCAATCATGCAAGAGTTGGTACAGCGGTGGTTGTGTGGACAAGATTCAAGGAATTGTTCTTTGAGAACTACTTCTCAACAAGTATGTAAGCACGAATGGAGGTCAAGTTTCTAGAACTTAAGCAGGAGAATATGTCAGTTTCTGAATACGCTGCTAAATTCAACGA
The DNA here is from genome assembly GCA_020205615.1 of Panax quinquefolius. Lineage (NCBI taxonomy): Eukaryota > Viridiplantae > Streptophyta > Magnoliopsida > Apiales > Araliaceae > Panax > Panax quinquefolius. The sequence continues at coordinate 96,070,337 of CM035163.1, read as the reverse complement.
ATTAGAAAGATTTTATCCTCATCAGGTGGACACAGAAGTGAGTAAGGCGAGAAGATTCGAGAATGGATTGAAGCCGGGGATATACAACAAGGTAGAGGTATTACAGATAAATACGTTTGTGGCCTTATTGGATAAAGCGTTAATTGCTGAAGGAGGGAGCGAAGCTGCATCTCGATTTCATCAGGAGAAGAAGAAGAAGACCAGTGATGGTGGAAGCAGTGGTGGTAGTAATCCAAATAAGGGGAAGTGGAGTGAGAATACCCAATCGGGTAGTAAGACTGATGGGAATAAGAAAGGAGGAGAACCTTGTGCGAACTGTGGAAAGAATCATCCAGGAGTATGTCTGAAGAGGAAGGGAGTTTGTTACAACTGCGGACAAGAAGGGTACATGTCACCCAATTGTCCCAGCCTGAAAAAGATTCAAGGTTGTTATGCTTGTGGATCGACTGATCATTTGGTTAGGAACTGTCCGAAGAAGAATGCGGAAAAGGAAAGTGTCAACAAGGGACCGAGTGGTGGAACCTTGGCAATTCGAGGACCTACACAGCCAGGAAGACCAACAGCTCGTACATTTAACATGACGGTGCTAGATCGTGGGCTACTCTCGGGAGGTGGCGGTGAATTGATTTAAGCAATATTTAAATTACGCGATTAATATTGGATAAATATTATTGTGAATTGTTTTCTTTTATGGATCCAACTCACAGGTTAGAATTTAAAATACAAATTAATATTGTTTCGATAAAAATGAATTGATGCTACAACTTTAAAAGATTGTAGAGAATAAGAAAGCGGTGATTCCGAGGACGGAATCCTTTTAAGGAGGGGTGAATGTAATAACCCGAGATTTCGAATAATCCAAAATTTACGAATAATTTTTATTATTATTATTATTTATTTAATATTGACATTGACTGTTAATATTGTATTGTGTATCTATGATACGAGTCTCGAGAATTAGTCAATTTGTGTATTGACTGAGAAATTAGAGTAGAGTTGTGCTTAATAGCTTTAGAAAACCCTAACCCTGATTTCTGGATAGGGATTCGACAGAAAATGCAGTTATAATATCTGTAATTGTGAATATGTTCTTGTACTATATAAAGTTAATGTCTAATAATTGAGTGGTTAGGGTTTTATACTGTAAACCCTAATCAGGGATTAAAAACCCTAATCTCAGATTTAGAAAACCTAATGTACAGTTAAAAACCCTAATTGTATTACGGGAAACCATAATTTAAAATCTGGGATTCCTAAACCTTAATTAGGCAACCCAAATCTTAATTGGCAAGCCTAAGGTAATTATTAAATGTTATTATGATTAGGAAACCCTAATTTAATTAGGAAACCCTAATTATAATTTAAAAATTTTGATTTTTCTAATTTAAAATCCTAATTTGTAAATTATGGAAACTAATGTTTTAAAACCTAAGTGTTAGAACCTTAGGGTTAAACCCTAAGGGTTTATGCAATTATCAAGTATGCCATTAAAAATATATGGAGAATGACCAAAATGCACTTTTTTATATTTTTATAAGTTAACTTGCAATATTTGCTAGCAACTTTAGTTGGTAACATAACCACTTGACTTTGTGACATCTAGAAATCCAGCAAATCATCCTATTTCAGCAGCTAGCTAAGCAACAAACAATGCATCCAAGTAATTTATATTAGATTGGAGAGAGAGAAATTCATAAAAACTTGTCATTTGCTCTCAAGCTCTCCATAACTCATTCTCTCTCTCAACCTCCGAATTCCTCAAGTATTTCAGTCACATATTACCTCTCTAAAACACCATTAGCAGATACGGAGATCAAGGATCAAGATTTAGAACAAAAAGGTATAAAAACCCTAACCCTATTTTATCTTGTTTAGTATAAAAGATTTGGTGTTTAAGTGTTTATATAGGTGTTAGATGATGTTTAATAATGATCTATGGTGTTATACCATAGATCCATAGCATCAAATTTGGTCAAAGTTGAGTTTGTCAAAATCTGTTCTTGAGCTTGAAATGTGGTCTGACTAATAATGTCAGTGGCCACAGATCTTTGCTCGTATATGATATGTGTTGTTTTAAAGTTGATATTGGTAGCTTGTTATGATTACTTGGATTTGGAAGTGAAATCATAGACAGTTGATGTCTAGATTTTGAGTTATTACTGGTCAAAACCAGTTGACCGGGCATGACCAGTCAATTTCTGGGCAACCCAGAAAGCTATGAACATCGTCTGACAACGTTTTGTAAGGCTTAATCTGACCGTCGGTGTTTATGTTTTTTGATGTTGTTGTTGTATCTAGATTATAGTCGGATATGTGGACTATCGATCCATGGTTTTAGATCTTATAAATAGTCAATATATTATGTGTAGTAAGTGGTCAAAGTTGACTATTTGATCACGGTTGAAGTTTCTGGAATTTCCATAAACTGTTGAACTGTTTTTCTCGACAAGGTTTGTGAGATTAAATCTGGTGATTGTGTTATAGTTTGACTGTGATCTTGTTATGTCGTTGTTCTTTGTCATAAGTAATACCTTTTTAGACCAATAACCAACCTAGTTGATGACAAGAACACCTAAATAATTGGGCTGAGAAGTTACCATATGCTGCTGGGTTTCGGGTTACCCAGAAAACCCGAACACCCTGACAACGACTTTGGTTGCTTAAATCTTTAACGTGTGTTAATGTTTGGCTCAGATTGTTAGTTATAAGTGTAGTGTTACATAAACACTACAAGATAAAAGTATTAGTTGACCCAGAAGCTTTAATAATCAAAAATTAATTAGTCGGTGGTCAAATTGAGTACCTTGAAATCGTGATTAAGCGGTGTTCTTGAGGATCAAGAACACCTAAGACGATAGAGTTGCGTCGCTAAAGGCTTCAGCGACGGTTTCTATTAATTTTAATTTCTGAATTTTCACAAATTAATAAAAAAATAGAAATAAATTATAAAAATTATTAAAAACGGTTTTAAAAATTATTTTAAATTATGAAAAATATTTTTGACCAATTGGAATATTTTTCTTTAATTTTTATAATTATTTAAATATTAAATGTATTTAATTTATTTAATTATTTTATTAAATAAATTAGAGAAAATGATTTAATATTAGAAAAATCATTTTAAATAAGAGTAATGTATTTAAAAATATTTTGAGATATAAAAAGTAACTTTTAATATTTGTAGAGAATTTTCATTAAAAATTAAATATTAATGATATTGGATTTAATTACTTATTATATTAAATAAATTAGAGAAAAATTATTTTAATATTATAAAAATCATTTTAAATATGAATAAAGTGTTATAAAATATTTTAAATTATAAATTATAATTTTCAATATTTTTGGAGAATTCTCATTAATAAATTAATATTAATGATGTTGATTTATTTAATTATTATATTAAATAAATGAATTAAAAATGATTTTATTGATTTAAAAATCATTTAAAAATGAGAAAAATGATTTTAAAATATTTGAAGTTATAATTAATGACTTTTAATATTTGAATAATAATTTCATTAATATTTAGATATTAATGGTGAAGATTTAAAAATGATTTTCATTACTTTAAAAATTATTTAAGTAGAATATTGTTGATTTAAATATATTTTAAGTTATTAAAAATAACTTTAATATTTTGACAAGTATATCATTAATATTTTTATATTATTAAATATTAATGATGATTAGATTATTTGATATTTAAATCATTTAAAAATGATTCCAGTGTTTGAATATTATTATAAATTATAATAATTGTTTGATAAATTATTAAAAGCTTCCGAAAAACATTATTAATGATATTTGACTTATCTAATATAATATTGAAGCTTAGAAACTGAATTTATTTGACAATAACTATGTTAATTATCGGATAGGGTGACCAGAACACCGAGAATGGACCGAAGTCCAACCAAACCAAACTAGTTAGACTTGTTAAGTGTTTATATGGGTTATAAACACTGTTGTGGTTATGTGGTAATGTGATTAGGAGAAGTTTGACTGTAAATTTCAGTGTTGCGTGTTATGAAATATTGTGCTAATTGTGAGATCAATATTAATAGATATAGGTCTTTCAAAAGCAGATAAGTTTATTGTGTAGCTGTAATCAGCGGAAGAGGCAAGTTCCCTAACTTAAACTTGAGTTAATATTGTTTAATTATTATTGGTGGTTAATTATTGCTAATTAGACCACATCCAAGGATTTATTGTTGATATTTCACAGTTAGTGCATGTTTAATAATTCAAATTGAATTACTGATTCAGAATATATACATCCGTAGAATAATTGTTGTTGGATATTCATATCCGTAGAAGCTAGAATTGACAGTACAAATAATTCCTATTTATTGTCAAAATTATATTGAGAAATGTCTTAGCCAATTATTCTGGTTAGACAAACATTTGTTAGAACTTGATAGGTTCGAGAAGAGAAGAGAATTTAATTATTATTGATAGATCAATGCCATTCTTTTGGCTAGATCGAAAAAAGAAAACTTGATAGGTTTGAGAAGAGAGAAGAGATGCAAATAGAATTGGAAATCACGAGATTTTGTTGTTAAATCAAAATCTTGATTACGAGGCCCAGGAAGAACAACCTTTTATATAAAGGGAATATTTTTGATTGTATATTCGATCTTTGCACGCTTATGACTAAGTATTATGCATAATATAAGTACAAGGAGTTGGTAGACTCAATTACTTGCAGAGGGGTATTATTTAATCTTTATGGTTATCTCGATACACACAGGTATATATCAAAAGTAAATCTTTGATATCTACCAGAGAATATAAGTTCAAGATCTTGTGTGATCACTCAACAAAAATCTGGAAAACATTCCACTTTGCTATTTCGTAGAAATGATTATTGATTATTCATTAGAATATCGTAGAAACTTTGAAAGCGTTGTACTCTTTCATTATTGAATTATTGTGTTGTATAGAAAACGAGGAGACTTGTTATTGAATAAAATTTATTCAGCTATTTCAAAGTTCCCCGAACTTTGGATTCATTCTATCAAAATAGATAGTCTTTTATTTTGAATTTTTATACATTTATTGTATGTCTTAACTTGCGGGGCAAATTAGTTGCTCACCCTTGCTAAATAACACTTTTCAGCTAGGGACGAAGTGGCAGGAGGTGTTGCGAAGGATAAAGGAAAAGGCATCGTGATAAATTAGTTAAGAACATTATTATTATGTTGTATTTGTGAACCCTTTTGTATAACTGAGGGGTATGTGTGTAATGTTAAGGTTAGCAGACCTGGGACTTATATATTAACAATCTATGTTAATGAGTTATGTATTCCTATTTCTATATGAATGGGTAGTTAGATGTTATTATATTGTGGATCGTGAACACCAAACTCGGGGTTCAGGTAACCCGAATTTGGGGGTGTCACAAGTTGGTATCAAACCTGTAGTGACCAAGGTGTCACTAGTTTATAGTAAAGCTGTAGGTTATAAACCTTAAGTGGAATGGGAAAAACTCTAGGATTATAACCATAAGCGAGATAGAGAATACTCATATAGAGTACTAAGTGAGGGATTGCGGAAGCGTATCGATAGTGAGATATGTGGATGCATAGTGTAAGAAGTTTGTACTATTGAAGTACTAATCAAGTTGTTTAAACTGATTGTAGGATGTCGGGAAAAGATAAGATGGGTACGAAGATGCCAGCGGCTGTCGCACCAGTGCTAGTAGCCGAGGTGCCAGCACAAAGAGAGTCTGTGGAAGAAGTGGGGAAGGATGAACCCTAATTATACTGTAAACCCTAATCAGGGATTAAAAACCCTAATCTCAGATTTAGAAAACCTAATGTACAGTTAAAAACCCTAATTATATTCTGGGAAACCCTAATTTAAAATCTGGGATTCCTAAACCTTAATTAGGCAACCCAAATCTTAATTGGCAAGCCTAAGGTAATTATTAAACGTTATTACGATTAGGAAACCCTAATTATAATTTAGAAATTTTGATTTTTCTAATTTAAAATCCTAATTTGTAAATTATGGAAACTAATGTTTTAAAACCTAAGTGTTAGAACCTTAGGGTTAAACCCTAAGGGTTTATGCAATTATCAAGTATGCCATTAAAAATATATGGAGAATGACCAAAATGCCCTTTTTTATATTTTTATAAGTTAACTTGCAATATTTGCTAGCAACTTTAGTTGGTAACATAACCACTTGACTTTGTGACATCTAGAAATCCAGCAAATCATCCTATTTCAGCAGCTAGCTAAGCAACATACAATGCATCCAAGTAATTTATATTAGATTGGAGAGAGAGAAAGTCATAAAAACTTGTCATTTGCTCTCAAGCTCTCCATAACTCATTCTCTCTCTCAACCTCCGAATTCCTCAAGTATTTCAGTCATATATTACCTCTCTAAAACACCATTAGCAGATACGGAGATCAAGGATCAAGATTTAGAACAAAAAGGTATAAAAACCCTAACCCTATTTGATCTTGTTTAGTATGAAAGATTTGGTGTTTAAGTGTTTATATAGGTGTTAGATGATGTTTAATAATGATCTATTGTAAGACCCCGAAATTTTTTAAATAAAAAGGAATTTCCTTTATTTATTATTTTGAAATAGTAAGGGTGGATTTGATTAATGTGGTTAGTTATGGGTAAAATCATGAAATATTTTAAATAAACAAGTGGTGATAAAATATTCATTATTGTCGGGAATATTAGTTTGGTGGTGGAATATTAAATGCTTGTCGGGGAATATTAAATGCGACGACGGTAGCGATCTTTTGTGGGCCCCATAACTTGAGCGATTGGATGAAGAAAACGACAAATATAAGTTGTTTATAAATAACGGCGTAGTTATTCACAGATTATCTTTGTTGGAATACCGGTGGTTAAAACACACTAATCTGCGTTGTTGAGCGATAGCTGCGGTATTGCACCAATTATTGATTCTTATGTAAGAAGGCACTACTCAATAATTGCTACGATGAATTACTTTTTCGATTATTTTATTTTATTGATTCAATAATTCTTTGCATTGATATTTTATATTACCATTGTTTCAATAACTTGTCATTACAATGTATTTTCCATTATCGAGCAATAATTCATATTATCTGAATAATATTATTAGAAAACATTATTGGCAATGTCTAGAAAGTTACATCTAAGGATAGGTTTGGTCACCTAATTGCGGCGCTTAATAAGAGAGATCCTTATTGAAAGCCCCTTTTTCACAGGAACGACTGGTTGCCGATATTGTGATTCTCATAATATTATTTGTGAATAATTAATTATTGATTTATATGATGAGAAAAATATTGATTTTATGTGGATATAGATGGAGAAAATTTTTAATGTGACAATTGTTGAAAATTAATATTTTATCTTTTTCTGATAGAATAATTCATTTAAATATATTATTTTAATAATATATTAACGGTGATATTTTTATAATGAATGTGGGATATATGAGTATATGAGGAAGAAGAGTATTTTTGTGACATTAAATGATTAACACATGTTTTGTGTGTCGGTGGACCCCATTTCTTGACTGAAATTTGATTATAGACTGTAAAATCGCCCGTTTGTGGATTTCCGTTAATTTCTGTTTGGAATTTGGAAAAACTTCCTTCTGTAAAGTTGTAGAGAATTGAATTTCCTATAAAAACTCGCGAGATTCGAATTTTCTGATAAAAGGGCTATTTATTATGAATTATTGAAGTTTGAGAGTTAAAATAATTGATTTTTGGGAGTTTTAATTAATTATTTTGAGAAAAACGTTTTTGGTGAGTTTGTGAACCTCATTTAACATGTGTATATGGCTGAAATCAGATTTCAAAGGTGGGCTAAGGAATTTTGTTTATAAATAATATTATTATATTCAATTTTACGCTTGGTGTTACAAGTAATTTCCTATAAATAGGGTGCTTAGGTTAGAATTGAAAATTACACCAGAAATCAAGTTTTCTCTCTCTATATTATCGAGTATTCTTGTGAGTATTTTGAGTATACTTTGAGTATTGCTATACGGTGCGAGTTCAAGTCATAGCTTATATCAGGTGTTTCAACTAAATCTTGTCTTTTTCGAGGTAAGGGATGTTATTTTCTTCTCAAATGATATTATTTCTTCAATATCATTATCTTTGAAATATTAGTTGGAACTTTTTATCAAATTTGGAACTTTTCATATCGATTACTATTCAGGTTTCTTATTCACGAGTTCTTATTCACGAGTTACTATTCACGAGTACTATTCACGAAGCGTGAAGATGTTTTTTTTGTGAAATTTCTATCTTTTGGTGTCGAGTTACTATTCACGTATACGGCACTATTCACGTATACGGCACTATTCACGAATACGACACTATTCACCGAAAAAATGAAATTTCTTCTTTTTGTCCAAAATATCTATTATGGATACTAGCTTTGATTGTATCCATGTTTTGATCATTCTTGAATTTTACACCACTATGATTATTTTTGAGGTATTTTTGGACATGGATAAAACAAAGTATGAATCCTTAATCATTAATCCTTGTCATTTTGTTTCACTGGATTCGTTTCTTTAAAAATATTTTTCATCATCTTCAGTCTTAAATGATGATATTATGGAATATCTTTGGCCTGTAGTGCAAAGATGATTGATTTCTTGATGAATATCTTTGGCCCGTAGTGCAAAAGATGAGCGGTGTTTGAGATGAACATGATGGTGATTAATATCTTTGGCCCGTGAGTGCAAAGATGAGCAGTGTTTAGATGAACATGACCAATCGATGAATATCTTTGGCACATAGTGCAAAGATGAATATTTGATTCGGATATATATTGATTGATGTTACGAGGGATAAAATATCGACGATGAACTTTTAAATTCATATATAGAAGATAGTAGTTTGCATTCTCTACTTAACTCTTCTAATGAATTATTGTTTCATTGCAGAATGTTGATTTAAAAGCGGTTGTCTATTGTATTCTATTAGATTTTTCCTGTGTTGGAGACTAACGATAATTTGTTGTATATTATCTTAGTCATAATATTCTTCTTGGGCTAGTTGAGCTCACCCTTTTCCTTTTTGTTCCATTTTTCTTCTCAGGAGGCGAGAATGTAGCGAGTACTAGTCGGGGTATGGAATGAAGGTTCTAGAGAGAGTTGTTTAGTAGTCCTCACCATTTTTATAAAATAATGTATCAATAATTATGATGGGGATTTATTTGTGTGTGGATATTGTCTAGATGGCAATATCTGTATTTAAACTCACAGTTTATATGTTGTAATAATAAAGTTGTAGTTATTTCCGTACCATGTATTTGGCGGACTCAGAATGGGTTGGATGGAATGGACCTATTTTGGGGCGTCCACGGTTGGTATCGAGCTTAGGATATGATCTCTGGCGGAGATCGGGGAATAGAACTAGGAGGGAGAGCGAGTAAATCCTTCGCTAGTGTGTCCTACCTAAGCTTATTTGTTAGTTGGTCAATATATAGGGATATTATGTGATATATTGATTTCCTTAATTAACCCTTGTTTTATGACGTGTTTGAGAATGTCGGATGAGAATATTAACGATGGAGTAAATGAGACCGTGGAGATGCTGTCTACTTACCAACGAGGAGAAACGTCTGATAGGCTAACAATGTACCTCCCGTGAACAACAGACCGGCGAGATGATGAGCGAGGGATGTTTAGAAGCTTTTTGCGATTCATGCAAAATCGACGAGGAGACTTCGTGTTCAAAATAACGGAGGAAATGATAGCAATTCACGGGTGGTCACAAATGACGAAGCGATTCAAAGAGTTGGGACCACCAAAATTGCAGGAAAAGCTGGATCCAATTAAAGGCGGAGGCGTGGGTCAAACAAATTACCAAGATATTCGATGTCTTGGGATGCGGAGGAACGAAGGTTCCATTCGCCACCTTTATGTTCCGTGGCGAGGCGATTCTTGGTGGGAATCGTGAAGCGTACCCATCCATATGCACTCGGCGTGTCATGGGAGACGTTTGAAGCAGTTCAATGACAAGTACTTCCACAAAGTATTCGTCATATGAAGGAAGTGGAGTTTATTAGGCGGAGCGAGAATAACATGGCGGTGTCCCAATATGAGGCGAAGTTCATGGAGTTATCGAGTTTGCACCTCATTTGGTGGAGAATGAGGAACGTATGACGCGGATGTTTACGAGAGGTTTGAAACCCGGCATACGTCGATATCTCATTTCTCAAAAATTTTCTCTCTATTCGGATGTTGTCAGCGAGGCTCGGTTGTTAGAAGCGAGATAACGAGTACGTTCAACCGAGGGACCATAACTAGGATCATCAGAAGATAGCGATCATCGAAATAACGATAACCAAATGGCGGAGAAAGAAGAATACGGACAAAGGCGATAACCACTCGGTGGTAATCATGGCAATGAAAATAGAAGAAGCGAGTCGGGAGGAGATTTTAAAAGAGGAGATTCAACAACGACCATGTGAAGAAGGCGTCGGCACCCGATGTAAGCGGTTCCAAGGAGGAGAAAGACCACCGGTCGTATGTTACAAATCTTGGGAAGAGGGACATATCATTAAACCCCCAACAACAGTTTTAAGGTATGCTATAATTGTGGAAAAGAAGGACATATCGCTCGAGATTATGCGATATCGAAACCCAGTCCGGTGGGAATGGTGACTCAAAAGGATGTCCCGAAAAGTCAAAGACAACGATTCTGGAAGGCGTTTGTTGTGACCGCTCAAAATGCGAGGAACCCGAACGAAGTTAGCACTTCAGGTTAGTTAATTATAAATTCTTGCGAAGTTTATACCTTACTAGATCTGGGATCTACCCATTCTTTTATCTCTCTTGCTTGCGCTCAACGTTTGAACTTGACTACGGAGAAATTAGACTTTGAATATTTATGGAGACTCCGTTAGGAGAAACTTTCATTACATCCGTTGTTTAGAAATCTTGCTTGATTTAGGTTGGCACTATCACATTACACAGTTAACCTTATTTCTATAGAGATATTTGCTTTTGATGTGATTTTAAGGTTAACTACTCATCATGCCAAAATTGATTACTTTAAGTAAGGTTGTTAGTTTTCATATTCTTAAGCAACTTTGTTATTCAATTCAAGCAATCAAACCATTGTACTCAAACATTTTCATATCAAGCTATGAAGTCATTCGTTTATTACGGATGTCAAGTTTTCTTAGTCCATGTTATGGATTTGAATAAAGACACGTCGATTTGAATAATATTCTGTTGTTATTAATTTTTCTGACGTATTTCTGAAGAATTTCTTAGTTTACTCCCAAAACACGATATTAAATATTGTATCGACTTTGAACCCGGTTACAAAACTCATTTCTAAAATCTCATATCGAATGGCTCTATTGAACTTGAGGAGTTAAAATTCAACTATAAAATTTGGTACTGAGCCTTTATATGGTGACTTCCTTTGTGGAATGCAATGAAGCCGAGACTCTCCGTAGGGGACACCATATTAAATGCGATAGTAAAGCGATAGGTGTCATTGTAACGTCTTATCCAAGGTTGGGATATGAGTCACGATTGAGAACAACCTAAGTCGATGTAATCGAAATACGTAGCTTTTAGGCTTAGTTGGTTATTATCGGAGATTCGTTGAAGGATATTCTCGAATCGCTATTCCATTAATGCACGGTGACTCGTAGAGATACAAAATTTGAATGGAGCAAGGAATGTGGGAAGAGCTTGAAGAACTCAAGAGGAGACTCATTTCAAAGACATGTTACGACCATGCCATCCTGGAAAAGCGAGCGTGGTAGGCGGCGTGTTGAGTAGAAGATCGTATACAAATCTGAGTACGATATTGTCAAAGACTCATTTCGAATAATTTACAAATAATAGAGATGGAGATGAAAACTCTAGTTACCCACGTGATGATATACGAGTATAATCGACTTTAATCGATAAAGTTAAAGCTGTTCAAGCTACACACCGGAGCTGATGATTTTGAAGAAGGAGGTGCAAGAAGTTGTTATTTCAAAAGCGAGAATCGGTGAGGTGAGGAAAGCTAAAACCTTCGATTTATTAATCCATTTGAAATTCTCGATCGAATAGGAACTGTGGCCTATAGACTCGTTTTACCGCCAAGTGTGACGCGTGTTCATAACGTTTTTCACGTATCGATGTTACGTAAATATGTGGACGACCGAACTTCACGTCATTGAGTTAGAACCGGACGAGATAGTAGAAGACTTAACGTCACGAGGAGGTACCTGTCAAGATCTTGTAGAGAAAAGAACATGTCCTATGTCTGAGGTTATACCACAAGTTAAAGTTTTGTGGAGAAACCATGCTATTGAGGAAATGACACGGGAGTTGGAAACGAAAATGAAAGCGAGGTATTCTCATCTTTTGAAACACCAGGAGTACGTCGTCAATTTCGAGGACGAAATTTCATAAGGAGGAGGTTGTAAGACCCCAAATTTTTAAATAAAAAGGAATTTCCTTTATTTATTATTTTGAAATAGTAAGGGTGGATTTGATTAATGTGGTTAGTTATGGGTAAAATCTTAAATATTTTAAATAAGCAAGTGGTGATAAAATATTCATTATTGTTTAGAAATATTCGTTTGGTCTTGGAATATTAAATGCTTGTGGGAATATTAAATGCGACAGCGCCGATCTTTTGTGGGCCCCATAACTGAAAGCGATTGGATGAAAAGAAAGCGACAAATATAAGTTGTTTATAAATAACGGCGTAGTTGTTATCGTTATCTTGTTGGAATACCGGTGGTTAAAACACACTAATCTGCGTTGTTGAGCGATGCTACGGTATTGCACCAATTATTGATTCTTATGTAAGAAGGCACTACTCAATAATTATTACGATAATTCTTATTCGATATTTTATTTTATTGATTCAATAATTGTTGCATTGATATTTTATATTCTTTGTTGTTTTGATAAATTGTCATTACAATCGTATTTTCCATTATCGAGCAATAATTCATATTATCTGAATAATATTATTAGAAAACATTATTGGCAATGTCTAGAAAGTTACATCTACAGGAGAGGTTTGGTCACCTAATTGCATGCGCCCGATGAAGGAGAGATCCTTATTGGAAAGCCCCTCTTTCTGAGGAGCGGCACAGTTGCGATCTTGTGATTCTGTAATATTATTTGTGTGAATAATTAATTATTGATTTATATGATGAGAAAATATTGATTTTATGTGGATATAGATGGAGAAAATTTTAATGTGACAATTGTTGAAAATTAATATTTATCTTTTTCTCGATAAAATAATTCATTTAAATATATTATTTTAATAATATATTAACGGTGATATTTTTATAATGAATGTGGGATATATGAGTATATGAGGAGGAAGAGTATTTTTGTGACATTAAATGATTAACATATGTTTTGTGTGTCGGTGGACCCCATTTCTTGACTGAAATTTGATTATAGCTTGTAAAATCGCCTGTTTGTGGATTTCGGTTAATTTTTGTTTGGAATTTGGAAAAACTTCCTTCTGCAAAGTTGTAGATAATTGAATTTCCTATAAAAACTCGCAAGATTCGAATTTTCTGATAAAAGGGCTATTTAATATGAATTATTGAAGTTTCGGAGTTCCGAAATAATTGATTTTTGGGAGTTTTAATTAATTATTTTGAGAAAAACGTTTTTGGTGAGTTTGTGAACCTCATTTAACATGTGCTATGGCTGAAATCAGATTTCAAAAGGTGGGCTAAGGAATTTTGTTTATAAATAATATTATTATATTCAATTTTACGCTTTGGTGTTCTAAGCGATTTCTATAAATAGGGTGCTTAGGTTAGAATTGAAAATTACACCGGCTGAAGTTTTCTCTCTATATTATCGAGCGTATTCTTGTGAGTATTTTGAGTATACTTTGAGTATTGCTATATCTGTGCTAGTTCAAGTCATAGCCTATATCCTGTTGTTTCAACTAAATCTTTCTCTTTCGAGGTAAGGGATGTTATTTTCTTCTCAAATGATATTATTTCTTCAATATCATTATGCTGAAATATTGGTTGGAACTTTTTATCAAATTTGGAACTTTTTCATGTCGGGGTTACTATTCACGAGTTACTATTCACGAGTTACTATTCATAAGTTACTATTCACGAGTTACTATTCACGAGTACTATTCACGAAGCGTGAAGATGTTTTTTTGTGAAATTTCTATCTTTTGGTGTCGGAGTTACTATTCACGTATACGGCACTATTCACGTATACGGCACTATTCACGAATACGACACTATTCACCGAAAAATAAAATTTCTTCTTTTTGTCCAAAATATCTATTATGGATACTAGCTTTGATTGTATCCATGTTTTGATCATTCTTGAATTTTACACCACTATGATTATTTTTGAGGTATTTTTGGACGTGGATAAAACAAAGTACGAATCCTTAATCCTTAATCCTTGTCATTTTGTTTCACTTGATTCGTTTCTTTAAAAATATTTTCATCATCTTCAGGTCTTAAATGATGATATTATGGAATATCTTTGGCACATGGTGCAAAGATGAATGATTTCTTGATGAATATCTTTGGCCGTGTAGTGCAAAGATGAACAAGTGTTGAGATGAACATGATATTGGCCCGATTAATATCTTTGGCCGTGGTGCAAAGATGAGCAGTGTTTAGATGAACATGACCAACTGATGAATATCTTTGGCCCGGTATTCCAAAGATGATTATTTGATTCGAAATATTTTGGATTAAGTTACCAGGGATAAAATATCGACGATGAACTTTTAAATTCATATATAGAAGATAGTAGTTTGCATTCTCTACTTAACTCTTCTAATGAATTATTGTTTCACTGCAATTGTTGATTTAAAAGCGGTTTGTCTATTGTATTCTATTAGATTTTTCCCTGTTGGAGACTAACGATAATTTGTTGTATATTATCTTAGTCATAATATTCTTTACTGGGCTAGTTGAGCTCACCCTTTTCCTTTTTGTTCCATTTTTCTTCTCAGGAGGCGAGAATGTAGCGAGTACTAGTCGGGGTATGGAATGAAGGTTCTAGAGAGAGTTGTTTAGTAGTCCTCACCATTTTTATAAAATAATGTATCAATAATTATGATGGGGATTTATTTGTGTGTGGATATTGTCTAGATGGCAATATCTGTATTTAAACTCACAGTTTATATGTTGTAATAATAAAGTTGTAGTTATTTCTGTACCATGTATTTGGCGACTCAGAATGGGTTGGATGGAATGGACCTATTTTGGGGGCGTCACATCTATGGTGTTATACCATAGATCCATAACATCAAATTTGGTCAAAGTTGAGTTTTTCAAAATCTGTTCTTGAGCTTGAAATGTGGTCTGACAAGAAATGTCAGTGGCCATATATCCTTGCTCGTATATGATATGTGTTGTTTTAAAGTTGATATTAGTAGCTTGTTATGATTACTTGGATTTGGAAGTGAAATCACAGACAGTTGATGTCTAGATTTTGAGTTATTCCTGGTCAAAACCCGTTGACCGGGCATGACCAATCAATTTTTGGGCAACCTAGAAAGCTATGAACATCGTCTGACAACGTTTTGTAAGGCTCGGATCTGGCTGGTTTTTATGTTTTTTTGACGCTGTGTTTGTATCTAGATTATAGTCGGATATGTGGACTATCGATCCATGGTTTTAGATCTTATAAATAGTCAATATATTATGTGTAGTAAGTGGTCAAAGTTGACTATTTGATCACGATTGAAGTTTCTGGAATTTCCAGAAACTGTTAGTACAAGCTGTCTGACAAGGTTTGACGAGATTAAATCTGGTGATTGTGTTATAGTTTGACTGTGATCTTGTTATGTCGTTGTTCTTTGTCATAAGTACAACCTGTTTAGACCAATAACCAACCTAGTTGATGACAAGAACACCTAAATAATTGGGCTAGAAAGTTACCACATGCAACTGCCTGGGTTTCTAGGTTACCCAGAAAACCCAGGAGCACCCTGACAACGACTTTGGTTGCTTAAATCTTTAACGTGTGTTAATGTTTGGCTCAGATTGTTAGTTATAAGTGTAGTGTTACATAAACACTACAAGATAAAAGTATTAGTTGACCCAGAAGCCTAATAATCAAAGAATTAGTCGTGGTCAAATTGAGTACCTTGGAAACTGTCTGACAGTGTTCTCAAGGATCAAGAACACCTAAGACGATAGAGTTGCGTCACTAAAGGCTTCAGCCACGGTTTCTATTAATTTTAATTTCTGAATTTTCACAAATTAATAAAAAAATAGAAATAAATTATAAAAATTATTAAAAATAGTTTTAAAAATTATTTTAAATTAGGAAAAATATTTTTTGACCAATTGGAATATTTTTCTTTAATTTTTATAATTATTTAAATATTAAATGTATTTAATTTATTTAATTATTTTATTAAATAAATTAGAGAAAAATGATTTAATATTAGAAAAATCATTTTAAATAAGAGTAATGTATTTAAAAATATTTTGAGATATAAAAAGTAACTTTTAATATTTGTAGAAAATTTCATTAATAATTAAATATTAATGATATTGGATTTAATTACTTATTATATTAAATAAATTAGAGAAAAATGATTTTAATATTATAAAAATCATTTTAAATATGAATAAAGTGTTATAAAATATTTTAAATTATAAATTATAATTTTCAATATTTTTGGAGAATTCTCATTAATAAATTAATATTAATGATGTTGATTTATTTAATTATTATATTAAATAAATGAATTAAAATGATTTTATTGATTTAAAAATCATTTAAAATGAGAAAAATGATTTTAAAATATTTGAAGTTATAATTAATGACTTTTAATATTTGAATAATAATTTCATTAATATTTAGATATTAATGGTGATGATTTAAAATGATTTTCATTACTTTAAAAATTATTTAAGTAGAATATTGTTGATTTAAAATATTTTAAGTTATTAAAAATAACTTTAATATTTTGATAAGTATGTCATTAATATTTTTATATTATTAAATATTAATGATGGTAAGATTATTTTATATTTAAATCATTTAAAAATGATTCAAGTGTTTGAAAATTATTATAAATTATAATAATTGTTTGATAAATTATTAAAAGCTTCCGAAAAACATTATTAATGATATTTGACTTATCTAATATAATATTGAAGCTTAGAAACTGAATTTATTTGACAATAACTATGTTAATTATCGGATAGGGTGACCAGAACACCGAGAATGGACCGAAGTCCAACCAAACCAAACTAGTTAGACTTGTTAAGTGTTTATATGGGTTATAAACACTGTTGTGGTTATGTGGTAATGTGATTAGGAGAAGTTTGACTGTAAATTTCAGTGTTGCGTGTTATGAAATATTGTGCTAATTGTGAGATCAATATTAATAGATATAGGTCTTTCAAAAGCAGATAAGTTTATTGTGTAGCTGTAATCAGCGGAAGAGGCAAGTTCCCTAACTTAAACTTGAGTTAATATTGTTTAATTATTATTGGTGGTTAATTATTGCTAATTAGACCACATCCAAGGATTTATTGTTGATATTTCGCAGTTAGTGCATGTTTAGTAATTCAAATTGAATTACTGATTCAGAATATATACATCCGTAGATTAATTGTTGTTGGATATTCATATCCGTAGAAGCTAGAATTGACAGTACAAATAATTCCTATTTATTGTTAAAATTATATTGAGAAATGTCTTAGCCAATTATTCTGGTTAGACAAACATTTGTTAGAACTTGATAGGTTCGAGAAGAGAAGAGAATTTAATTATAATTGATAGATCAATGCCAGTTCTTTTCGCTAGATCGAAAAAGAAAACTTGATAGGTTTGAGAAGAGAAGAGAAGAGATGCAAATAGAATTGGAAATCACAGTATTTTGTTGTTAAATCAAAATCTTGATTCTGAGACTGGAAAGAACAACCTTTTATATAAAGGGAATATTTTTGATTGTATATTCGATCTTTGCACGCGACTTAAGTATTATGCATAATATAGGGTACAAGGAGTTGGCCGACTCCAAGTACTTGCAGAGGGGTATTATTTAATCTTTATGGTTATCTGATACACCTGAGTATATATCAAAGTAAATCTTTAATATCTACCAGAGAATATAAGTTCAAGATCTTGTGTGATCACTCAACAAAAATCTGGAAAACATTCCACTTTGCTATTTCGTAGAAATGATTCTTGATTATTCATTAGAATATCGTAGAAACTTTGAAAGCGTTGTACTCTTTCATTATTGAATTATTGTGTTGTATAAAATACGAGGATATTTGTTATTGAATAATGGTTTGTTTAGCTATTTCAAAGTTCCCCGAACTTTGGATTCATTCTATCAAAATATATAGTTTGTTATTTTGAATTCTTATACATTTATTGTATGTCTTAACTTGCGGGGCAAATTAGTTGCTCACCCTTGCTAAATAACACTTTTCAGCTAGGGACGAAGTGGCAGGAGGTGCTGCGAAGGATAAAGGAAAAGGCATCGTGATAAATTAGTTAAGAACATTATTATTATATCGTAGTTGTGAACCCTTTTTGTATAACTAAAGGGTATGTGTGTAATGTTAAGGTTATCAGACCTGAGACTTATGTATTAACCATATATATTAATGAGTTATGTATTCTTATTCTTGTATGAATGGGTAGTTAGATGTTATTATATTTTGGATCGTGAACACCAACTCGGGGGTCAGGTAACCCGGATTTGGGGGCGTCACAGATGATGGACTTTAAAATCATAGAAGATGGTAGATTTCATTCTCTACTTAACTCTTCTAAATGAATTATTATTTCCACTGCGAATATTGATTTAAAACATGTTGTCTATTATATTCTATCAGTGTTTTCCCTGTTGAGGACTAACGATAATTTTTTCTATATTATCTTAGTCATAATATTCTTTATTGGGCTAGTTGAGCTCACCCTTTTCCTTTTTGTTTGATTTTTCTTCTCAGGAGGTGAGAATGTAGCGAGTACTAGTCGGGGTATGGAATGATGGTTCTAGACAGTTGTTTAGTAGTCCTAACTATTTTGTAAAATAGTGTATTAATAATTGTAATGAGGAATTATTTGAGTGTGAATATTGTCTAGAAGACAATATTTGTATTTAAACTCACAGTTTATATGTTGTCGTATTTTGCACGACAATTGTATTAATAAAGTTGTAGTTATTTCTGTACCATTTATTTGGCGACTCAGAATGGGTGATGTATACCTATTTTGGGGGCATCATAGTTGGTATTAGAGCTTAGGGATATGGTCTCTAGCGGAGATCGAGGAATAGAACTAGAAGGGGAGAGACGAGTAAATCCTTCGCTAGTGTGTCCTACCTAAGCTTATTTGTTGGTTGGTTAGAGTATAAGGTTACTATGTTGCACATCAATTTCTTTAATTAACCCTTGTTTTGTGACAATATATAAAAATGGCAGCTAAAAATATTAATGATGGAGTGAATGAGACCGTGGCCAGGAGAACGTGCAACATGATGGCAATGTTCTTCCTGTAAACAACACCATTGAGCAGACGATGAACGATGAGATGTTTAGAAGTTTTTGCGGTTCATCCAAAATTAAACGAGGGAGACTCCTATTCAAAATGCAGGTAGAAACAATGGCAACGAATAGCTTGTTACTTCTAAGAAATTCAAGGAGTTGGGACCGCCAGAATTATGGGGAAAGCCGAATCTGATTAAGGCAGAAATGTGGGTCAAGCAAATTACCAAGATATTTGATGTCTTGGGATGCACGGAGGAACAGAACGTTCCATTCGCTACTTTTATGTTCCGTAGTGAGGCAAATTATTAGTGAGAATCTGTGAAGCGTACCCAGCCAGCCGCACTCAACATGTCTTAGAAATCATTTCAGAAATTGTTCAATGATAAGTACTTTCCTGAAAGTATTCGTCATATGAAGGAGGTAGAGTTTAACATACTGGAACATAATATCATGACTGTGTCCCAGTATGAGGCTAAGTTCGCAAAGTTATCCATGTTTGCACCTCATTTGGTGGAGAATGAGGAACGTATGACGCGGATGTTTTTGAGAGGTTTGAAACCCGACATTCGTCAATACCTCATTTCTCACAAATTTTCTTTATATTCAGATGTTGTCAACAATGCTTAATTATTAGAGCGAGATAATGAGTACGTTCAACCGAGGGATAACAACCAGGGTCATACCAGTGGCAGCAGTCATCGAAGCAATGATAACCATATGGGAGGAAAGAATACGGACAAAGTGGTAACCACTCTGGTGGTAATCGTGGCCATTATAATAGAAGAAGCGAGTCAAGGGGAGATTTTAAAAAGAGAAGGTACAACAATGACAATGTGAAGACATCAGGACCAACATCAACTATTTATAAGGGAGGAGAACGACCACCAGTCATATGTTATAAATGTGGAAAAGAAGGACACATCAGCCCAAACTGTCCACAACAGTTCAAAGCATGTTGTAATTATGGAAAGGAAGGGCATATCGCTCGAGTTTGTACAGTGGCAAAACCAAGTCCAGCGGGGATGGTGACTCAAAAGGTTGTCCCAGACAAGTCAAAGTCAGCGGTTCCTGGAAGAGCATTTGTTGTGACTGGCCAAAATACAAGGAACCCGAACGAGGTGATCACGGGTATGCTAATCATAAACTCTTGCGATGTTTATACCTTACTAGATACCGGTTCAACCAATTCTTTTATCTCTCCTGCTTGTGCTCAATGTTTAAACTTGACTCGGGAGAAATTAGACTTTGACTTATCTGTGGAGACTTAGTTAGGAGAAACTTTCATTACATCCATTATTTATAAATATTATTTGATCCAAGTTGGCACCATCACATTACTTGTTGATCTTATCTCTTTAAAGATACTTTCATTTGATGTGATTTTAGGGATTGATTGCTTAACTACTCATCATGCCAAAATTGATTATTTTCGTAAGGTTGTTAGTTTTCATATTCCTAACCAACCTGTTATGTGAATTCAAGCAACTAAACCACTAAAATAAATCACTGTCGTATCAAGCCATAAAGTCATTCGTTTATTGAAAAACGAATGTCAAGCTTTCTTAGCCCATGTTATGGATTTGAATAAAAATATGTCAGATTTGAATAATATTCCTGTTGTTAGTAAATTTCCTGACATATTTCCTGAAGAACTTCTCGGTCTACCCCCAGAACGTGAAGTTGAATTCTTTATTGACCTTGAACCTGGTACAAAACCCATTTCTAAAACCCCATATCGAATGGCTCCTATTGAACTTCAGGAGTTAAAGGTCCAACTACAGGAGTTGTTGGACATCGGTTTCATTCGTCCTAGTACATCTCCTTGGGGTGCTCCTGTTTTATTTGTAAAGAAGAAAGACGGGATTATGCGACTTTGTATTGACTACGGGGAATTGAACCATGTCACCATCAAGAATAGGTATCCGCTACCTCGCATTGATGACCTGTTTGACCAGTTGCAAGGAGCATAATTCTTTTCAAAGATCGATCTTTGTTCTGGATATCAGCATCTGAAGATTAGAACTAAGGATATTCTGAAGACTGCCTTCAGAACTCAGTACGGGCATTATGAATTCTTAGTCATGTCTTTTGGATTGACTAATGCTCATGCGACTTTCATGGATATGATGAACCAACTATTCAAGGAATATTTGGATCAATTCGTTGTTGTCTTTATTGATGACATCCTCATATATTCCAAAAGTCGTGAAGATCATGAACACCATTTGAAGCTGGTACTTCAAAGGATTCGTGAAAATAAGCTATATGCCAAGCTGAAGAAATGCGAGTTCTGGCTTGAGGAAGTAGCATTCCTTGGGCACGTGGTGTCAAAACATGGAGTATCTGTTGACCCGGTGAAGATTGAAGCATTACAAAGTTGGGAACAACCGAAGTTGGTGACCAAAGTTTGTAGCTTTCTGCACTTAGCTGGTTATTATCGGAGATTCGTGGAAGGATTTTCTCAAATCACTACTCCGTTAACTCAACTAATTCGGAAAGATACAAAATTCGTATAGAGCGAGGAATGTAATGCCCTAGAAAAATCAGATTTTTGAGAATTAAATTTTTATTAGATTATGTGGATTAAATGAATTTAATTAATTGATTATGGGAGTAAGCTATTTGAAGGTCGTTCTATGACCTAGACATATCGGAATGTCGTAGTATTTTGGCTACGTGGTAGAATTAAAGTGTTTGAATTTCCAAGATGAAAATAAAAGCTTTCCGAGAAATTTTCTAAAAAACACTATTCACGCATTTCTACTCGGGAATTATTTTTGAACTTCCGAGAAATATGTAGTGATAGAATTCTAAGATGAGATGGAATATCTAATAATATTTCAGTTATGGCATTCCGAGAAGGAATTTAAATGCGTATAATTAAATAAAGCGATGATCATATAATACGTAGGTATTGTACGAAGTAGTGAATACGAGTATGATACGAAGTATTATACGAGTAGGTATGAATGATGGAATGTTGTATATATAAATAAGTATACGAGTTAGAGTATGAGATTAATACATAAATTATACGTTATAAGGCTTTAAGCCATATGTATTGGATTTGTAGAATTGTGTAGGAAATTGTAATGTCCAATTCAGATAATAATAAAGCCCAATACGAATTAATGTTAAAGCCCAAATATATGAATGGTTAAGTCTAGTGTAATTTAATAAATAAGCCCAAGTGTTTGTTTAATTGCAAGCCCAATGTATAAGTTAGGTTAATTAAACCTTAAGCCCAAACTATTAATCCAATGGGTTAGGGTGAACCATGGGGCAACCCATAATCATATAGGTGAATTGGTGACCAAGAAGTAAGTGTGATGAGCAAGTAGACTGAAGGGTTAAGCAAATGATAAGTTAAGTAACTTAAAGGCTAAGTAAATTGCTTATGTGTGATGAGCAATCAAAGTACTTTTATGTGATTAACAAGTTAACTTAATGGCTAAGTAAGTTTGATGGCCAAGTAACTTATTTGGTGAGCAAGTAAACTTAGGGTTTAAGTAATGAATAGTATGGAGGTTTAGCAAGGAGGTGGAGTGGTCTTATGACCATTATACCCTAACTTAGGAAGTCTTATAAATAGGAAGCTTGCTAGCTCATTTGTTAGTTGTTAGATTTTCATCCAATAACTTATAGCTTATTGGTTAGAGAGAAAAAGCTACAAAAGCTAGAACAAGTTAGCCTTTGAGAATTCAAGAAGCGAGAAGGAGATTAAAGATTAACCAAGTGATTATCAAGGGTAAGAACTTAAACCATGAATCTCTTTCTCTTCCATTGTTAGAGAAGTGGGCAGTGGTAGAACATGTATGCTAAGGAATGATAAGAATGATTAATCAATGGACTTAAGCCGTATAAGTAATGAATAAGTAATTCAAACTTAATTAAGTTATGAATTTATGAAGAGCTTATATGAACTTCTCATATGTTTACTTTAATAAGATTGTATGATAATAAGAACCAAGAATGGTGGTTAAAAGACTTAATCTATAATAAGTTATGAGAAAGGAAGTCATAAATAGTTTATGTTTTTATAAGTTATAAACTCACAAAAAACAAGTAATAACTTATCATGTTTATAAGTTAATGAAGTATATATGTCATGATGTTAATATGATGGATTGAATCAATTTGAAACGAAGACCAAATCATAAGTAATGAAGTTATGGCGGAATTCACGAGTTCGGACGATAATTGTCGAATTCGTAAAAATCTTGGAATGGAAGTCGAATTTTGATATTGAGCTTGGAAACATTAGTTTTCAATGGCGGCAAGTCGTAGTTGGCATTATAGAGTTGCGGACTCGAGAATGACAAAATTCCGACTTAGAACGAAGAAACGAGCGTTGAACGTTCACGAACGTTTATCGTTTTTGTTAAAAATGGACTAATAGGTGAATTTTTAGCAAACGAAGTTAAATAAATAAAATTATTACATAAACGCGTAGAGTATGTAATTTGTGAACCATAGGATTTTGAAAGAGCCAATTTGGACTTATAACGAAGAAGTTATGAGCCCGAAAATCTCACTCAAGAAATTGTCTGTCATAAATTTTCTAGTGCAGAGGATTGGCGCCACGGCGCCAGTCAAGGCAAGATATGTCACGCCACAACGTCGAGGCAAGGGAGTGGACACTGCAGAGTCGTGCTGCAGTGCCACTCAAAGTCATAACGCCAAGGCCATGATGCACAATGAGAGTCGAAGATCGAAAGGAAAGTATGCGTATGGCTAGCTAGTACAAAGGGATGCCATGCCGCAATACAACGACAAGCGATATTTTTGTTGACCAAGTTGTCTTCGATCCCAATGGGTTACAAGACAAGTATGGGTCATATAATTGGTTAATGAACATAATAAGACCTTTCCTAAATCACATTTATAGTGATGACTTTAGGAATTTAATGTTGTTTAATGAATAATTAAACGAAGAACGTAAAGTATAAGAAAGTGAAATATATTCAATAATGATGATTACTATAACGTTGAGAGTTATAACTAAATGTTGTTAAATATTACGTGAACGTGAATGATATGCAATACGTGTACTTAACGATCGAGTTTTAGTAAATAAACTTAAGAATGTTAGTAAGCCGTGAGGAAGGATGATTAACTCGGAACGACTGGTATTAATAATAATTTTAGTTAAGTTATAGAAGAGAAAGAAGTTGGTAAGAATGATGCAAGTTATAATGGTAAGCCGAAACCAATAATAACAAATCTAATACAGGATTAGATTAAGAAGAAGGGTAAGATTTATTAGGAACCATGTATGTTCATTCATGACCTAATGTGGTATGTTATGTGGTTATGTGTTGTAGAGACTATAAACATTCAAAGGAAAAGTAATTTTTACTGTAGTAGACGCTGAAGGCAAGTTTTACATAAACGCTTGTCTAACCTTCGTGTTAGCCAAGTTTTTTGTGATTCATGTTATCAGATACATGGACTATTTTACTAAAGGGTCGATGCCAGTTTTACCTCGGCTAGACTAATCGTGAAGATTGATTGATTTCTTTACAAGTCTTTCAATATAGAATTGTTAACGCTATCCTACGCCAATTGTTTGGTACGGATTCAAGGTAAGCCTGAGTATGAATAAACAAATGTATTTTTCATCGATTATTCGATGGGAACGCGAGGTTGCCAAAACTTAAACGTACATACGTTTAACAGGATGTAGTGTTGATCAATATAGAGTACTACAGGCTGATCACCCAGAAGTGCTCGTAAGATATGCCGGACTTACGAACTTAGTGTCGGGTTGTCCTTTTCAGAGAAATTATGAAATGCTCATGGTCTTGGACCAGAATTAATGTTTTACTGAATATTGTCATTGTAAAATATTTTAAAGGAAGAGAAATGCTATTTTGAATTATTGATAGTACTTTGTAACTACTATCCAGTTATTGAAGATATATGATTCCTATGTTTCAAGCATGTTGTTTGAAAGAAATTGTTGTACTTGATGATCTTATTATGCTCACTCTTGCTTGAACCATATGAATGCAGCTAAAACGGAACGAATTGAGGGATCCGAAAAGGATAAAGGTAAGACGAAGATGACCGATTAGTTTACCTTGTAATAAACTAGTAAGTTGTATATATTATAGTATGATGAACAAAGAATGTAATGGATTTAGAACTTGGGAACATGATTTAATATTATTAATGCAATAAGAATGTCGTTGATACACACATTTTGATGTCGTTTCAATAGAATGAATGTACAGTTATGAGTAACGTGTAGCACCATCTATCGGGTTTGAAGATATCTAGATTTGGGGGCGTCACAGGTTGGTATCAAAGCATTAGGTTATAAAACTTAAGGGGGGAAGAACCTTAGGCTAGTAACCTTATTATGGAAGAAAAGTCCGAAGGAAGTAAACTCGAGCTTTACTTAAGTTGAATGAGTTAATAAGGTATTGAGGAAACTCAGTACCGAAAGATTTAAATGATGGAAAGTAACCCTAAATAAATTAAATGTGATTTGTGCTTATACTATTTTGTGTTATGTACTAATCAACATATGTGTTAATGTAGGATGTCGATCGATAGCTTGATGTATAGAGATATACACGCAGTGGGCGAAGAAATTGTGAATAGAGTGGAGTCTGTACCCATGCCAGTGGCGGAGGTACCATTAGTGATTCTAGAGGAGTTAGAGACAGTGGAGTACTTTTTAGAGGAGGACTACTCCGAGGGAGATATATATATAGTGTCATAGCTTAGTATGAAGAACGATGTGGAGGAAGGGATGGAGGTAACATCGATTAATACGGTGGTACCTACACTAGAGTCATCACCTCAGATGAAATGAGATCATTGTATCTGGCAGTGCTTGATAGGAATGTGAAACTGAGTACAGTTGTGCAGAATCAGAAAGAAGAGATTAGTGCTCTTTATGTAGCGAATGAGTCTGTAGAAGCAGATTTTGAGTCAGAGCATGATGAGAAGGTGTTCATGATAAATAAGGCTAGGGATTATATGAACGAGGTGGTAGAGCTTCGGAAGAAATTGGAGGAGAAGGATCGGAAGATAGCACGGATGTCTTACATCCATGAGAGTGCTCATAAGGATTTCAAGCTGAAAGTTACTTGTTATTCCACTGAGTCGGGACAGACTCGACATACTATTAGTCGGGATACTGTAATGAGGATTGTGAATGAGAAACATGAGGACGCTGTTATGCATTATTAGAAGTCTATAATAAATAAATATATGTGTAGTGACGTAAAACCCTCTTTTGTATAAAAGGGTAGTCTTTTTGTAAATCCCAACTTTTGTGAAGTTCATTTGCGGGATAAAAATGTAATAGCTTTTGGCTATGTAAAACAAATTGTAAATAGTTTCAAACTATGAAGAAGTATATTAATATAATGAAATTTTTATTTAATGTTCTTTGATGTGGTATGAGGTATTAGTATGGAAGGATAACCAAGCAAGTATATAGATAATAATGAAATTTTATTTATTTAATCAGAAAATGCCGACAAGGAAAAGACAATGTAATTAGGAAGCGGAATCATGTAATGAAAATGAAGGGGGTCAAAACAACCCTATATAAAAGTTCGTTAATTTATTAATGGTTGCATTTAACTAAACTAGGGGTAGAGTACCCGCCGAACCTAGGTTAGCCAGAATGACTACCTTTAAAAGAATTTAAAAGCGTAGGTCCGCCGGAGTTTAAAGGAACGACAGACCAAATAGAGGCCCAGACATGGGTAAAGGAAATAGAGAAGGCGTTTGTTATTATAAAACGTAGGTGATACATAAAAGCCTTCTTTTGTGACTTACATTATAAGAAGGGAAAGCTAACTTTTGGTGGGAGGCTAACCAGGGTGGGGCTAGAGTAAATACGGTAATGTGGGAACAATTCAAGAAGGTTTTCTTCGAAAATTATTTCCCTGCAAGTATGTAGGGGAGGAAGGAGATTAATTCTTAGAACTTAAGCAAATGGGACATGACGGTTCCCCAGTACGCGGCCAAATTCAATGAATTGGAAAGGTTTTTTCCACACTAAGTGGACACTGAGGAGAGGAAGGCTCATAGGTTTGAGCAGGGCTTGAGACCCTGGCTCAATAGTAGGATTTCTGTGTTCTAGAGTACATCTTATGGGACCATTATGGAGAAAGCGATTATAACAGAGGGTGGTAGTGAGACGTTAACCCAATACCACAAAGAGAGAAAAGATAAGAGCAAGGAAGAGGGAGGAATTAAGGCAGAGACTGCCAGTAGTAGTGGCATTATGCCAAAAAAGAAAGAATTTTAACTCTGGGAATACTAGAGAGGGACAAGGGGATCCTAAGCATAAGATTGGAGCTTGTAAGACATGCGGAAAGACTCATCTAGGAGTCTATCTGAAAGGGAAATCGGTTTATCATTCCGGTCAATACAATGAATGCTTATGTGCTGTTTGATTGGAGCGCTACTTTTCTTTTAAAGCATGAGAGTTTGCTAAGTGATTAAGTTCATTCTAGGAAGGGATTATAAATACCTTTATACGTTAAGGTAGAGAATGGGGAAATAACTTTCGTTAATTATATTCGTGGAAATGGCTTCATGAATAAGGAATGTAAGCAAGTATCCGTAGATAAGTACCGATAAAGTTGAGAGAATTTGAAGTAATTCTCGGTATGAATGAGTTGATTAACCATAGAACTTTAATAAATTATTAGAATTAAAGTATGAATCTTCAATTTTCTAAAGTAACCCAAGGTAGTATTTTATGATAATCAAACACTGCGACACTCTTGTTGTCTAACCATGACGCAAGTTAGAAGGATGGTAAGGAAGAGGATGAGTTGTTACGTTTGCGTATCAACTATCGTAAGGGGAGTAAGTTAGCAGTTGGGAGTAAATAACCAGTGCCCGAGATCAATGATCTATTTTATCAGTTGAAGAGGGAAAATAATTTTTCTAAGATAAATTTGTATATGGGGTGTAGTCGGTTGAAAGTAAGGAGGAAGGAGGATGTACCTAAGGCTACGTTCAGGACTTGTTAGGGTTATTAAGAGTTTTTGATTATGTTGTTTTGGTCAACTAATGTGTGGAAGTTAGACTTTTCGTATGGGGTGCCGAGCAAGTCGGTGGAAAATTGATAGGTACTCTGGTGATGTGCTATGGTTGAAAGTACCATTAGCGACATAGAGTGTTCAAATAATATTGGGATGAGGGTGTCATAATGATCATTGGTGGTATTCTAGTCTACTTTAAAACGTCAAAATATCACGTTGAACATTTGAAGATAATGTGAGAAACACTACGGAGGGAGAAGTTGGATACGAAATTCACAATGTGTGAATTGTAGCTGAAAGAGATAGATAAAATTTGTTATTGAGAAGTATGTTGGGAATGAGAAGGGAGAAAATAGTTTTTAGGAGCTAAAAGGAAGGTTAAGTGAGGCATCTGTATTGTCTTTATCAGATGATACGGGGGATTTTATAGTGTATCTTGATGTTTCACATAGATGACGGGGTTGCGTGCTCATGTAGTATGGCAAGGTCATTACGTATGCATCACGCTAGTTAAAGAATTATGAGGAGGCTTATCCTACTTATGATCTATAATTAGCAGCTGTAGTTTTTGAATTAAAAAAATCTGAAGATAGTATTTATACGGGGAGAAGTGTGAGATATAAACGGACTCTAGGAAGGTGATTAGAATTGATGAAAGATTACGACTGTGATATGTTATATCATATAGGGAAGGTAAACATAGAAACCGACGCGTTAAGTAGGAAGGGTAGGGAAAAGTTATCAATGTTAGCGACTCAAAATGAGTTAATAACGGAGATGGCAAGAATAGATCTAGAAGTTAAATTAAGGAATGAAGAGGTAGAAATGTTATTCACAACGTATACTCAATCCACGATAATGCAACGAGTTAATTAAATATAACTAGGTAACGAGGGGTGCAAGAGAGTGAAGAAGAGGATGCATGATAAAGAGAATATCATGTATAATCTTGTTTTAAAGAAGGATTTTGAGTTTCAAATAATTTTAAAGTTAAAGGAAGAATTAATCAGAGGAAGATAGCGTAATATGTTAATAAGTATTTAAACTTCCAACTCAAAGTATTGATAGGAAGTGACAAGTCATGAAAAATAAGATAATACCTTCGTTAAAGGTGAAATGAAAGAACCACAATGTCGAAGAAGCATTGTGGGAACTTGAAATTAAAACAAAAGAAAGTTTTCGTCAATGGTGTATGTAATATTAGCGAGATTCTGGGGACATATTCCTTATAAGGGGGGAAGAGTGTAACGCCCCAGAAAAATTAGATTTTTTAGAATTAAATTTTTATTTGATTATGTGGATTAAATGAATTTAATTAATTAATTATGGGAGTAAGCTATTTGAAGGTCGTTCTATGACCTAGACATATCGAAATGTCATAGTATTTTGGCTACGTGGTAGAATTAAAGTGTTTGAATTTTCAAGATGAAAATAAAAGCTTTCAGAGAAATTTTTTGAAAAACACTATTCACACATTTTTGCTCGGGAATTATTTTTGAACTTCAGAGAAATATGTAGTGATAGAATTCTAAGTCGAGATGGAATATCCAATAATTTCATTTATGGCATTCCGGGAAGGAATTTAAATGCATATAATGAATTAAAGTGATGATCGTATAATACGTAGGTATTGTATGAAGTAATGAATACGAGTATGATACGTAGTATTATACGAGTAGGTATGAATGATGGAATGTTGTATATATAAATAAGTATACGAGTTAGAGTACGAGATTAATACATAAAATATACGTTATAAGGCTTTAAGCCATATTTAATGGATTTGTTGAATTGTGTAGAAAATTGTAATGTCCAATTGGGATAATAATAAAGCCCAATATGAATTAATGTTAAAGCCCAAATATAGGAATGGTTAAGTCCAATGTAATTTAATGAACAAGCTCAAGTGTTTGTTTAATTGCAAGCCCAATGTATAAGTTAGGTTAATTAAACCTTAAGCCCAAACTATTAATCCAATGGGTTAGGGTGAACCATGGGGCAACCCATGATCATATGGGTGAATTGGTGACCAAGAAATAAGTGTGACGAGCAAGTAGACTTAAGGGTTAAGCAAAGGATAAGTTAAGTAACTTAAAGGTTAAGTAAAGTGCTTATGTGTGATGAGCAAGCAAAGTGCTTTTATGTGATTAACAAGTTAACTTAATGGCTAAGTAAGTGTGATGGCCAAGTAACTTATTTGGTGAGCAAGTAAACTTAGGGTTTAAGTAATGAATTATGAGACTCCGAATTTTATGAAATGAAAGTATTCTATTTTTTTATAATCGTTTTATTTAGTAAATGGTTAAATTGATAAAAGGTTAAAGTTAAGGGTGATATGTGAAATTTTTTCAAAGTAAGCAAGTTGTCATAAAATAACCTGTAGTAAAAGTACAGTAATATGTGTGGTTGCATAGTAGCGCACGGTATTAATTATTGATGCTTACGTGAGAAATCACTCAGTTATACTCAATTATTGCTCTAGTAATTGTTGCATCATATCTCTCATATTATTGATTCAATTATGGTCACAATATCATTTGCATAATATGTTATATTATTAAATCAATAATTGAGACGGCAAAGTTATTTATATTTTTATTTGCAATATTGACAATGTCTAGAAGTTCTATCAAGGAGAGGTTTGGTCACCTAATTACGCACCAATAAGGAGAAATCCTTATCGAAAAGCCCTCTCTTTCCTGGGAATGACCTGGTTGTTAAATATTGAGAGTTATAATAATAATTATGAATAAGTTCGTGTTGATTAAAGATGAAATTGATAGTTCCATTGTGTGGGAATTGTTAGTGTTAGTGGAAATAAACATTTATTTCGATAATAATTGATGTCTGGAGGTTATATTGACCAATCGGGTAATTAACCGGATAAATGAGCATTTTATTGCTATTAATTCACATGCTTATAAATATTTGTTCACATGTGTGTACTATTGATTCACATTCTTGTACTATTAGGGGAGGTGGTGCAAGATTGATAATACTTGCATGACTAAGTTAAAAATGGAGGTATAGATAGAGGTACTGTACTGTAAATTGTATTTTCATATATCTAGAACTATTGATTCACATGATTTACTATTAGGGGAGGTGCTGTAAGTGTTATAATACTTGCATGGCTAAATTAAAAATGAAGGAAAAGAGGAAGGTATTATACTATAATATTTTGAGCCCCAATACGTGTAATTATTGAAACTATATTTTCCTATAAATAGAAGTTCATTCCTTCATTATTTTTCACCAATTCACTAAAGCTATAGAGCAATTATTATAGAGAGAAATTATAGAGAGAATGAAGAAGAGAAGTTTGCTACCTCACTATTCCAGTATCCAGACTTCTTTTGAGGTAAGGGGTATTATTTCTTTCGTATTCATGAAGAGAGCTATTGTTATTCCATTCCTTATTATTATGTTGGAATAACCTGTATACGCGGACTACCGTATATATGGTGAAATTCTTATGTTATTCCATTCTTTATTATTGTGTTGGAATAACCTGTCTATGTGAAGTACCGCATACATGGTGAAATTCTTCTATTATTCCATTCTTTATTATTATGTCAGAATATCCTGTCTGTGCATTTACGCACGACCTGGTTCCATTATTTATTATTTTGTTGAAATATCCTGTCTGTGCGTTTACGCATGACCTGGTTCCATTATTTATTATTCTGTTGGAATATCGTGTCTGTGCATTTACACATGACTTGGTTCCATTATTTATTATTCTATTGGAATAACCTATTTGTGCGGTCTATCGCATGCATGGTGAATTCTTCTATTATCCCATTCTTTATTATTCTGTTAGAATAACCTGTCTATGTGGATTACCACATGCATGGTGAATGATCCTTCGTATTCATTCTTTATTAAATTGTGGAAATGATCCGTCTACGTGGATTACCGCATGGCGGGTGAAAATCCATTCGCAGTTTCGTATATTCTATTTTACTCGTATGTGATATCATTTCTTCTGTACTCGTCATGAAATATCATTTTATTTAGTATTTTCTGTTACAAGTTACTATTAATAGGTTACTATTCACTCTAGTATTATTCACTCGGGTATTCGGGGCACTTTTTAGATCAGAATACTATTCACGAGTTACCATTCACGGGTTACTATTCACCCAAATATTATTCACTCGGGTATTTGCAGTACTTTTCATGTCGGGGTACTATTCATGAGGTACTATTCACGAAGTACTATTCATGGGATACTATTCACGACGAAAAATTAATTCTTTTCTGTCCAAATTATTTTTGGTATATGAATATTATTCTTGAATTTTACTCCACAAAGCAGTATCATGTTGACAATTTGGATATTTTTAAACTTAGGATAAATTTAAAGTCTTTAATATTTATCCTTGATTTCGTTTGATTAATGCTTATATCATTGTCATCATCCTCATGCTTATATTGTGATGAAAGTCATATTTGGCTTACGTGTATAGATGGACTTTTGATTATTGGTTTTATAATTGTATATCTTTGGCTTACGTACAAAGATGGACTGTTGATTATTGGTTTTACAATATATCTTTGGCTTACGTGCAAAGATGGACTGTTGATTATTGGTTTTATAGTAGTATATCTTTGGCTTACGTGCTAAGATGAACCGTTGATTGATATCTTTGGTCGTAGTGCAAAGATGAACTGTTAATAATGATAGCTTTGGCCCGTAGTAAAAAGATGGAATGACAGTATATGACATGATTATGACCACTTGTGATACTAATGAATATCCTTGGTCGTGGTGCAGGGATAATTTGATGATGTGATTGGCAGGATCATGGCCATTAGTTAACAGTTGAATGTCTTTGCCTGTATTGCACTGATAGGCAATTGATTGGTATGATCATGACCATTGGTTTTATAGTTGAATATCTTTGGCTAGTAGTGCAAAGATAGACAATTGATTGGTATGATCATTGTTATTACATTTGAATATGTTTAGTCTTTGGGGTAAGGATATTGAGTAAATGTTCTATTAAGCCTTTGTGGTAAGGAGAAATTGTTGATTCACATTATTATAAACATGAATTGTGAATTTAACTAACATCTTTGGGGGTTCAGGCGAAGACAAGTGATGAAAGTTCTATTTGTCTTGGGTATAATAAAGAACTGTTGATGAGTATTACAAGGATAAAATTGATGATAAACTTTTAAATCATAGAAGATAGTAGATATCATGCTCTACTTGACTCTTCTAATGGATTGCTTATTCCACTGTAGTTGTTGATATAAAACTTATTGTCTATTGTATTCTATCAGTTGTTATACTATTGAAGGCTAAAGATAATTTATTCTTCATTATCTTAGTCATAATATTTCTTACTGGCTAGTTTAGCTCACCCTTTCTTTCACTGTTCTCTTCAGGAAATGAGAATATAGCTAGGACGAGTCACGAAATAGAGTGATGGTCCAGGATAAGTGGCTTTAGTAGTCATCACTATTCTGTGAAATAATGTGATAATATTCTTATTAAAACTCTTAGATTATGTTTTGTCGTATTTTACACGACAGTTGTATAATTAAGTTGTATTTGATTTCTGTACCATGTATTTGGCGACTCAAGATTGGTGATGTATACCTATTTTGGGGGCGTCACATGAATAGTATGGAGGTTTAGTAAGGAGGTGGAGTGGTCTTATGACCATTATACCATAACTTAGGAAGTCCTATAAATAGGAAGCTTGCTAGCTCATTTGTTAGTTGTTAGATTTTCATCCAATAACTTATAGCTTATTGGTTAGAGAGAAAAGGCTACAAAAGCTAGAACAAGTTAGCCTTCGAGAATTCAAGAAGCAAGAAGGAGATTAAAGATTAACCAAGTGATTATCAAGGGTAAGAACTTAAACCATGAATCTCTTTCTCTTCCATTGTTAGAGAAGTGGGTAGTGGTAGAACATGTATGCTAAGGAATGATAAGAATGATTAATCAATGGACTTAAGCCGTATAAGTTATGAATAAGTAATTCAAACTTAATTAAGTTATGAATTTATGAAGAGCTTATATGAACTTCTCATATGTTTACTTTAATAAGACTGTATGATAATAAAAAGCAAGAATGGTGGTTAAAAGACTTAATCTATAATAAGTTATGAGAAAGGAAGTCATAAGTAGTTTATGGTTTTATAGGTTAAAAACTCACAAGGAACAAGTAATAACTTATCATTTTTATAAGTTAATGAAGTATGCATTTCAAGATGTTATTATGATGGATTGAATCCATTTGAAGCGAAGAACAAATCATAAGTAATGAAGTTATGGTGGAATTCACGAGTTCGGACGATAATCGTCGAATTCGTAAAAATCTTGGAATGGAAGTCGAATTTTGATATTGAGCTTGGAAACATTAGTTTTCAATGAAGCCAAGTCTTATTTGACCGAATTCCGACTTAGGACGAAGAAACGAGCGTTGAACGTTCACGAACGTTTCTTGTATTCGTTAAAAAATGGACTAATAGGTAATTTTTAGCAAACGAAGTTAAAATAGATAAATTTATTACATGAATGCATATAGTATGTAATTTGTGAACCGTAGGCTTTTGAACGAGCAAATTCGGACTTATAACGAAGAAGTTATGAGCCTGGGAATCTCACTCAAGAAATTATCACATCATAAATTTTCGGTGTGCCGAGGGATCGTGTCATGGCGCCCATCAAGGTGAAGATATGTCATGGCCAGAATCGGCGCATGAGGAGGAGTGGACACTGCAGAGTCACTCTGCAGCGCCACTCAAAGGCATAATGCTTTCGCTCATGACGCCATGAATAGTAGAGCCTTTGGAAAGTGGCGCCGCAAAGACCACTACTAGTACAAAGGGATGCCAATGCCGCAATGGCCGACAAGGTATTTTTGTTGACCAAGTTTTCTGTGAACCCAATGGGTTACAAGACAAGTATGGGTCATATAATTGGTTAATGAACATAATAAGACCTTTCCTAAATCACTTCTATAGTGATGACTTTAGGAATTTAATGTTGTTTAATGAATAATTAATTGAAGAATGTAAAGTATAAGAAAGTGAAATATATTCAATAATGATGATGACTATAACGTTGAGAGTTATAACTAAAAGTTGTTAAATATTACGCGAACGTGAATGATATGCAATATGTGTACTTAACGAGCGAGTTTCAGTTAATAAATGTAAGAATGTTAGTAAGCCGTGAGGAAGGATGATTAACTCGAAATGAGTGGTATTAATTATAATTTCAGTTAAGTTATATTAGAGAATGAAGTTGGTAAGAATGATGCAAGTTATAACAGTAAGCCAAAACCAATAATAACAAATCTAATACATGATTAGATTGAGAAGAAGGGTAAGATTTATTAGGAACCATATATGTTCATTCATGACCTAATGTGGTATGTTATGTGGTTATGTGTTGTAGAGACTGTAAAGACTCAAAGGGAAAGTAATTTTTACTATAGTAGACACTGAAGGAAAGTTTTTCTTAAACGCTTGTCTAACCTTCATGTTAGCCAAGTTTTCTGTGATTCATGTTATGAGATACATGAACTATTTTACTAAAGGGTCGATGCCATTTTTACCTCGACTAGACTAATATTGAAGATTGATTGATTTATTTACAAGTCATTCAATATAGAATTGTTAACGCTATCCTTCGCCAAATGTTTGGTACGGATTCAAGTTAAGCCCGAGTATGAATAAATAAATGTATTTTTCATCGATTATTCGATGGGCACGCGAGGTTGCCAAAACTTAAACGTACATACGTTTAACAGGATGTATTGTTGATCAACATAGACTACTATGTGCTGATCACCCAGAAGTGCTCGTAAGATATGCCGGACTTAAGACTTAGTGCCAAGTTGTCCTTTTCAAAGAAATTATGAAATGCTAATTGGTCCTGGACCAGAATTAATGTTTTACTGAATATTGTCATTGTAAAACATTTTAAAGGAAGAGAAATGTTTTTTTGAATTATTGATAGTACTTCGTAACTACTATCCAGTTATTGAAGATATACGATTCCTATATTTCATGCATATTGTTTGAAAGAAATTGTTGTACTTGCTGAGCTTTTTATGCTCACTCTTGCTTGAACCATATGAATGCGAAAAAAAAACCGAATCTAACAGGGATCCGACAAGGATAAAGGCAAGACGAAGATTAGCGATTAGTTTACCTTGTAATAAACTAGTAAGTTGTATATATTATATTATGATGAACAAAGAATGTAATGGTTTTAGAACTTGGGAACGGGATGTAATATTATTAATGTAATAAGAATGTCGTTGATACACACATTTTGATGTCATTTCAATAGAATGAATGTACAGATTATGAGTAAAGTACCGTAGCACCATCTCGCTTCAGTTGGAAGATACTCGGATTTGGGGGCGTCACAAGGAATGCGAGAAGAGTTTTCAAGAGCTTAAGAGGAGACTTATTTTGGCACCTGTTTTGACAATACCATCTAGTTCGGATGGATTAATTATCTACAGCGATGCTTCAGGCAATGGGTTCGGATGTGTTCTCATGCAACATGGGAAAGTCATAGCCTATGCCTCATGACAACTTAAAGAATATGAGAGGAATTATCCTACTCATGATCTAGAGTTGGCAGCACTAATTTTCGCGCTAAAAATCTGGAGGCAATACCTATATGGGGAGAAAGTGGAGATATATTCAGATCATAAAAGCCTCAAATATTTCTTCACCCAAAAAGAACTCAACATGCGGAAACGACGTTAGCTCGAGCTATTGAAAGATTACGACCATACCATTCAATAACATCCTGGAAAAGGGAACGTGGTAGCTAACGCATTAAGTAGAAGATCATATACGAGAACGAGTGCGATGTTGTCAACACAAAGGCCCATTTTGTGTGATTTACAAAAGATGAAGATAGAATTCAAGACTCCGAGGACCCATGCAATGATGTTAAGTATATGCATACAACCAACTTTAATCGATAAAGTTAAAGTTGCTCAAGCCACAAACCCAGAGCTGATGCGTATGAAGAAGAAAGTACAAGAAGGTGTTATCCCAGAAGCAAGAATCGATGAATATGGAATACTTTGAAACAACTCCACACTTTGTGTTACTAACGACTCTAATTTGAAATACAAGATCATGATTGATGATTGGGTAATATACCCATGAATTGGATATATTTGGGCTTAATTTATTGTATTCTCAAAGTATTTAGATTCGTTTTACTGTGTTTAGTTGTGATATTGCAGATTTGTGAGCTGTAAGAACACTTGGGGACATTTGAACTGAAAAGGGCATAATTGTCATTTTTTGAATCCTAGCGCCGGGGCGCTCTACTCAATACTAGTCCTAGTGCCGGGGTGCTGGGCCGGGATTTCAGTTGACCATGTTGGCGTGTTTGACTGGACGTTGACTGCATTAAAGGCTTTAAAGAGGTGGTTATGTGACAAAATTGAGTTGGAATTGGATTGTGGTTGGACAAGTGAAGTATATAAAGATTATTTCTATTAAAGTAGGGGACTAATCTACACAATTGGGGGCTGATCAAGGAGCAAGAGGAGAATTTGAAGATTTTGACTTAGAGTTCTTCTTCTTCTTTATTCTTTTAATTTGTGTAATTCATTAAGGATGATTTTTCGAAGATTGTTGGTTTTAATTTCCGTTATGAACTAATTTCTTTAATTAAGATTCCAATTGAACCTTTTGTGGCTATGAATTAATTATTTAACTTATTCCAATTATCTATGTTGAAGTGAATTGTTCATCTTGCTTTGCATTTATTGATTAATTATCTGGGCAATAATTACCTTGTTACTCTCGAAGGAATTGAAAGAGGAATTCTAGGGTTAGAACTAGGCATGGTGACATGTGACTTAGTTATTTGCAAAGTGAATAATTAGGTTTGTGAATTGAATGGAAATATATGTTCACCGCATATAACACATAAGGAATTGGGATTGAAAAAAGTTTAATTTAATTGTTTTGCATAGGAATATAGCAAGATTAATCTGGATTAAATAGAAGGAAATTGATCACTTGAAAAAGGACTTTTAGCATTTGAGAATTTCTATTAACAATTCAGTAGGCATAATAATTGGGATAATTGGATAATTGATTTATAGTTCATAATTGGGGATATTGGAGTCTTAATCCTTATTTATCTGAATTTAAACAAATTTTAGTGTTGTCTATTTGCTTTTTTTTAGATTAATTTCTTTTAATTATTTAATTAAATTTTCTCAATTCGAAAAATCATAATTTATGGTTGTTTAAATAAAATTGAATTGGTATAGTGCTACTAGTTGAAATTTATTAATTAGAATTCTCTGTGGGATCGACACTCTATCTTATCACTCTATTACTTGTTGACCGTGTATACTTGCACGTTTGCTTTGATTGTGAAATCAACCAACAAGTTTTTGGTGCCATTGCCAGGGAACTTCTTTATTAGTGTTAATTTCATATTAGTTATAATCAATTCGGTCTTAATTTAAACGTTACTTATTTTTCTTCTTGTATTTGCAGGAATTCTTTGTGAGTGTATGCACACTAGATCAAGGGCGAAAAAGGAACTTTTTCATTATACACACGATATTGAAAGGAAGTTCTGGAAATTGCAGTCGCCTAGTGCAGTGTCACCTATGGAAGAAGAACTGGCAGAACAAGAAATTCCAGCGAACATGACAGGGAACGACCAACAATCACTTAGGGACTATGCCATTTCGAATGTCACGGATATACAGTCAAGCATTAGGAGGTGATAAATGAAAATAGTTTTGAGATTAAATCAGGAACAATTCAGATGCAACAAAATACATGTCAGTTTGGGGGTAGTTCGATAGATGATTCGAATGAGTATATCTTAAGTTTCGTGGAAGTTTGTGACACCTTCAAATTCAACAATGTATCAGAGGATGCTACATGGTTGAGGATGTTCCCGTTTACCTTGAAATATAAAGCGCGAAGTTGGTTACATTCTTTGCCTCCTGGCTCCATCACAACTTGGGAAGACTTAGCCCAAAAATTTCTAGCTAAGTTTTTCCCACCCGCGAAGTCGGTAAAATTACGGAATGATATTCACAACTTTGCATAATTTGACTTAGAATCTTTATATGAGGCATGGGAATGATTTAAGGATATGCTCCGTAAGTTCCCACATCACGGAATTCCGCAGTGGATACAGTTAGGGATATTTTGTGATGGTTTGCACGCGTCCACGAGGGCCAGTATTGATGCAGCAGCAGGGAGAGCGATCATGTCTAAGAGTTTTGATGAGGCATATCAGCTGTTAGAGACAATGGCCACCAACAACTATCAGTGGCCCATGACGAGGTCTAATCCTCCGAAAACACCGAAAAAGTTTGACGTAGATGCGATGACAGCATTAGCAGCACAAGTGGCCGCAATAGCTAAGCAAGTGGAAACATGGCGTCCATAATCCACACAGTAGGTAGCAAT
This sequence comes from Panax quinquefolius, assembly GCA_020205615.1. Taxonomy (NCBI): domain Eukaryota; kingdom Viridiplantae; phylum Streptophyta; class Magnoliopsida; order Apiales; family Araliaceae; genus Panax; species Panax quinquefolius. The sequence goes on along the minus strand of CM035163.1, from coordinate 96,030,385 downwards.
GGTTTGTGAATTATGTGCTGGGGGTCATGCTATGGATCAATGTGCCATAAATTCTGAATCAACTCAGTTCGTAGGGAGCTATAATCGGCATAAGTCTTTTGGGTTATGTAATGCACCGACAACCTTTCAACGGTGCATGATGGAAATCTTCTCTGATATGGTTGAACAGAATTTGGAGGTATTTATGGATGATTTTTCTGTGTTCGGTGATAGCTTTTATTTATGTTTGAAAAATCTGATTTTAGTGTTGAAGCGATGCGTGGAGACTAATCTGGTTCTTAAATGGGAAAAATGTCATTTAATGGTGAAAGAAGGGATTATTCTGGGGCATACGGTTTCTACAGCAGGGTTAGAGGTGGACAAAGGGAAGATTGAGACAATTGAGAAATTACCTCCTCCATCATCTGTGAAGGGAATCCAGAGCTTCTTGGGACATTGGGGTTTCCACAGACGCTTCATTAAAGATTTTTCCAAAATATCAAAACCCTTATGCTCCCTGTTGGAGAAAGACGTGCCTTTCAAGATGGATCAGTCATGTATTGAGGCATTTGAGGTATTAAAGAAGAAGTTGGTCTCTGCTCTAATTATTGTGGCGCCCGATTTGTCTTTACCGTTTGAATTGATGTGCGACGCCAGCGACTACGCAGTTGGAGTAGTATTCGGACAACGTCACGACAAGATTTTTCACACAATCTATTATTCCAGAAAGACGTTGACGGATGCCCAATTGAACTACACAACCACCGAAAAAGAATTACTTGCAGTTGTGTTTACCATCGATAAATTCAGAGCATATCTGATTGGGACCAAGGTAATTGTCTACACAGATCATTCTGCTATCAAATATCTGATTGAGAAGAAGGATTCCAAACCACGGTTAATACTGTGGGTTCTGTTATTACAAGAATTTGATTTGGGAATCCGGGATAGAAAAGGTACAGAAAATCAAGTGGCGGATCATCTTTCTAGGTTGGAAAACATGGAGGTTCAGAATAAAGATAACATAATGATCAATGAGAAATTTTTGGATGAACGACTTCTTCGAATAACCACAATATTACCATGGTACGCAGATTACGTGAATTACGTGGTTCCTAAGGTGTTACCACCGGATTTGAACTCACAACAACGGAAGAAATTCCTCCACGACGTGAAGCAATACTATTGGGATGAAACATTTCTGTTTAAGTCCTACGCGGATCAAAAGATTAGATGTTGTGTACCACATGAAGAGATAGACAACATACTAGGCCATTGTCACTCATCCGATTATGGAGGCCATTATTCTGGTGATCGAATAGCAGCCAAGGTGTTATAATCAGGATTTTTCTAGCCCTCTCTATTCAAGGATGCTTACCTCTATGTGCTAAAGTGTGATCGGTGCCAACGCGTAGGTAATATCTCCAAGCGCAATGAAATGCTACTCAACTCAATTTTGGAGGTAGAACTGTTCGACGTGTGGGGAATCTATTTTATGGGACCTTTCCCATCATCTTTCAATAATCAGTACATTTTGTTGGCGGTCGATTATGTTTCCAAATGGGTAGAAGCCGCAGCTTTACCCATGAATGATGCCAACGTTGTCCCACAATTCTTAAAGAAAAACATCTTCACACGATTTGGGACGCCAAGGGCGATAATAAGTGATGAGGGAACTCATTTCTGTAATAAGCAGTTCATAAATTGCTTGTAAAGTATGGGGTTTATCATAAAATTGCAGCCGCGTATCATCCCCAAACCAATGGTCAAGCAGAGGTCTCTAATAGGGAGGTCAAGCGAATTCTAGAAAAGGTGGTCAATCCGTCACGAAAAGATTGGTCTTTGCATCTTGACGATGCTCTATGGGCATATCTATGACGCCCCCAAAATAGGTCCAATCCATCCAACTTATTCTGAGTCGCCAAATACATGGTACAGAAAATAACTACAACTTTATTACTACAATTGTCGTGCAAAATACAACAACACATATACTGTGAGTTTTAATACCAACTATGAATCATGTCCCAACTATGGACCGCACCTCACAGTGATACCTTACATAAAGGTACAGTCTAGAACTGTTTTAGAAATTAAGATTTTTGGGAAGTGCTCAAGAAACCTTCGTATGGGGAGGCCATGAATCTAAGTTATGATAGATATCATATGTCCAGAGAATTATCCTTGGTTGATCCAATAGACCCCAAAGAAAAACGAGAAGATTACTATCATGTTCCTTCCGATGGTGAGTCTTCTCTTGACATATAACTATCTCCACCGTCTGCGATTGAACATTATGTTTCAACCCAACTCCAAGATCATATTGGTAGTGCTCGTAGATATACTCAGCAAGAGGATGCGCACAACCCTGTCTTATGATAACACGAGTTTGTATGTCATTAGACATCTTGTATGATAGTGGCAAAACACCATTCCAACATTGGGTTCGCCTCACCCTATTGTTGTTCACCAAAATCAATTATTAAGTGACGTATAATATACGACACACGCATCATAGGTCCTCATTACAATTATTTCCATACTATTTAGGAAGAACCTCAACAGCTATAGACCATCGTTCTATTCCCCTTTTATCCCCGCTCGACCCAGCTACACTCTTATTACCTGAAAGGAATTGTGAAGAAAAAGTGTGAGCACAAATAGCTCAGTAAATAATATCATGTCTAAAGATAATTAAATTATAAATAGCCTTCATCAGTAATAAATCAGAGATATAGAACATATGGTAGATGATAAAACTTTTCAACCATAGTTGCAGCGGAACGAGCAATCCATTAGAAGAGTCAAATAGACCATAATGTCTATTATCTTCTCTATGTTAAAAGTCCACCAACAATGTTTTATCCTTGTAACATCAATCAACAGCCTCATCCATAATCATATGAATAACTCATATTTATATTTGTGGTTTCAAATTCCATTTCTCATCCAAGACGAAGATAATTTCCATCACTTGTCTTTACCTCAAAAACATAAAAGATCGGGGTTATACAAAATCACACTTCCTATTCATAATCATACTAATAAATTCATCTCTCGCACTCTATTCCAAAGATATTCATCAACAAATTTCAACTTTTATGCTCTCGGCCAAAGATATTCAATAATAGGTCATCTTTGCACTACATGCCAAAGATATTCAAAAATGTTCATCTTTTGCACTACAGGCCAAAGATATTCAACAATGTCATCTTTTGCACTACGGCCAAAGATATTCATCAATAATTGATCTTTGCACTACAAAGCCAAAGATATTCATATCTCAAAGAAACATACAATCATTTCAGAATTTATATAAACCATAATTATAATCATGTTGATCAATTCACCTTTGCACTTAAGCTAAAAATATTCAATTGCAAATTCAATGGCCATGATCATACTAGTCAACGATTCAACTTTGCACTACTGGCCAAAGAGAACCCATAGCCACGATCATACCAATAATCTACCCATCATTACACTTAAGTCAAACAGAAATTTCTTCACCAGGATCATAAAAATGTTATATATGATAATAAAAATAATATGATCCAAACATGGATTTAATCTTAAGAGTAAGATTCATAAATCAACGATAATTTGGTCAGAGAAAGAAACTAATTTTTGTCATGAATAGTACCATATACGTGAATAGTAACTCCGACACAAAAATATAAAGTTTCACATTAAAATTCATATCAATATTTATAAAGACCTTAATTCAAATGTTATAAATCACTTTAAAATCTCATAATCTAATATTATTAATATTACCACAATATCTTAAACATTTCTTAAACTTATAAACAATTTATTTTAATTATTTACACTTTACTAATTAATGCATTTAATCATCCTAAAATGCCAAACTCATAAAATTTTATCACCAATAACCAAAACTCTCATCAAAAATCTGCATATACCTTATATAGGATTCTCAAGCCTTAAAATCCTATTTTCCAATTTTGTTACTTCACATAACATATTTTATTCATTTAATCATAACTAGTTCATTTTCATGAAAAATACCAAATCAGTCCCAAAAATATTTCTTTTCTGGGATTTAGCATAATATACTCCCATATTGAACATATATTTTTCTCAGAATTTTTAAAATTCATTTACTATTTTTCATATGGCCAAAACTGCCGAATATTTAGACATTTATCATAAATTTTACTTTTATCAATAAATTCCAAAATTTACAAGGTATACTGATATTATATAGATGCATTCCCAATAAAAATTTCATCAATTTTGGAGTTAACCACAAGGAGTTATAAGGGTTTACTTTTAAAATAGTTTTTTCTCGTAAAATCCATAACTCCTAATCTACATATCCAAAAATCGCAATTTTTGGACACAAACAATAAAACTCATCAAATTATCATTTCAAATTTTTCCAGAATTTTTGAAGGTCCGGAAAAAGTACAAAACTGAAAAAATATAATAACCCTTAAAAATCCCTTACCTCAAAAGATCAGTACTTCTGACTAGAATATCGGATGAAAAGTCGAAGGAACCCTGCACTGAATAGCAACTCTCAAAGTATCTAAATACTCACAAAAATACTCTCGACAATATAGAGAGAAAGAAAACTTGTTTCTGGTGTGATTTTCAATTCTAACAAAAGCACCTATTTATAGGAAAATGCTAGAACGCCAAAGGAGACTAAATTAATAAAATATATTATTTATTTATCAATCTTCTACGCATGCCACCACAAAACCAGCCCTCATTTTTGAAAAAATATAGCAGCCCATGTGCATTCAACACCAAACAAAAAGTGCGTCCCACCTAATTTTAATAAAAATCTTTTTATTATCCGAAACTTCAATAATTTATAGAAAATAGCTCGTTTATCAGAAAAATACAAATTTTATATCCATTCCACACGAAATCGAATTCTCTACAACTTTGTAGCTTTATGTTTTTCCAAATTCCAGACAGAAAATCTCTGAAATCTACAAACGGATGATTTTCAACACCGTTTCAACACCTTGTAAAATTCATAACAAATCATATATTAATTTTCAACAGTTCAAAATTTGTGGATATATATTCAACTTATATATGTATAAAATATCCAAAAATCACAACGATCCAACGGTCGGATTAAAAATTATAACTCACGCAATAGAGCTTTAAGAACACCGATTTGATCTTTTAATAGCTCCAATCCGACAAAATACTGATAAAATACCTCAACATTAATTCCTTCATTTATAACCACATAAATAAATCCATCATTTATATCCATATCAAATAAATATTTCCTTATCTTATAAATCAATAATTAATTATTCACAAATAATATTACAGAATCACAATTATGACAACCAGGTGGTTCCCGGGAAAGTGGGGGCTTTCCGATAAGGATTTCTCCTTATTGGCGCGCAATTAGGTGACCAAACCTTTCCTTGACAGAACTTTCTAGACATTGCCAATAATGCTATCTAATAATATTATTCAAATAATATGAATTATTGATCTGATAATGGGAAATACTGTGTAGTGACAATTATTGAAATAATAATAATATAAAATATCAACGCAGCAATTATTGAATTAATAAAATATTAAACAATAATTACTGTAATAATTATTGAGTAGTGCATTCTTATGTACGAATCAATAATTTAATAATACTGTGCAATATCGTGTGCTACTATGCAACCACGCGTATTACTGTAGTTTAACCACCGGGTATTCCAATAGTGTTAACGGTAACAATTACGCCGTTATTTATCAAAACTCAAACTTGTCGTTTTATTCATCCAATAGTTATTCCGTTATGGGACCCACAAATGACTGCGCCGTCGTACGAATATTCTCAACAGCAAGAATATTCCACAACCAAACGAATATTCCCAGACAATAATGATTATTTTATAACCACTTGCTTATTTTGAAAAAAAAAATTCATATGTCACCCTTAACTTTACTTTCTATTAATTTAACCATTTACTGAATAATAAGAAAAATTGAATACTTTTATTTCATAAAATTCGGGGTCTTACAATCTCCCCTCCTTATGAAATTTCGTCCCCGAAATTTACGTACCTGGTATTTCAAAGAGTTGAGAATACCTTGCTTTCATTTCAGATTATATCTCCTAGATCAGCTCTTCTGTATAATGATTTCTACATTGCTCATTTCCTGTATTTCAGATATCATTCTAGAATACAGCTTCAAAATTAAGGTTAATTGACATATCATAATTTGTCAACTTAGGTAAGAAAATTCAGCTTAGGTAGGACACACACTAGCGAAGGATATTACTCGTCTCTCCCTTCCTAGTTCTAATCCCGGATCTCCGCCAGAGATCATATCCCTAAGCTCTTATACCAACTGTGACGCCCCAAAAATAGGTCCAATCCATCCAACTTATTCTGAGTCGCCAAATACATGGTACAGAAAATAACTACAAGTTTATTACTACAATTGTTGTGCAAAATACAACAACACATATACTGTGAGTTTTAATACCAACTGTGACTCATGTCCCAACTATGGACCGCACCTCACAGTGATACCTTACATAAAGGTACAGTCTAGAACTGTTTTAGAAATTAAGATCTTTGGGAAGTGCTCAAAGAAACCTTCGTACATAGGAGGCAATGAATCTAAGTTATGATAGATATCATATGTCCAGAGAATTATCCTTGGTTGCTCCAATAGACCCCAAAGAAAAACAAGAAGATTACTATCATGTTCCTTCCAATGGTGAGTCTTCTCTTGACATATAACTATCTCCACCGTCTGCGATTGAACATTATGTTTCAACCCAACTCCAAGATCATATAGGTAGTGCTCGTAGATATACTCAGCAAGAGGATGCGTACAACTCTGTCTTATGATAACATGAGTTTGTATGTCATTAGACATCTTATATGATAGTGGCAAAACACCCTTCCAACGTTGGGTTCGCCTCACAGTATTGTTGTTCACCAAAATCAATTATTAAGTGACGTATAATATACGAAACACACATCTTAGGTCCTCATTACAATTATTTCCATACTATTTAGGAAGAACCTCAAAAGCTATAGACCACCGTTCTATTCCCTTGTTATCCCCACTCGACCCAGCTACACTCTTATTACCTGAAAGGAATTGTGAAGCAAGTGTGAGAACAAATAGCTCAGTAAAGAATATCATGACTAAAGATAATTAAATTACCAATAGCCTTCATCAGTAATAAATCAGAGATTTAGAACATATGGTAGATGACAAAACTTTTCAACAATAGTTGCAGCGGAACGAGCAATCCATTAGAAGAGTCAAATAGACCATAATGTCTATTATCTTCTCTATGTTAAAAGTCCACCAACAATGTTTTATCCTTGTAACATCAATCAACAGTTCCTTTCCATAATCATATGAATAACTCATATTTATATTTGTGGTTTCAAATTCCATTTCTCATCCAGTACGAAGATAATTTCCATCACTTGTCTTTACCTGAAACATAAAAGATCAGGGTTATACAAAATCACACTTCCTATTCATAATCATACTAATAAATTCATCTTTGCACTACGGTCCAAAGATATTCATCAATAGCTCATCTTTGCGCTACTGGCCAAAGATATTCAACAATAGGTCATCTTTGCACTACATGCCAAAGATATTCAAAAATAGTTCTTCTTTGCACTACAGGCCAAAGATATTCAGCAACAGGTCATCTTTGCACTACGGGCCAAAGATATTCATCAATAATTAATCTTTGCACAACATGCCAAAGATAATCATATCTCAAAGAAACATACAATCATTTCAGAATTTATATAAACCATAATTATAATCATGTTGATCAATTCACCTTTGCACTTAAGCTAAAAATATTCAATTGCAAATTCAATGGTCATGATCATACCAGTCAACGATTCAACTTTGCACTACTGGCCAAAGAGAACCCATAGCCACGATCATACCAATAATCTACCCATCTTTACACTTAAGTCAAAGTGAAATTTCTTCACCAGGATCATAAAAATATTATATATGATAATAAAAATAATATGATCCAAACATGGATTTAATCTTAAGAGTAAGATTCATAAATCAATGATAATTTGGTCAGAGAAAGAGACCAATTTTTTGCATGAATAGTACCCTATACGTGAATAGTAACCCTGACACAAAAATATAAAGTTTCACAATAAAATTCATATCAATATTTATAGCACCTTAATCCAAATGTTATAAATCACTTTAAAATCTCATAATCTAATATTATTAATATTACCACAATATCTTAATCATTTCTTAAACTTATAAACAATTTATTTTAATTGTTTACACTTTACTAATTAATGCATTTAATCATCCTAAAATGCCAAACTCATAAAATTTCATCACCAATAACCAAAACCCTCATCAAAAATTTGCATATACCTTATATAGGATTCCCAATCCATAAAATCCTATTTTCCAATTTTTTTACTTCACATAACATATTTAATTCATTTAATCATAACTAGTTCATTTTCATGAAAAATACCAAATCAGTCCCAAAAATATTTTTTTCTTGCATTTAGCATAATATAGTCCCATATTGAACATATATTTTTCTCAGAATTTTTAAAATTTATTTACTATTTTTCATATGGCCAAAACTTCCAAATATTTAGACATTTATCATAAAATTTAATTTTATCAATAAATTCCAAAATTTACAGGGTATACTGATATTATATAGATGTACTCCCAATAAAAATTTCATAAATTTTGGAGTTAACCACAAGGAGTTATAAGGGTTTACTTTTAAAATAGTCTTTTCTCATAAAATCCATAACTCCTAATCTACAAATCCAAAAATCTCCATTTTGAGACACAATCAATAAAACTCATCAAATTATCATTTCAAATATTTCTAGAATTTTTGAAGGTCCGAAAAAAGTGCAAAACTGAAAAAACATAATAACCCTTAAAAATCCCTTACCTCAAAAGATCAGTACTTCTGACTAGAATATCGGATGAAAAACCGAAGAAACCTTGCACTGAATAGCAACTCTCAAAGTATCTAAATACTTACAAAAATACTCTCGACAATATAGAGAGAAAGAAAACTTGTTTCTGGTGTGATTTTCAATTCTAACATAAGCATCTACTTATAGGAAAATGCTAGAACGCCAAAGGAGACTAAATTAAAAAAATATATTATTTATTTATCAACCTTCTACGCATGCCACCACAAAACCAAACCCTCATTTCGAAAAAAATATAGCGAAATTTCATCCAAGATTCAACACCAACCAAAAAGTGGGTTCCACCCAATTTTAATAAAAATCATTTTATTTTCCGAAACTTCAATAATTAATAGAAAATAGCTTGTTTATCAGAAAAATATGAATTTTATGTCCATTCCACATGAAATCGAATTCTCTACAACTTTGTAGCTTTAAGTTTTTCCAAATTCCATACAGAAAATATCCGAATTCTATAAACGGATGATTTTCAACACCGTTTCAACACCTTGTAAAATTCATAACAAATCATGTGTTACTTTTCAACGGTTAAAAATTTGTGGATATATATTCAACTTATATATGTATATAATATCCAAAAATCACAACGATCCAATAGAGCTTTAAGAACACCAATTTGATCTTTTAATATCTCAAATCTGACAAAATACTGATAAAACACCTCAACATTAATTCCTTCATTTATAAACACATAAATAAATCCATCATTTATATTCGCATCCAATAAATATTTCCTTATCATATAAATCAATAATTAATTGTTCACAAATAATATTACAGAATCACAATTATGACAACTAGGTGGTTCCCAGGAAAGTGGGGGATTTTCGATAAGGATTTCTCCTTACTGGCGCGCAATTAGGTGACCAAACCTCTCCTTGACATAACTTTCTAGACATTGCCAATAATACTATCTAATAATATTATTCAAGTAATATGAATTATTGATCTGATAATGTGAAATATTGTGCAGTGATAATTATTGAAACAATAATAATATAAATATCAACGCAGCAATTATTGAATTAATAAAATATTAAACAGTAATTACTGTAACAATTATTCAGTAGTGCCTTCACGCATTTAATCAATAATTCAACAATATCAGGCGATATCGTGCTATCTTTGCAACCACACGTATTTCTGTATTTTAACCACCGGGTATTCCAACAGTGTTAACGGTAACAACTACGTCGTTATTTATAAAAACTCAAACTTGTCATTTTATTCATCCGATAGTTATTCCGTTATGGGGCCCACAAATGACTGCGTCGTCGTACGAATATTCCCCGACAGCAAGAATATTCCACGACCAAACGAATATTCCTCGACAATAATGAATATTTTATAACCACTTGCTTATTGTGAAAAAAAAATTCATGTCACCCTTAACTTTACTTTCTATCAATTTAATCATTTACTGAATAATAAGAAAAATTGAATACTTTTATTTCATAAAATTCGGAGTTTTACAATATCGAACAACATATAAGAATCCGATCGGCATGTCACCTTATCAAATGGTTTACAGAAAGGCATGCCATCTCCCGGTTGAACTAGAACACAGTGAACACTGGGCCATTCGGAAACTTAATTTTGATCTACAAGCAGCTGGTGAGAAAAGGTTACTGCAGTTAAACGAGATGGATGAATTTCGGTTCAATGCCTATGAGAACGAAAAACTCTACAAGGAGAAAGTCAAAGCCTGGCATGATAAGAAAATTCTTGATCAAACTTTTAAACCAGGACAATAAGTCTTGCTTTTCAACTCTCAATTGCATTTATTCCCTGGAAAATTGAAATCTCGTTGGTTGGGACCTTTCAAAGTTGTATCTGTTGCACCACACGGTAATATCAAAGTCGAGGAACCAAATTCAAAATGCATATTCAAGGTTAACGGTCAACGACTTAAACACTACTGGAGTGGACCCATTGATCGACAATCTATGGTCGTGTACCTCTCCGAACCAGTGGACAATTGAACAACACAGCACAGTCGGGCTGAAGACTATAAACCAAGTGCTTCAGGGAGGCAACCCCGAGAGTTTTTAATGATTTAGATTTACTTTAGTCCAATTAGTTGCACTTCAATTTATTTCATTTTTAATTTCGTGGTAAGTATATTCCCTTGCATGACCTTACAATTGAAATTTATATTCCCAGGAAAATTGCAATAAAGAGGTTAAATGGGCAGGGCCAGGATAATGACAGCACCCCGGTGCTTGAATTGCTCACAAACATAGCGCCTCGACGCTAGGGGTCAGTGCCACATTCTGCTGGATAGCGCCCCGGCGCTGTGTTCACCCTTCAGAGCAGCGCCTCGACGCTGGGGATAATTACCAGATACTACTTTGTAGTGCCCCGGCGCTGGATTTCTATACACTTACAGCGCCCCGGCACTGAGACTCAGACTCAAAACCTGTTGTCTAGCGCCCCGACGCTCCAACCATGAAGAAAACTAGCGCCCGACGCTACGGTTTAAAATAGGACTCCTACAAGAACTTAAACACTGAACGGTTACATCTCTTTCTTTTCAATTGTTCTCACATCTTCTCACAAACTCTCTCACACGTCTCTAAGACTTTTATAAGGTAACCGAAACTTGGAAAGTGGATATCTGCATAACTCAAAGACACAACTTCATATCTTGTTTTCTGTGAGCTCTGTGTTCCGTAATTTTTATCTCTCACGTTCATCGTCAAAGGTATGTCTTGAATTAAATTCATATTATTGTGAAACAAACCCTTGTTGATGGTGAAATTGGTGAGTTAATATTCATCTTGATCTACATTCTCCTACATCTAGAGCAAGGATTTTGATTCTTCTGATCAAATATTGCCCATGGATGACTCACTTTTGATTAGAGAATTCATACATATGTAATTATTGAATGATAAGAGGTATGCATTGATAATAAATTAGTGTGATTCAAAGCAATTTATGAGTTTCCCATAACGTGTTCGATAAATTGCCTGACTCAACGCTAACGGTTAAATTTGCACATATCACCCTATCCACACACTGTATTTACTTGCCAACTTGCCACCACAATAGTATAGGCCCACTGTCACACATATTAATTACTATTGTGGGAGGGTACTAAACCGAATTGATGCATACATGGATCATATTGTTGTACACGACAAATCTTTTGGGCATATCTCGTGTTTCTTTTGCCGATTATCAAAGTTAAAGAATACATGCACATAATCGGTACACTTATGCGGTTTCATGCTATTATTTGTGATGCCACCCCCAACACTGTACTCAACGTACTCATATATTTTGAAGTTTAGGGGTATTTTCATGAATGCGGGTATCCTAACTAGAATTCTGTCCAATGGTAATTCATGTGTATGTCTTTATGTGCAGATTTTTCTACATGGCTTCCAAGCATCAACGTGGCGAAGGTTCAGGGACCGCTTCGACTCCACCTCCAAAATTCGACAGCCGCCGTTTTGTCAGTGCAGCGGCTCAAGAACGCTACAATCGCATGGCTACACGCTCACTAGTTTCAGAACGCTGTTTGAGACTCAATCAATCAAAGGATGGAGAAATGGCAGTAATGACAGCTGAGCGGAATTGGTTCACCCTCACTGAACAACCAGACCCAGCAGTCATTGCAGTAGTTAAAGAGTTCTACGCCAACGTGCCCGAACACTTCCACTATGGAGTGTTTGTGAGGGGAAAAACTATTGAAATTGGTGACAAGGACATAAACGGGTGCTATCAACTGCCATTAGAGGGACTGAATGACGAGTATGCAAGACTTGTGAGTGATGGGCCAGACAGTGAGAAGATAATTCATGAGCTTTGTCAACCGGGCACCACATGGACATTGCATGAACGGGGCAGCATGACCTTTCCACTATCTAACCTCAGTCTATATGGAAAGGCGTGGTATGCTTTCATTTGCGCCAAACTCATGCCCTGTACACATGTGAGTCATGTCACCAAAGAGAGGTTTGTCCTATTGTATTCTATCATTCAAGGATTAAAGATTGATGTTGGCCACCTTATCCAGCAGTCTATTCACAGGGCATCACGAGGAGGGACCACAGGAGGGTTACCCCATCCGTCTCTTATCTGCGTGTTTTGAGCTAAGTTGGGGGTAAAATGGAAATCTGATGAGATGATTCAAACGCCTTTGCCAGTTTTGGACCATGAGTTTATAAGCAAATATAAAGTGTGGACAGATGGAGTAAACCACCCTAGGGGATTAGGTTTTATAATTCCCCAAGTTGAAGCTTCTCAAGCTCCACCACCTCAGGCTCCACCTACTTATGGCCCTTCCTCAACAGCTCATCGTGGTGTGGTTCTGGAAGAGGTCCAACGAGAAATTGACGGTTAGTTTTTCAACCTGGAGTCCCAAAATGTCCGCCTGTCTGAATGTCAAGATGTGATTTATAAGTACTTGGTCGACCAGTTTGTAGCCCAGAATGCCATGAATGCCCAGCTGTTCCCGGGCGTTAATCTAAGTCAGTTCCCTACTGCTCCAATTCTACTTGTGTTTCCCCCTTCAGATCTAGAGATGAGCGAGGATGATGATTCTCTACCCGAGGCATAAGCTCGTCAGGGAAGTCCTCTATTTTCTTTAGATTTATTTTTCGCATGAGGACATTGCTCTAAATAAGTTTGGGGGTAGTTTATTTTTATTTGCATTAGTAGGTTGTTATTGTTAATAGTTTGTGGATGCGTTGAATTGTTATTGTTGGTTAAATGATGCATTTAAGATTGCATGTTAATTCCAACCTTTGATAGTATGTATGTTTGGGGCCAATGATGAAATTAAAATTACATGAATAAGGCTACTAAGGATTGTTAAACTAGTGAGATAATTTTCTTGATATGATTTAAATTTTCATCTGTTTGACACTGATATTATAAGGATAACACGTTTTGAAAAATGACCATGTTGGCTATGATAGTTTAAATGGATAGATAAAAGAGTTCTAAAGGATGAATGCTAGTAAAATGAAGGAACAATTTAAATAGCTAGTGAAGACTAAATTTAGATATAAACTCAAGTTTGGGGTAAAAATATTTGGAGTATATAACCTTAAAAAAAATTATAATAAACATCGTGGCAAGCATGTCTCATGTTCATAATGTTTTTCACATATTTGTGCTTCGTAAATATGTGAAAGACCTGAACCACATTATTGTGTTAGAACCAAATGAAATAGCCGAAGACTTAACGTATGAGGAGGTACCTGTCAAGATATTGGATAGGAAGGAGCATGTCCTACGCACAAGGTTATACCATAAGTCAAAGTTTTGTGAAGAAACCATGCTATAGAGGAAATGACCTGGGAGTTGGAAACGGAAATGAAAGCGAGGTATCCTTACCTTTTCAAAACACCAGGTACGTACGTCAATTTCGAGGACTAAATTTCATAAGGAGTGGAGGTTGTAAGTCTCAAACTTTTATGAATAAAATGGTATTTTCTCTATTTATTACTTTGAAATAGTAAGTGTTGATTTGATTAATGTGGTTAGTTATGGGTAAAATACGCAAATATTTTAAATAAGCAAGTGGTTATAAAATATTTATTTTTGTCGGGGAATATTCGTATGGTCATAGAATATTCTTGTTGTTGGAGAATATTCGTACGAAGACACAGCCTTTTGTGGGCCCCATAACGAAAAGCGATTGGATGAAGAACACGACAAGTATGAGTTTTTATAAATAACGGCGTAGTTGTTACCGTTAACACTGTTAGAATACCTAGTTGTTAAAACAAATATCTGTGCGGTGCATGTAGCAGATGATACTACCAGATTGCACCAATTATTGATTCTTACGTAAGAAAGCACTACTCAATAATTGTTACAGTAATTACTATTACATATTTTATTTTATTAATTCAATAATTGCTACGTTGATATTTTATATTATTGTTGTTTCAATAATTGTCACTACACAGTATTTCTCATTATCAGATCAATAATCCATATTATTTGAATAATATTATTAGATAGCATTATTGGCAATGTCTAGAAAGTTCTATCGAGGAAAGGGGTTAGGTCATCTAATTGCGCGCCAATAAGGAGAAATCCTTATCGGAAAGCCCCTTCTTTCCCAGGAACGGCCTGGTTGTCATTATTGTGATTCTGTAATATTATTTGTGAATAACTAATTATTGATTTATATGATAAGGAAAATATTTATTTATGTGAATATAAATGGAGGAAATTTTTGAAAAGTGACAATTGTTGAAAATTGATATTTTATCTTTTCTGATAAAATAATTCGTTTAAATATATTATTATATTTTAATAATATAATAATAATGATATTTTTACAATGAATGTGTGATATATAAATAAATGAGGAAAAAGAGTATTTTTGTTACAATAAATGCTAAAAATATGTTAAACATGTTGGTGGACCCCATTTCTTGACTGAAATTTGATTATAGCCTGAAAAATCTTTCGTATGTGGATTTCGGTCAATTTCTGCTTGGAATTTGGAAAAAACGTAAACTTACAAAGTTGTAGAGAATTGAATTTCTTATGGATTGGACATAAGATTCAAATATTTTTGATAAAAGGACTATTTATTATGAATTATTGAAGTTCCAAAATAATTGATTTTTGAAGTTTTACATATTTTTTTTAAAGAAAAATGTTTTTTTCATTTTGGTTGGCCCAACATGTGTGGTAAATGAGCTGATTTCAGATGTTAAGAGGTGGGCGTGAATTTTTTTTATAAATATTATTATTATATTAAATTTTCTGCTTTGGTGTTCTAAGCATTTTCCTATAAATAAGGTGCTTAGGTTAGAATTGAAAAACACCAAAAACTAATGTTTTCTTTATATATATTATCGAGCGTATTCTTGTGAGTATTTTGTTACTTTGAGTGTTGCTATACAAGTTCCCTTCAGCACTATATCCGGTATTCCAGTCAGAAATACTGTCCTTTTGAGGTAAGTGATGTTATTTTTTTTAATGTTATTATTTCTTTCAATATCATTATGTCAGAATATTGGTAAGATTTTTCTTGTGAAATTCTTGTCTTTTTGTGTCGTGGTTACTATCACATATACGACACTATTCACGTATACGACACTTTTCACGAATACGGCACTATTCACAGAAAAATTTAATTGTCGTTCTTTGTCTCAAAAGTCTATTTTTTTACTATCTTTGATTGTATCCATGTTTTGATATTCATTCTTGAATTTTACTCCACCATAGTATATTATGGGGTGCTTTTGAACATGGATAAACCGAAGTACGAATCCCTAATATTTATTCTTTTGTCTCACTAGATTCATTTATTTTAAAATATTTTTCATCATCCTCAATCCTAAATGATGATATAACTGAATATCTTTGGCCTGCAGTGCAAAGATGAATGATTTCCTAATGAACATCGTTGGCCCGTAGTGCAAAGATGAACAGGTGTTGAGATGAACACGACCAACTGATGAATATCTTTGGCCTGTAGTGCAAAGATGAATATTTGATTCAAAATTTATATTGATTGATATTATAGGGATAAAATATTGATGATGGACTTTAAAATCATAGAATATAGTAGATTTCATTCTCTACTTTACTCTTCTAAATGAATTGTTATTTCCGCTGTGAATATTGATTTAAAACTTGTTGTCTATTATATTCTATCAGATTTTTCCCTGTTGAGGACTAACGATAATTTGTTATATATTATCTTAGTCATAATATTCTTTACTGGGTTAGTTGAGCTCACCCTTTTCTTTTTTGTTCCATTTTTCTTCTCAGGAGGCGAAAATTTAGCGAGTACTAGTCGAGGTATGGAATGATGGTTCTAGATAGTTGTTTAGCAGTCCTCACTATTTTGTAAAATAGTGTATCAATAATTGTAATGAGGACTTATTTGAGTGTGGATATTGTCTGGAAGACAATATTTATATTTAAACTCACAGTTTATATGTTGTCATATTTTGCACGACAATTGTATTAATAAAGTTGTAGTTATTTCTGTACCATATATTTGGCGACTCATAATGGGTGATGTATACCTATTTTGGGGGCGTCACATCATATAATACATGTACATTAGTTAAGTCTAATTAATATTTATAGCATGTAGGACTCCATTAAATTGGTCACTAATAATTTAATATCTCCTTAAAACTTTATTATTCCAATTAGACTCACTTATTGAAATAATTTGTAATACTTTGACAGAGTACGTCTTTTAATGTGTCCACACATCCTTATTATCACAGAAGCAATTATTTAAGTAACTTATGATTCCCTACACTTTACTATATAGTTTTCTATATATTACTTAGTTATATTAATGTGTCACACCACATTCTCTTTTTAATGTAAGAACTATATAATATCACATGTCTTATACTCATCAATTAAATGAATACTACAATTCTAGTCATGCAATTTACTTTACTCAATGTAACAATTAATAATCACATATCATTAATTTAATAATCATTAACAATTAATTAATATTCTACAATAATAATTAACACGTAATATAAATTAATTGTTCACTTGATAATTCCTTCGTCGATTAATATCATTATTAATAGTTCCCATCACTATGCCACACAAGGCTTTCAGCGAGTTCATCGCAACTCCATACATTTCCAATTATTTAATATAATTGAGTTAACTCATCTCGTAACACAACACTATTTATATTCAAATAAATATTTATTTCCATTAATATATCTATTTATTTATGTATGGAAATTCTCGGGTATTATAGGTGATACGTGGTCATGCCCCTCAAACCAGCCAAAGGGAGATAATCCATGCCTGATGCATGTGTAATGAAGTTGTAGGGAGAAGTAAGCCCTGAACACGTCTGTACACTCCACTGGTAGAAAGAAGTAAGACATGGCTATCTCATGGGAAAAGCAGTACCCAAGACGTCAGAATGTGCCAATCGGTCTTAGGTGTGACATGAACCACACATACAGCAAGACCAAGCTTCCTGAAAACATCCCTGCAGAATGGGTATGGCAATACGTGGTCGACCTCAAGGTCTCTGCTACAATCATCGGTACAATGGTATGTCCCTCCAGAAGATCTCGCACTAGTATAACAAAACTGATGTCTAGATGATCCATGTTCAGTGGCATGTACAGATAAGCCACTACACACATCATGAGTACGTCTACTCTGGCCACATGCCACTGATCCTTCGACCTGGTAAAATCCCCGGAGTGCTGAGCATAACTGTCCACATAGCCAAATCTATCTATCAAAAAATGCACGGACACTACATGGCCGGATGTGATCTCATCCTGAACTACTCTACTCCTCAAACCAGTGAGGGTCATGAACTGTCGGCTCATATATTTGATAGCCATCTGAGCGCAAAGCCTATCCAGAGGCAAATCTGTCAGTCGTTCATACTCCTCTAAAGTAGGGGTCAACTCCTGGGTATCAAATCGGAATACCTGCTTATTCGGTACCCTGTGCTCCAGCATGCCCTCTACAAAACCTACAGGAACCTAAAACATCAGGAGGGTCATGGAGTGTCGCAATAGCTGGTTTACAGTCAACCGATCTGGTGGTGACAAACTATCATACCATGATCTCAAATATGAGGCCACTAATACTGGTGGGGTGTGATCAATACAGCTAACTATCGAGGAAGACATCTGTGTGGGTTGTATTATAAGACCATCCAGGGGTCAATGCTGAATATATCTTGACATAATATTCATAACATAATACATGCATGATATAACAATAGATGGCAATATGATGTAGGGAATGGAAAACAATATACATACATTCCAAAGTACATCATCATCTAATAAATCATCTTTGTATACAGCTGGAAAATACAGGGAAATGGGGCACAACCGCCCAACAACTAACAACGGCCTATCAAAAGATATAACGAGAATGGGGTACAACCACCCAGTATCTAACAGAGGCTGTAAGAACCGAGAATTTCACGAATAAATAATTATTTTGATATAATAAAAAAATGAATATTTATATTGATGTGTTGGAAGATGAGTAATTCAATTAATTCAAATTAAATTTTTAAGAATTGAGAAGTATGGAATTGATGATGAGAATTGTGAAATGCTTTGTGTGGCATAATGTGGAACTAGGAAATTAATTAAGTGAATTAAAAGAGAAATAGTTTATTAAGAGGAAGATTAATTATGTGTAATTATACGATTCCATATATGGAATGAATAAACTCTTTAACTAGTAATATTACTGATATGGAAGTTAATTCGTGTCATGTAAAACTAGTATGGTGATAGATGTCTGGAATCGGCTTAGAATAAACCAGGTTTGACATCTTAGCCGAGGGCCAGCAGTTCGCCCTCCCAATGATAAAACCGGTATGGGAAAAGTTGGTTATTACTGTAGAAATTAAATGGGATATTATTATAATGTGTGACATTAATAAAATCATATGATAAGAGTACATTCTAATGATATAAGGTACTAAGAAGTACAATGAAATCATATGTGACATTTTAATACAGAAATAATTAAGTAACTATGTATTCCAGAAAGTGGGAAAGGAATTAAATGTTTAAAATGGACATTTAATATTGAATAATGTTACAATGTGGTTATGTGAGTAGTAAAAATATCTATGGGAGATACCTAGACAATAATACCTAGCTGCGTTTTTTTATTATGTGTACCAAATGTACACGGATTAAGTGAGATGGTTATATATTAAATCCCTAATTTTTCATATTGTAGTAACCATTGTACATTAAAAATTCATCTTTGGGAATTAGAGGAACCAACCTAACCGTTAATAACCAAATTGCTAAGTATTAGAACCATTGTTCTAAACTCAGTTGCACAAAACAGTGTCCAATTACTTTACGTGACCAACAAAAAATGAAATGTAGCTATGAATAGGTGATGATGGCTATGAAGATGGCTAATGGTGGGTGGTTGAGCAACCTTTTGTTAACCACTATTTTTTTCTTATACAGCATGGACTCCAACCTCAGTATAAACCCTATACCCAGTTCACCGTTACTCTATAAATAGCAGCTTCATTTATCATTTTTACGTTACTGAGAATTGGCTGTAAAATCAAGGATTAAAGTTTGAGTTTCTAGTTGTTTAAAGTAAAGTCTAGCATTTGCAAAAGATAGAAGTTAAGCAAGCTAAGCCTCAAAAGGTATAAATTTTGACTTTCATTCTTAATCTTGAGTTTTGTCAAATTCTTGAAATTTCTTGAATTCTTCATCAATTGGTATGAATTAGCATGCTACCAATGTGTTTGTGAAGTATATTTGCATGAATGGAACCTTTAATGATGGATTTGCGCATGTTTAGACTAAGAAAAATCAAAGTTGGTTGATGCTCTGCAAAATAGAGTATGTTACTAGAGTTGGTCCAGGAAGGGCGCAGCTACGCCCAATTTATACTAGGGTGCAACGCAGCTGCGCTGAACCCCACGACCAGATTTTGGTTTCTGTTATGCTAAGTTGTTGCTAATTTGGTATTAGGACTTATATATACATGAAAAAGAAGTATAGCATGTGGTTTAAAGCTTTCTTATGAGATAGGACATGACCAACATGATTTAGTAGGAGATTTATAACAAAAACCTAAAGTTTTGAAAACAAACTTTGATGAAACTTATGTTCTGCAAATTTTTAGCTTGATGGTATATACATGACTGATTTCGAACATAAATGAGCATGATATAGGATTTATAGTTCCCTTGTTCATGGCCAACTTGTTAGGCTTTATGTTAGAAAACTTTTTCAAAAGAAAAGCTTGTCATATCAAAGCTAATATCGATGAATACTATATGATGTATGTTCTGACCTTGTGAAAAGGTTAACATGACTTAACTACACATGATACGAGCTTTAAAGATGTTTTATATGGGTTAAATCGCATTGTTCAAGTTTAAAATGATTTCAAAAGCAAACTTGGATATGTTTTCAAATAAGTTGCATTAATGTGAGTAATTAAGTTCTGAGGATTTAAGACGATATGTTTATGCTCATTATATCTCTAAACATGAATCTTATATGTTAAACATAATGGAAGTAAACCAAGCATGAGTTTAAGGCATGTTTTAAAGTACTAAAAGATGCTAGTTATGAACAAATAGTGTGGACACTTATGAGCATGTGTAGTACAGATTATATGATATCTCTATGTGGACATATGACCAAACTTATAAAGCATTGTGATTACATGACCGTATTATGCTTTAATTCCTTAGAAATCTTAAATTTAGACCATGAAATGTAAAAATGAACTCAAGATGGTCATACACTTGTATAAAGTCCTTTAGCATATATGAATATTATGTGTGATTGTTTAGGTATACTAAAGAATGGGACAGAAATAGGAAATGCAAGGCTCAACTCTGTCTCGCCAGGGACAACGCAAAATTGCACCGCCCTTAAGCCTAACTTGTATGCACATTGCCGCCATCCCAGAATCGATTCTGCGATTCATTTTTGTAATATGAGGTCTAAGGCATGCTTATATGGTTTGTAACAATTCAAGATTTTATTAGTTGTAATTTAAAATATTTATTAAATGAAATAAATATTTATTGATGTTGTTATTATTAGTAAATATTTATGAATTAAATTTATTAGATAATATTCTAAATTAAATTAATTTATAATTTTGAGAGTTGTAATATACCATGAGAGGTTATATTGTTGTTTTAATTTAATAATTTAAAGTGGTATGTTAAATTATTAAATGAGATGTTATATTGTTGTTTTTATTTTATAATTTAAAATGGTATGTTAATTATTAAATAAAATTATAATTTTGTTATATTTGTTTGAGTGGAATATTTATTTAAAATATAGTATGTGTAATTAATTTATTTAATTAATATTGGATATGAAAATCCAAATAAATAATATTTGATTATAAATTATAAATGAATTATTTATTAAAATAAACTAAAGTAATTTTAAAATTTATTTACCCAAACAAGGCTTAAAATATTAAGTCGTTATTTTAAAGACTTTTTGCCAAACAAAGCCTTATGGCTTTTGGATTTTTGATTTTTGAATTTTTAGATAATATAAATAAAACAAATAAAATAAATTCAGTAATAAATAAAATATATTTATAACCTAAGTGTTATATTTGTAACTGATATTCTAATTACTAGACGTATTATGGTTTATCAGTTTTTATCTTTACGCTTAAGTGTGTATTCGTTTTACGTGAATTGTCATTTGGCCTAAGAAGAAAAGTTGCAGAGAACTTGGGAGAGGATTGAGAGAGAGATTAAGAGAAAACCTTAGAATTCCAAAGCAATTTCTGTTGTTACCAAGCCAATTTGAAGGTATTTTCTCAAACACCTTAAAATTATATATATATATATACATATATATATATATATATATGAGTTTTACGACATAATTTATATGTTCTGTGAATTCAATTTTTTGAATTGTTGCTTTACAACTGAATTATTGTGATTATAAGTACTCCCTCTATTCTTTAATATAGGTCGTTTTAGAGTTGTGCACAAGTATTACGAAAATAATTATATAGCATTAATTATAATATCAATTGTCTATATTGCCCTTATATTGAAAGAAGAGATTGTTATTTATTGGACAGAAAATAGTAAGAGAATCAAAGTTGCGTTTAATATTTGGGGTAATATTGGAAACTAAGCAATTAATGCTTATTTGAAATTCTCAAACGACTTATATTAAGGAACAAAAATATTTCTTTAAAACGACTTATATTAAGGAACGAATGGAGTAATTGTAATGCTAGAGTTTATGTTTAGATAGGGAATTGTATGCTAATTTCGTTTAAAAGTAGGAAAAGTAATTACAGTGTATATATTTTTCATATGGCTTGTGAAAGTACCAATTATGATGGTCAATTTGTATGATAATCTGTAAATTGAATTTTGATTATGCTAGTCCATTAAGAAAACGAAGAGAACGTAGTTTGAATGAAGTAATTTGAACAAGAATGTGATCAGAATGATGATTTCTATGAAGAATGTCAAAAAAAATGGAGTTTTGTGTAAAAACATGAAATTTAAGGAATTAAATTAGTTAAAGTGGTTGTTAAATTGTTCTAAGTGGTTGAATATGTTAGCAATCATGTTTGTGATAGTTCTATACCAATTGTATTTATTAATTTCACTATTTTGTGGGTGAAATTCATGTTAGTTGGGCTAAAAACGACTACTATTCGTTGCATTTACATTTACGTCGTGGCACCAACAAGCATTTCTTATTTGAAAGCCAAGGCCAGAAATGGCGCAGCTACGCCGGTCCTAGGCTTATGTATGGCGCAACTACGCCATACACTGATCTGAGGCAGTGGTTTCTGTTACTGATGCAGACCTTTGATACCACTATAACTTAGTTTTATGATGTGCTAATGTAACAAGCATGTAATGAGGAGGATAAAACAGAACCATGTCATGTCATTGATAATTTAAAAGTTGTAAAAGGATTTATAAATTATGAATGTAATATGTTAGGACTTAGTATACACATTGAATGGTAAATAAGTGTTGTTAAGCTAACACTTAGAATTTTTGAAATATATATGGTAGCATAAGACTTGTACTAAATTAACAAGTTTAGCTAGAAATGGGTGTTATTTTGGAAGTGGATGTTAATATGTCTAATAGATATTGTGATTCCACTAAAATGTGTAGGTGAACGTGAGTTGTAATTTATAGCTTACGCGCGAGGCAAGTTTCTAAACCTTATCTTTTTACATTGAGCAAGATTCTTACTCTAAACTTTAATTAAGCAAATTCTTGTATTCTTAATCATTATTTGAGCAATCTATAACTTTAACTTTATTCGAACAAGTTTTGAATTCCAATAGTTATTGATTTATTCTAACTTGTTTATTGTTAGACAAGTTTCTTTAATGTCATTCTTGTATTGTGAATGCAATTTCTTGGATCCCAATTCCTAATGTCGAATTGTCTTATTTCAATTACTTGACACAAGTTATTCTCATAATGAGCAAGTTTTACTTTCAGCTTTCTATTACTTAATATATATTCAATAATTCATACCCCTAACTCGATATTATTGAAGCAAGGTTTATTGTTATTCAATACTTATGCTTTGTTGTTGTTTGTAAGCATGAGGTCAACATATAGTTAGTTCGCTTACGATTATTCATTGTTCCATATTATGTTGTTAGTGATGAACTGTAGTGTTATCAAACATTGTTGATTCAACTAATCCTTTAGTTGATGGTCGTTAAACTCTAAATTACCCTTGAAGCTTATCCAAACCAAACTTTCTTTGGTGCGGACTTATAGTCTAAACCTGAGAAGAACAATCCTATTATAGGGGATACACAATGCGTTTAGATGTTTGTGCACAATATATGGTACGAAGGGCTGATCCCCCTAAGTACGTGAAGTCCCTATAGTATAATTGTTAAGGTTAAAGTTGAAAGATTACTTGCAACCGTGGACATAGTTCGTGGTCTTATGACCCTCAGATATATATTTCATATTTTGATTCCAGTTGTTGGTTATCATTGACAGAGTACTATTCAGTTTTGATGAGCCTATTCATTGGCGGTTATTATTCTCTTGTTGATTCATTGCTATATCTAGTGAGCACTTGTTTTGCTCACTCTTGCATAAATATAATAATTGCAACTAAAGTTGAGAAGGTCGACAAACCTACAACTAGCAAAAGAAAGGGGAAAATGTGCAAGTGATGAAGACTGGTAATTTTACTTATTGTCATGAATGATAGACTTTTTATTTAATGATCTGACGTAATTATTTTATTTCCACACTTGATTGATGTTTAAGGTTAGATAACTTGGGAAGACTTTTTGATTAATGATGTAACCCTTTAAAGGGAGTATTTTTGATTTAATTTTATTATATTTGAGTAGATAGATATGAATGAATGGAAAGTGAACACCAAGTCTTGTAGGAATGAAGTACATAGATTTGGGGGTGTCACAGGTTGGTATCAAAGCTTTAGGTTATGAACCTTAGGTGGGGAAAAGCCTTAGGATGTAACCTTTGAAAAGATAGTGGTGATAAACTCTTAGCGAGTTGTTAAGAAAGAAGTAATAAAACACTTATGTGCTTATGTGATTTTAAATTATGTGCTCGTGAGTGTCGAGTAGTAATGGTTAGTAATTAAAAACTTAAAATTTTGTTGTCAGGATGGCTAATGTAGGAGAATCTAGTCAGGCTAGGGAGGAAGGATCCCAGATACCTAGAGAGGAGGACTATCGAGATATTCAGGTGGTTTGGGAACTACTACTGCCACAGGAAACAACTCCGTTGGTCACCTCCGGTGGTTGAGCAGGAGGGTTTACTTGATGAGGATGATGAGATAGAGATGGGCGAGGAAGACCCCGTTGAGCTGCCACAATTGAACGAGGATGATAAGGACGATGAGGAAGAGCTTCCTCTTAACTCGATTGCTGCCCGTATGTACGATGAGGTATACGATCGCAATGTAGAACTGCAGGATACCATCGAGGAGTTTCAAGAGATAGTAGCTGAATAGCAGATCGCCATGGTGCAGAAGGAAAATGAGATTCAGGATCGAGATGAACGTCTAAATAATGTTGAAGAGAAGATGATCCACACTAAAGGAGAGAACGAGCAATTGACAAAGAAGATTATAGAGATGGAGAACAAATTGAAAGAAGAATCTACGAAGAGGGCAAGAGCTGAAGACGCGTATGAGGAAACTTTTCAATGAGCCAGGGTGGCAGAGAGAGAGAGGTACAAGTAAAGAGGATCAAGATGGAAGAGATGAATAAAGTATTCAACACCGTGATCAATCAAGCTCAAGATCGGATCATGTGTTATCCTATTCAGTTCGAGATGCTGCCATCGTACATTTTAGATTGCCGAACAATGTTTCGTATTAGGGAGGAAAAGCGTCATAAGGCTATGCAACATTTTAATAGGATGCCATAAATGAAATTATTATGGGATAAAGAAGTAAATAAATGTAAATCCCGAGTATGATATAACCAATGGGATAGCATTAAGATGTAGTTGTCCTGAAACTTTTGTAGTTCAGGAAAGTAATGTAAATAGTAGTGATGCTATTGTTTTATGTTTCCTAAAAGATTATGAATGAATAAAAGTTATTATTTTATTCAATAAAATAATAACTTCAGTGTTATTATGATATAACTTCAGTGTTATGTGTTACATGGTAATCTTTTATAGGGTGCAAATTAAGTAGTAAATACTTAAAAGGTTGAATAGAATCTAATGGGTGTATTTTAACAGGAAATGCCTCCAAGACGTCAACCACGACAAAGGACCCCTGAGAATAACAACAATACTGAGTCTAATCCAGTTTAGCAATTTGTAACGCTACTGATAGGAGCATTACAGAATCAGCCACAGAATCAAACTGCAATATTTAAGGACTTCAAAGCGGTTGGGCCACCAGAGTTTCGTGGGTCCATGAATTCGGTTGAAGCACAGACTTGGATCATGGAGATAGAGAAAGTTTTCGACGTTGCTAGGGTAGGGGATAACCAGAAGACTGCTTTTACAACCTTCATGTTGAAAGTGGAGGCTAGTTATTGGTGGCAAGCCAACAAAACCCGTGGAGGTCAAGGGGTAATGACTTGGGTAAGGTTCAAGGAAATATTCTTTGAAACCTATTTTCCAGAAAGTTCAAAGAATCAGATGAAAGGGCAGTTTTTAGAGATAAAATAGGGCACAATGAAATTTTCGGAGTATGCAGCAAGGTTCAAGTGAATACGAATGAGCGTAAGGAAAGGAGATTTTAGCAGGGACTGATGTGACACCCCCAAATCCATGTAACATCGATTACATGACATGGTGCTCATGATACAACATACATCATCATCTATCTAAGTAACTCTAATAATAATAATAATAATAATAACTATTACATACTTATTTAAAATAAAGTCCCAAGTCTTTACAACCTTTAATAAACTGAAACTTAAACTTAGCGTTTATCGCTACATTGCATCATATGCGAAAATATAATTATTACATAAATAACTCTCATCATTTCATCTTAGACTTTCCTTTGTCCTTGCCCAAGCCCTCAACATTATCGGCCTTAACTGAAAGTTTTAAGCAAGAATGAGCACAAATTGCCCAGCAAGTATATAAAGTAGTTTGAGAACATACATCAGAAGTAAAAGCATTAGTATGAATATTTCTCAACAGTTGAAATAAATATCAAGAGATAAACTAGAATATCAAGACAAGAATTTTGGAGTTCTCAATAGCATACTAAGGGGTGTTAGATACCCTGAACATTACTTTGTTTCATAAAAAACCATCAGATGGTTTAACAGTCAAATAGATTGTAAATCCTACTGCAAGTACTCCGGTGATCACCTTTATCGTACTTTACATTGTGCGCGAGTATAATGTTTAAACGCATAAGCGTAAATGGGACTATATGCCTGACATCAGTTACCCCATTATCCAGGTTGTTCATCTTAGTTTCATGCGAGACAGCACCAAAGCAATTTGGATTGGTAGACTTAAATAGCTACAATGAATTTGAAATAGTGCAAATAATACAACATCTCTCATCTATAATATCTAATCGAAACAAATGGCCAGATCGCATTCTTGAAAGTAGTTCATAAATAATTAAGAACTTTAAGGCATAAACAACTGAATTAATAATAGAGTAATCATCAATAGAACTTGTACTATATATAAGTTTGCATAAGTTATAACTTGCAACATACGAGACTTGTACACAATGATAAATTGTACAAGTTAATGGAACTTACATTCATTGCAATAAAGTGAATAAAGTTAGGAAACTTGCCTGATACGTCTTCTACAATTACTGCTATCGACTAGCCCTTCACGTAACCTATTCACATGTGTCACATTAAGTAATTTGGTTCTCGAAAACCACTTTGAAGTGTAATGGTTCCCTTTTATTTTAATAAAACTATTAAACTCACACGTATTCAAATACAATTCAATTACATAACATGTTGCTACGAATAGGCCACATGGTTAAATAAAAGAAACTGGGAAACATAAATTTGTGACATTTTTCGGACCAAAACTCTACCAAAAATCAGCATAAAATATGCTTAAGGTTCTCAAGTCGAAAAATCTCATTTTCCATAATTATGACATCACATATATAATTAAATTCATTTATCCATATAACATCATTTATATAAAAATATCAAATCAGCCTCAAAAATATTTCTTTTCTAGGATTTTCTAGAATATAGTCCCACATTGAACATATATTTTTCCCAAAATTTATAAAATTTATCTCCATTTTTAAATAGTCCATAATAGCCAAATATTCTCAGATTTTTCATAAATCAAGATTAGCTCCAAAATTTCTGAAATTTTCAGGGTTAACTTCTGTTATACACATGAACTTCTAGTAAACATTTTGTAATTTTTGGACTTATACACAAGAGTTACTCGGGTATCTTTTCAAATAATGACCTTAGCCGTAAAATCCATAACTCTAAAACCGTATGGCCAAATATTCTCAAATTTTTACAGGACCTTCATATCTTCTTATAGTAATACTCCAAGTTTTTCCATAATTTTTAAAGTACAAAACAGTGGACGAAAAAGCCCCCAAAATAGAATGATCCAAACAGTTCCAAGAAAGCCATCAAATTTTTGTTTCTTGCAGCCACTTTTGCAATTTTATTACCACTTGATGATTGGGTAATATACCCATGAATTGGATATATTTGGACTTAGTTTATTGTATTCTCAAAGTATTTAGATTCGTTTTACTGTGTTTAGTTGTGATATTGCAGATTTGTGAGCTGTGGGAACACTTGGGAGAATTTTAGTTAAGAAGGACATAATAGTTATTTTTTTCCCATTAGCGTCGGGGCGCTATTATCATTACAAATCCCAGCGGCGGGACGCTGGGCCTCAGCTGGCGTTGACCAGGGACACGCACATGGATCAGACGGTTGACTTGCATTAAAGGCTTTAAAGAGGTGGTTTTATGACAAAATTGAGGGGGAATTGGATTGTGGTTGAACAAGTGAAGTATATAAGGATTATTTCTATTGAATTAGGGATATATTCTACACAATTGGAAGCTGATCAAGGATCAAGAGGAGAGTTTGAAGATTTTCACTTGGAGTTTTTCTCTTCTTCTTCATTCTTTAATTTATGTAATTCTTTAAGGATGATTTGCAAAATTTTAATTTTCGTTATGAACTAATTTCTTTAATTAAGATTCCAATTTAACCTTTTAAGATTATGAATTAATTATTCGATTTATTCCAATTATTTATGTTGAAGTTAATTGTTCATCTTGCTTTGTGCTGATTGATTAATTATTTGGCCAATAATTACCTAGTTACTCTAGAAGGAATTGAAAGAGGAATTCTATGGTTAAAACTGGGCATGGTGACATATGACTTAGTTATTTGCACAGTGAATAATTAGGTTTGTGAATAGAATGGAAATATCTGTTCGCCGCATGTAACACATAAGGAATTGGGATTGAAAAGAGTTTAATTCAAGTGTTTTGCATAAGAATATAGCAAGATTAATCTGGATTAAATAGAAGGCAATTGATCACTTGGAAAAGGACTTTTGGCACTTGTGAATTCCTGTTAACAATTCAGTAGACATAATAATTGGGATAATTGGATAATTGATTTATAGTTCATAATTGGGGATATTGGAGTCTTAATCTTTATTTATCTGAATTCTATCAAATCTTAGTTTGGCGTACTTGCTTTCTTTTAGATTAATTTCTTTTAATTGCTTAATTTAATTTTCTTAATTCAAAAAATCACAGTTATTGGTTGTTTAAATAAAATTGAATTGATATAGTGCTAGTAGTTGGAATTTATTAATTAGAATTCTCTGTGGGATCGACACTCTATCTTATCACTCTATTACTTATTGACCGTGTATACTTGCACGTTTGCTTTGATTATGAAATCAACCAACAAGTTTTTGGCGCCGTTGCCGGGGAACTTCTTTAGTAGTATTAATTCCATATTAGTTATAATCAATTCGGTCTTAATTTAAATGTTACTTATTTTTCTTCTTGTATTTGCAGGATTTCTTTGCGAGTGTATGCACACTAGATCAAGGGCGAAAAAGGAACTTTTTCCTTATACGGATGATATTGAAAGGAAGTTCCGAAAATTGTAGTCGACTAGTGCAGTGTCACCTGTAGAAGAAGAACTGGCAGAACAAGAAATTCCAGCGAATATGGCAGGGAACGACCAGAAATCCCTTATGGAGTATGCCATGCCGAATGTCACGGATATACAATCGAGTATTAGGAGGCCGGCAATCAATGCAAACAGTTTTGAAATTAAACCGGGAATAATTCAGATGCTTCAGAATTCATGTCAGTTTGGGGGTAGTTCGATAGATGATCCTAATGAGCACATCTTAAGTTTCTTAGAAGTTTGTGACACCTTCAAATTCAACAATGTATCAGAAGATCCTACAGGGGTTGAGGATGTTCCTGTTTACCTTGAAAGACAAAGCACGAAGTTGGCTACATTCTTTACCTCCTGGCTCAATCACCACTTGGGACGACTTAGCTCAAAAATTTCTAGCTAAGTTTTTCCCACCAGTGAAGTCGGAAAAACTATGAACGATATTCACACCTTCACAGAATATGATTCGTAATCGTTATACGAGGCATGGGAAAGGTTTAAGGATATGCTCCGTAAGTGCCCACATCACGGAATTCTGCAGTGGATGTAGTTAGGGATATTTTGTGATGGTTTGCACACTTCCACGAGGGCCAATATTGATGCAGCAGCAGGGGGAGCGATCATGTCTAAGAACTTTGATGAGGCATATCAGCTGTTAGAGACAATGTCCACCAATAACTACCAGTGACCCATGACTAGGTCTAACCCTCCAAAAACACGGGGAAAGTATGAGATAGATGCGATGACAACATTAACAGCACAAGTGGTCGCGATGGCTAAGCAAATGGTAACATGGTGTCCACAATCCACACAGCAGGTAGCAATGGTTTGTGAATTATGTGTTG
This sequence comes from Panax quinquefolius, assembly GCA_020205615.1. Taxonomy (NCBI): domain Eukaryota; kingdom Viridiplantae; phylum Streptophyta; class Magnoliopsida; order Apiales; family Araliaceae; genus Panax; species Panax quinquefolius. The sequence goes on along the minus strand of CM035163.1, from coordinate 95,999,436 downwards.
GGGGTCATGCTACGGATCAATGTGCCATAAATCCTGAATCAGCTCAGTTTGTAGGGAGCTATAATTGATCTACCCAACCTTACCCAAATCAAAACGCATATAATCTGTGTTGGAGAAATCATCTGGGGTTTTCATGGAGTAACAATCAAGGTCAAGCTCAAGCACCGAGATAACAAAACATATCCGGATTTCAAAATTAGACACAACAACCAGAGCAGAAAGCAAGTTGGGAAGAAGCCTTGGATAGATTTATTAAAGCTTTTGAAAAGAAGAACGAGGAAAATGAGAAAAAATTTAATCAAACAGAGCTGAATATGCAAAGCCTAAGTGCGTCGATCAAGAATATGGAGAATCAAGTGGGACAGATAGCACATGCGCTGAATAATCGACCACTTGGAACACTTTCGAGTGACACAGAGAAAAATCCGGGCAGAGATGAGCATTGTAAGGCCGTAACTCTACAAAGTAGAAAGGATTTGCAAGAGACAGTCACTGATTGGGAAAAGAGGGACAACACAATAATAGAAACAGACGAAGTGGAGGACACCAGGAAACGTCAAGATGAGACCTTCGAGCAGAAAGAACCGTAACCAACCATCACAATGCCTCCCATACCGTATCCGCAGAGGTTTCAAAAATCCAAGTAGCATAAGCAGTTTTCACGATTCTTGGATATCTTTAAAAAACTGCATATTAACATTCCCTTTGTCGAAGCCTTGGAACAAATGACGAGTTATGCCAAGTTCATGAAGGAGGTTTTGTCAAGAAAAAGGAAATTGGGTGAGTTCGAAATAGTGGCATTGACCGAAGAATGCAGCGCAATTATTCATAATAAGTTACCACCGAAGCTTAAGGATCCAGGTAGCTTTAATATACCATATGAAATTGGAAATCAATTTTTGGGTCGAGCATTGTGTGATTTGGGGGCTAGTATAAAATTGATGCCATTATCCATCTATAGCCAGTTTGGACTTCAGTTTGTAGTTAGCTGATAGATCGGTTACATATCAATGAGGTATTATTGAGGGTGTTTTAGTTAAAGTGGATAAATTCATCTTCCCTGCGGACTTCTTTATTTTGGATTGTGAAGTGGACAGCGAAATTCCATTAATTCTTGGGCGACCATTTTTTGCAACGGGTAGAACTTTGATTGACGTTCAAAAAGGTGAATTGACGAAGAGAGTTGAAGATCAACAGGTCACCTTTAATGTTTTTAAGTCAATGTTTTACTCGAAAGAAAAAGGTGAATGTTTGCGAGTTGATATCATGGAGGAATTGGTTAATCATAAGTTCAGTGGAAATTACTCGGAGGATCCGCTTGAATCCATTTTGCTCGGGACAGACGACTACGGCATTGAAGAGGACATTGAATATGTCAAATGGCTAGATACATCATCAGTCTTCCGGAAAAGCAATCAATCATTCGACGCCCTTGAGAGGCCCGAAACGGAAGGTAAAAAGTTCAAACCCTCGATAAAAGAGCCACCATTTTTAGTATTAAAGCCACTTCCATCTCATCTGCAGTATGTTTATTTGGGAAAAGATGCTACTCTACCAGTTATTGTTTTGACGGAGTTAACTGACACGCAAAAGGAGAAATTGCTACTGGTCTTGCGAGAGTTCAAAACAGCAATTGGATTGACTATAGCGGATATTCGGGGAATTAGTCCATCTTACTGCATGCAGAAGATTTTAATGGAAGAGGGGGCAAAACAAACCATTGAGATGCAAAGAAGGCTAAACCCCATTATGAAGGATGTGGTGAAAAAGGAGATAATAAAATGGTTGGATGCCGACATTATTTATCCAATCTCGGATAGTTCATGGGTGAGTCATGTACAGTGCGTACCAAAGAAAGGGGGTATGACAGTGGTGAAGAATGAAGCTAATGAGCTCATCCCTACTAGAACAGTTACAGGATGGAGAGTGTGTATAGACTACCGTAAGCTAAATAAAGCCACACGCAAGGACCACTTCCCCTTGCCATTTATTGATTAGATGCTGGATAGGCTAGCGGGACATCAGTTCTATTGTCTCTTGGATGGATATTCTGGGTATAATCAAATTGCCATAGCACCGGAGGATCAAGAGAAAACTACATTCACATGCCCCTACAGTACGTTTGCATTTCGATGTATGTCCTTTGGTTTATGCAATGCACTGACAACCTTTCAACGCTGCATGATGGCAATCTTCTCCGATATGGTCGAGCAGAATTTGGAGGTATTTATGGACGATTTTTATGTGTTCGGTGATAGCTTTGATCTATGTTTGAAAAATCTAATTTTAGTGTTGAAACGATGTGTGGAGACTAATTTGGTTCTTAACTGGGGAAAATGTCACTTTATGGTGAAAGAAGGGATTATTTTGGGACATAAGGTTTCTGTAGCAGGGTTAGAGGTGTATAAAGTGAAGATTGAGACAATTAAGAAATTACCCCCTCCATTATCCGTGAAGGGAATCCGGAGCTTCTTGGGACATGCGGGTTTCTACAGACGCTTTATTAAAGATTTTTCCAAGATTTGAAAACCCTTATGTTCCCTGTTGGAGAAAGACGTGCCTTTCAAGATGGATCAGTCATGTATTGAGGCATTTGAGGTCTTAAAGAAGAAGTTTGTCTCTGCTCCAATTATTGTGGCGCCTGATTGGTCTTTACCATTCGAATTAATGTGCGACGCCAGTGACTATGCAGTTGGAGCAGTATTGGGACAACGTCATGATAAGATTTTTCACACTATCTACTATTCCAGCAAGACGTTGATAGATGCTTAATTAAACTACACAACCACCGAGAAAGAATTACTTAAAGTTGTGTTTGCCTTCGACAAATTCAGAGTATATCTGATTGGGACCAAGGTAATTGTCTATACGGATCATTTTGCCATTAAGTATCTGATTGAGAATAAGGACGCTAAACCAAGGTTAATACGGTGGGTGTTACTGCTGCAAGAGTTTGATTTGGAGATTCAGGATAGAAAAGGTACAGAAAATCAGGTGGCGGATCATCTTTCTCGGTTGGAAAATGTAGAGGTACAAAAGAAAGACAACGTCATGATCAATGAGAAATTTCTGGATGAACAACTTCTTCGAGTAACCCCAATATTACCATGGTATGTTGATTATATAAATTACATGGTTGCTAAAGTGTTACCCCCGGATTTGAAGTCACAGAAACGTAAGAAGTTCCTCCACGACATGAAGCAGTATTATTAGGATGAAGAATTTCTGTTTAAGGCCTGCGCAGATCAAATGATTAGACGTTGTGTGCCACATGAAGAGATGGACAGCATACTAGGTCATTGCCACACATCAGATTATGGAGGCCATTATTCCGGTGATCGAACAGCAGCCAAAGTGTTACAATTGGGATTTTTTTGGCCATCAATATTCAAGGATGCGTATCTTTATGTGCTAAAGTGTGATCGGTGCCAACGCGTAGGTAATATCTCAAAGCACAATGAAATGCCACTCAACTCAATTTTGGAGGTAGAATTATTCAACGTATGGGGAATCAATTTTATGGGACCGTTCCCATCATCTTTCAATAATCAGTACATTCTGTTGGCGGTCAATTAAGTTTCCAAATGGGTAGAATCCGCAGCTTTACCCACCAATGATGCCAACATTGTCCTCTGATTTTTTTAGAAAAATATCTTCACCCGATTTGGGATGCCGAGGGCGATAATAAGTGGTGAGGGAACTCATTTCTGTAATAAGAAGTTCACTAAATTATTTGTAAAGTATGGGGTTCGTCATAAAATTGCAGTCGCGTATCATCCTCAAACCAATGGTCAAGCGGAGGTCTCGAATAGGGAGGTCAAGCGAATTCTGGAAGAGATGGTCAATCCGTTACGAAAAGATTGGTCATTGCGTCTTGATGATGCCTTATGGTCATATCGAACAACTTATAAGAATCCGATCGGTATGTTACCTTATCGAATGGTCTACGGAAAGGCGTGTCACCTCCAGGTCGAACTAGAACATAATGCATACTGGGCCATTCGGAAGCTTAATTTTGACCTACAATCGGCTGGTGAGAAAAGGCTACTGTAGTTAAACGAGATGGATGAATTTCGGTTCAACGCCTATGAGAACGCAAAATTCTACAAGAAGAAAGTCAAAGCCTGGCACGATAAGAAAATTCTTGATCGAACTTTTAAACCAGGACAACAAGTCTTGCTTTTCAACTCAAGATTGTGTTTATTTACTGGGAAATTAAAATCCTGGTGGTCCGGGCCATTCGAGATTATATCTGTTGCCCCACACAAAAACATTGAGGTCGAAGAACCAAATTCAAAACAAAAGTTTAAGGTTAATGGCCAATGTCTGAAACATTACTAGAGTGGACCCATCGAACGTCAGTCCACGGTCATGTACCTTTCCGAACTAATGGCCAATTGAACAACACTACAAAGTCGGGCTGAAGACTTTAAACCAAGCGCTATTGGGAGGCAACCCATTAAGTTTTTATTTTATTCAATTTAGTGTCATATTATTTCCTTATATTAGTCCTTTAGTATTGCTAGTAAATATTTTGGTAGATTAAGTCACAAATTCCCCATGTGTGCAGGACCTGTACATTGCATGAAAAACATGAAGAAACAAGGTACAAGCACCCCGGCGCTATCATGAGCATGCAGTAGAGCTCCCCGGCGCTGGGAGTTCTTGGAGTTACGGGTCCACAGCACCCCGACGCTCATCAATACATGTTCCACAGCGCCCCGGCGGTAGGACTCGGCCTCAGTTACATCCTTATAGCGCCCCGACGCTGGATTACTATACACTTACAAACCCCAGTGCTGGACCCATTCCACAGATTTTGTATACAAGCGCCCCGGCGCTAGATTTACCTTACAACCCAAAATACCGACATCGTGGGGATGCTATAATTACAGCATTGTTATCTGAACAAGTCCAGTCGGTTCCCACTTCTTCCCTTTAAATTCTCGTCAAATTTTTTCACCTCTCATATGATAACTGAACGAAATTATTTTAACAAGTGCAAAACCTGTGACACCATTTCATTTCTCGCATCTTTGTTTCATAAATTTGTTTCCTCTCCAAGAATTTTACAATGGCTTCCAAGCGTCAACGTGGCGAAGGTTCAGGGACCGCTTCGACTCCACTTCCCAAATTTGATAGCCGCCGTTTTGTAAATGCCGCGGCTAGAGAATGCTATAACCGCATGGCTACTCGATCATTAGTCCCAGAATGCGGATTGAGACCCGATCAATCAAAGGATGGAGAAATGGCAGTTATGATAGCTGAGCGGAATTGGTTCACCCTCACCGAACAACCAGACCCAGCAGTCATTGCAGTAGTTAAAGAGTTCTACGCTAACGTGCCCGAACATTTCCACTATGGGGTGTTTGTGAAGGGCAAAATTGTTGAAATTGACAAAGAAGACATTAACGGGTGCTATCAACTGCCAGTAGAGGGCCTGAATGATGAGTATGCTAGACTCGTGAGTAATGGGCCGGACTATGAAAAGATAATTCACGAACTTTGTCAACTGGGCACCATATGGACAGTGCATGAGCGTGGTAGCATGACCTTTCCATTCTTTAACCTCAGCTTATATGGAAAGGCATGGTACACTTTTATCTGTGCCAAACTTATTCCATGCACCCATGTGAGTCATGTCACCAGGGAACGAGCGGTGCTTTTATACTCAATCATTAAAGGATTCAAAATTGATGTCGGCCACCTTATCCAGCAGTCTATTCTCTGAGCGTCATGAGGAAGGACCACAGGAGGGTTACCCCATCCATCTCTTATTTGCGTTTTGTGTGATAAGTTTGGGGTAAAATGGAAATCCGATGAGATGATTCAAACGCCTATAACAGTTTTGGACCCTAAGTTGATAAGTAGGTATAAAGTGTGGACAGGTGGGGCAAACCCTAGGGGATTGGGTTTCATAATGCCCCAAGTTGAAGCTTCTCAAGCTCCACCACCTCAGGTTCCACCTACTTATGGCCCTTCATCCGCAGCTCACCGTGGTGTGGTTCTAGAAGCAGTCCAGCGTGAAATAGACGGGTGGTTTTACAATCTCGAAGCCCAAAATGTCCGCCTGTTTGAACGTCAAGATGTGATTTATAAGTATTTGGTCGACCAGTTTGCAGCCCAAAATGCCATGCGCCTAACCGTGCATTCGTTACTTTCTTAGCCGCCTCCCACCGCTTCTAATTTTGCCCGTGTTTCCCCCTTCTGATCAAGAGATGAGCGAGGATGAAGATGCTCCACCCGAGGAATAAACTCGTCAGGGAAGTCCTCTGTTTTATATTGTTTTATCTTTCGCGTGAGGATATTGCTCTTGTTAAGTTTGGGGGTAGTTAATTTTTACTTTGCATTATTAGATTGTTAATGGTTTTAATTTGGATCTTTATTATTGTGATTAAGTGTTGCATTTTAGGATTGCATGTTAATTCCAGTCTTTGATAGTACGTATGTTTGGGGCTAATAATGAAATTAAAATTGCATGAATAAGGGTAGTAAGGATTGTTGAGCTAGTGATATGATTTTTTTGATATGATTTAAATCTTCATCTGTTTGACTCTGATATTATAAGGATAGTACGTTTTGAAAAATGACCATGTAGGCTATGTTAGTTTAAATGGTTAGATAATAGAGTTCTAAAGGAAGAATGCTAGTGAAATGAAGGAACAATTTAAATAGCTAGTGAAGACTGAATTTAGATATGAACTCAAGTTTGGGGGAAAAATATTTGGAGTATATAAGCTTTGAAAAAAATAATAATAATAAACACCGTGGCATGCTTGTCTAGTTTTGTGGCCTTTGTTACTTGAGTAAGTAAGCCCGAGGGGATTGTCTCTACACCTAGAGCCCTAAGGTCTTAATGGCTTGGGAGTCATTGGTCAAAAGCTCGTTAAGGTAACACTGAAAAGCCTAAGGGAATAAGATAATGCATAGTCATGACAGAAAAAAATGAAAAAAAAAATGATAAAGCGGGAAATGTACAAAAAGCCCCCGTACAAAAAAAAACAAACAATCATAAGTATTCCGTATTGACCCCTAGACTTTGGTGATTGTTTAATTTCAATTGAATCAAGTTTATTTGATGAGTTCTTGAGTTGAAACTGTATGATGCCTATTAAGAACTTTATTATTTTTCATATTTTGCTATTCATACACTCACAATATCAGTATTAACAGATTTAGATTCATTGATTGTTGGGATATTATTGAACTGCAGTAACATGATGTATTAGCATGTTTTTGTGATTTTTCTGAGGCCTAATGATTATATTTTTTCTATTGGATTGCTGGAATTAGGATCATTTAGATAGTTTGCATGTTGTTTAGTTGTCTTTTGTGTCTTGTGTTTTGTTGCTTGAGGACAAGCAACGATTTAAGTTTGGGGATATTTGATGATTGGGTAATATACCCATGAATTGGATATATTTGGACTTAGTTTATTGTATTCTCAAAGTATTTAGATTCGTTTTACTATGTTTAGTTATGATATTGCATATTTGTGATCTATGGGAACACTTGGGAGAATTTGAGCTGAGAAGGGCATAATAGTCATTTTTTGCCCATCAGCGCCGAGGCGCTAGGCCTCGGCTGGCGTTGACCAGGGATGCGTGCGTCGATTAGACGGTTGACTTGCATTAAAGGCTTTAAAGAGCTGGTTTTGTGACAAAATTGAGGGGGAATTGGATTGTGGTTGAACAAGTGAAGTATATAAAGATTATTTCTATTGAATTAGGGATCTATTCTACACAATTGGAAGCTGATCAAGGAGAAAGAGGAGAGTTTAAAGATTTTCACTTGGAGGTTTTCTCTTCTTCTTCATTCTTTAATTTGTGTAATTCTTTAAGGATGATTTGCAAAATTTTAATTTTTCGTTATGAACTAATTTCTTTAATTAAGATTCCAATTGAACCTTTTATGATTATGAATTAATTATTTGATTTATTCGAATTATTTATGTTGAAGTGAATTGTTCATCTTGGTTTGTGCTGATTGATTAATTATCTGGCCAATAATTACCTTGTTACTCTAGAAGGAATTGAATGAGGAATTCTAGGGTTAGAACTGGACATGGTGACATGTGAGTTAGTTATTTGCACAGTGAATAATTAGGTTTGTGAATAGAATGGAAATATCTGTTCGCCGCATGTAACACATAAGAAATTGGGATTGAAAAGAGTTTAATTCAATTGTTTTGCATAGGAATATAGCAAGATTAATCTGGATTAAATAGAAGGCAATTGATCACTTGGAAAAGGACTTTTGGCACTTGTGAATTCCTGTTAACAATTCAGTAGACATAATAATTGGGATAGTTGGATAATTGATTTATAGTTCATAATTGGGAATATTGGAGTCTTAATCCTTATTTATCCAAATTCAATCAAATCTTAGTTTGGCGTACTTGCTTTCTTTTAGATTAATTTCTTTTAATTGCTTAATTTAATTTTCTTAATTCGAAAAATCATAGTTATTTGTTGTTTAAATAAAATTGAATTGATATAGTGCTAGTAGTTGGAGTTTATTAATTAAAATTTTTTGTGGGATCGACACTCTATCTTATCACTCTATTACTTGTTGACCGTGTATACTTGCACGTTTGCTTTGATTGTGAAATCAACCAACACCACTAATCTAAAGAAGATATGACCATGATACTTGGACACAATAAACTTCATACAACAAGGTATTCATAAAACTAGCATGTTACGACCACAAACCAACTACATAGAAAAGTGTGCCGACACAAGTTTTATCTTGGAAAAAATCTGGAAATTCCAGATTTTTAGCAGGTTTTATTATGAATATGCTTGCTTACGATTTTCATAACTTGATCATTATAACTCCGATTCAAACGAAATTTGGGCCAGATTAGACTTCATACTACATACTATTTTATAAAATTATTACATACGCTAATCTAGTGATATAAACCATGATTCCGAGGCTCCGAAAAATCCAAAAATAACATATTTCACATTCAACCAACTTTGAAATTTTTTGTGATTTTGATTCTACCATGCATGTGCTTGACTCCTACTGTCCAGATCACATTTACTAACATATATGAACATGCTACAACAGACCAACTCACTAAATTAACATGCTTCGAACAAATTGACTACTAAGAGGCATTTTACCAAACATATCGCATATATACATGAAATCTTTGATTCTCTATGTCATTGCAACATGTTTAAACCATAATTTTCATTCCTTATCATCCTCATAACAAAAACCAACATTAGCATAGCCTCACAAAATCAACATAAACCATTTACCATGGCTATACATGCTTTTTCACTATTTTTCTCCAAGAACATGAAAAAGAGAGTTTCATGGCTTACCTTTTGGATGAATTTCCCTTGTGCTAATTTGATTATTCCTCTTCCTTGCTTGTTAGTTGCTATGCAATCTCCAGTATTCGTTGTCCCCCCTCTCAAGCTCTCATTCTCTTAATTTCTCTCTTTTTTTGCTCTCTTGATGAAATTTTGCAAATGAGAGGAATATATGAGTAGAGAGTATATATGTATATGATATTAGCATAGGCTTCCCTTGCCTCTTCCATTCCCAAATCATTAGTTATGTATATATTGCTCATAATGCATAGGTTTAATATGGAGAGGGGAGTTAAGAAAATGAAAAGTTTTGGTTTATTACACAAGTGTAACTCCTCTCCTCAATATCTTGTAATCGATACTTCCTCCTCCCTTGTTCCAATTAAGTGAGTCACATGATCCCACCAAATTAATTGACCATTAAATAAACACATTATAATATTATTTTAATCCTTTAAATGCCCATTTTGACCATTTTGACCACCGTAGCCAAACATGTTTGATACTTATATCAATTCCTAAAAAAGTTAACATTCCGAACATCATGGAACTATCCGTTTCATCAAAATCATCACCGAAATTCGTGGTTGACTTTTTCTCTAAAAAAGTCAACCAGTTAACTTTGACCAAAAAGTCAACCGAGACACATTTTCGTGGTTATAGTCTAACCTGCTTAATTTCAACATTTCGGACTTGAATACGCACTCCGCATCTCTAAATTTCGCTCTGAACTCCAACTCATGATTTAATACCAACCCACATAATAAAAATAATTAATTCCCCACTTAATCAATTTAAATAGTTAAATAAAACTAAACCAACCATTTAAATACATCTCATCACATATCTTAACATAACACGTATACATCTAATAAATAAAATCACACAAGAGTTTCACATAAGTTCATTTCTTGATAATTATTAAATTACATAGAAATCTCGGATATTACATTCACCCTCCCTTATAAGGATTCTGTCCCCAGAATCATTACTCATCAGACAAAAATATTAGGGTAGTTTTTCATCATTTTCTCCTCGAGTTCCCACGTAGCCTCTTCGGTGTTGTGGTTCCTCCAAACTACCTTAACAGAAGGTATTATCTTATTTCTTAACATTTGTTCTTTTCTATCAATTATCTGTACTGGAACCTCTTCATAGGTTAAGTCATTCTCAAACTAAATAGGTTCATACTCTATGACATGCTTGTAATCTTGCTTATAGGGTCGTAAGACTGAAACGTGGAACACGTTGTGTATATGTTCTAACTCCAGAGGTAAAGCTATTTCATAAGCTACCTCACCCTCTCGCCTCAACACTTCGAAGGGTCCTATGAATCTGGGACTAAGTTTTCCCTTCTTCCCAAATCTCATTTTCCCTTTCCAAGGCGACACTTTCAAAAACACATAAGTGCAATGTCGAAGTCTCGTTGTTGCCGATGTTGATATGCATATTTCTTCTGTCGATCCTGAGCCGTTACTAGCCTCGCTCGTATTATTTTGGTCACCTCTGCAATTTGTTGCACCAATTCTGGTCGTATCAATTTTCATTCTCCCACTTCATCCCAGCACAATGGCGTTCTGCATTTCCTTCCATATAAAGCTTCATAAGGTGGCATACCGATGCTCACGTGATAATTATTGATAATTACTAAATTACATAGAAGATCTCGGATATTATAATTGAAGCCCTAGTTGTACAGCAGAGTCTCCCTATTTCAGTTAAAGACGTTTGCAGCTGTGCTTGACAAGGCAATTCTCGTTTATAGTGGAGGCGAGGCTGTAACAAAGCACAACCAAGAGCAGAGAAAGAAGAAGAATGAGGGTGAAGCTAAGAATGGTGGTGGTAACAGTGGAAATGGTAACAATAATTTGAAGAGGAAGTGGAATACAAATGTAGGAGCTGGAATCAGCAAGGTAACCAGCAGAAGAAGAAGATTAACGCATGTGCTACATGCGGGAAGTTTCATATGGGTATGTGCTTAAGGGGGAAGCGCGTGTGCTTTAACTGTGGTCAGGAGGGTCACATTGCCCTAAATTACAATCAACCCAAGAAAAATGCTTGCTACACCTGCGGGTCAAAGGATCATTTTGCTCACGAGTGTCCAAAGAAAAAATCCAAGGAGGAAAATGGAAGCAAGGGAAGTGGCAGTGGAGGTACACTGAATATTGTTAGGCCAACGTAAACAAATAAGCCCACAGCCAGAACCTTTAACATGACGGTGCAAGACGCGATGCAATCAAAAGATGTCGTGTTAGGTATTATCCCAATCAATGATATAAGTGCATATATATTATTTGATTCGGGTGCTACTTGCTCGTTTATATCTGATGAATTTGCTAAGTAGTTAGAAATACATAGTGAAGAATTGAATATCCCTTTAAACATAGAAATTGCAAATAGGGAGGTAATTCCTGTTAGATTCATATACAAGAATTTTAGGGTGAACATTAAGGGGAATGTTATGAAAGTAGATTTAATCCTGATAAAACTTGGAGAGTTTGACGTTATATTGGGAATGGATTGGCCATTCAATTATGGAGCGATAATTGATTTCCAAAAGAAGTGTGTAAACCTTATGACTCCATCAACGGTAGTTTTCCATGGTAGCAAATCGCTTAGATAAGCAAGGTGTCTGACGGTTATGCAGGCCAAGAAGTTATTGAGTCAAGGCTGTGTAGGATACTTAGCTTACATAGTCGATACTCAAAAGAAGAAGGGTGTCAAACTAGAAGAAATACCAGTGGTTAGGGATTTTGTAGATGTGTTTCTGGAAGATTTGCCAGGACTTTCGCCTGATAGAGAAATCTAGTTCGTGATCGACTTAGCACCAGGAACCGCTCTAATATCGAAGGCCCCGTACAGAATGGCTCCAGTAGAGATGAAGGAACTGATGGTGAAATTGCAAGAACTGTTAGACAAGAAATATATTCAGCCGAGTGTATGACTATGGGGAGCACAGGTGTTATTTGTGAAGAAGAAGGATGGGTCAATGCGTCTTTGTATTGATTATAGAGAATTAAATAAAGTCACTATTAAAAATAAGTATCTGTTGCCAAGAATAGATAACTTGTTTGATTAATTGAAGGGTGCTAGATATTTCTCGAAGATAGATTTGAGAAGTGGGTATCACCAACTGAAAGTAAAAAAGGAGGATGTACCGAAGACGGCATTCCGAACTTGGTATGGGCGTTACAAATTTTTGGTGATGTCTTTTGGTTTGACAAATGCCCCTGCAACGTTTATGGATTTGATGAACAGGGTGTTTAAACAATTTTTAAACAAGTTTGTGGTGGAATGCATTGATGACATACTGGTTTACTCTAAATCTCATGAAGAACACGTGGAACAATTACGTCTGACACTGGAAACACTAAGAAAAGAAAAGTTATACGCGCTCTAAATGTGAATTTTGGCTGGAACGTGGATAATTTCTTGGGCATGTAATCGATAAGGATGGAATTTTAGTGGATCCACCAAAAGTTGAAACCGTGATAAATTGGAAAAAACCAAGAACTCCGTCAGAAGTGAGAGGTTTCTTGTGATTGGCAGGGTATTACAGACGGTTTATTCAAGATTTTTCCAAGATTGCCATTCCGTTGACAAATTTGACGAGAAAATCTGTAAAATTTGTTTGGACGGAAAAATGTGAGGAAAGTTTTACTGGATTAAAGAAGAGGCTCAGTGTGGCACCTGTCTTGTCATTAACAGATAATATAGGAAATTTTGTGGTGTATAGTGATGCTTCACATAAAGGATTGGGTTGTGTCATTATGCAGAACGATAAAGTCATTGTGTATGCATCAAGACAATTGAAAGACTACGAGAAAGGGTATCCGACTCATGATTTAGAGTTGGTGGCAGTATTATTTGCTCTAAAAATATGGAGACATTATCTCTATGGAGAGAAGTGTGAGATCTACATAGACTGTAAGACCCCAACTTTTTTTAATAAAGAATAATTTTTCTCGAAATATATTTTTGAATATTATTGTGTGGATATGATATAATGTTATAGTTGTGGCTAATATTTGAAAATTTTGCAAAGTAAGCAAGTTAATATAAAATATTCGTTGTGTCGGGGAATATTCGATTGGTCGGAGAATATTCATTTTAACAAGGAATATTCGTACGACATCACAATCATTGGTAGACCCCACAACGGAAGTATTGTCATAGTTAGAAAACGAGAAAAATATCTTTTTATAAAAATAACTACGAAAGTTTTACCGTTAAACTGTTAAAGTACCCGGTGGTAAAAGTAAAGTAATATGTGTGGTTGCATAGTAGCACACGATTTTGATTATTGACGCTTACGTGAGAAGTAACTCAGTTATACTCAATTATTGCTACAGTAATTGTTGCATTGTATCTCACATTAATTGATTCAATTATTGTCACAATATTAATATTTTATATTATTAAATCAATAATTGAGATGACAAAGTTATTCATATTATTATTTGAAATATTGACGATGTATAGAAAGTTCTGTCGAGGAGAGGTTTGGTCATTGCGCGTCAATAGGAATAAATCCTTATTGGAAAGCCCCCACTTTCCTGGGAATGATCTGGTTGTTAAATATTGTGAGTTATAATATTAATAATGAATAATTGTTGAAGTATTAAGAATGTGTTTATTGAAGATAAGTAAATTACAAAAGTTAGAGGGGTATAATGTAAACTTGGAAAAATTTAGGGGTACTAAAGTGTAATAAGTTAAATCAATCTGGATCATTGATAGTGGTTGTAATAGTAAATCAATCTGCACCATTGTTGGTGGTTTTAATAGTAAATCAATTTGGACCATTGATGGTGGTTTTAATAGTAAATCAATTTGGACCGTCGGTGGTGGTTTTAAAAGTAAATCAATTTTGACCGTCGGTGGTGGTTTTAAAAGTAAATCAATCTGGACCGTTGGTGGTGGTTTTAAAAGTAAATCAATCTGGACCGTCGGTTGTGGTTTTAATAGTAATCATTATGAATCGTCCGTTCTAATAGTAAATCAATTTGGACCGTTTGTGAATTAGTTACTATTTAGTCCATTCTCCTATAAATAGAAGATTAATTCTTCTTTCATTCTCTCTAATTCACTGAGATTCACAAGAGACACAATAGAGAGAGAAACTATAGAGAGCAAGAAGAAAAATATTCTGTTACTTCACTATTGTAGTATCCAGCCTTCTACTAAGGTAAGGGGTATTATTTCTTTTGTATTCATAAGGAATACTATTTTTTGTATTCATCCTTTAATATGTCGGAATAACCTATCTACGCGGATTACGTATCGTATGACAAGTGAAAATCCATTTTACAGTTTCGTATGTTATTTCTTTTCATATTCTTAAATACAAACTTACTATGGTAAGTATTGCTTCTATAATCCTTGAAATTAGTGGAATATTCTTGAGTTTTGCGCTTCATCCAATATTATTTCATTAAAATATTGATCTGAACTTCCTTATTAAATATCAATATTTTCACCCGGTGTACTATTCATAGGTTACTATTCACCCAGTTACTATTCACTAGAATATTATTCACTTGGGTATTCGGGGCACTTTTCATGCCAGGGTACAATTAACGAGTTACTATTCACCCAGTTACTATTTACTTAAATATTGTTCACTCGAGTATTCGAGGCACTTTTAATGTCGGGAAACTATTCACGGGATACTATTCCCGAAGTACTATTCACAGGGTACTAATCACGGGGTACTATTCACCAAAAAATTTATTTCTTTTCTGTCCAAAGTATTTTTAATACATGGATATTATTCTTGAATTTTATTCCACAAAGTAGTATCATGTTGACAATTTGGACATTATTGAATTTTGGATAAATTAATTTATAAATCTTTAAAAATTTATCCTTTACTTTATTTTGATTGAATTCTTATATCATTCTCATCATCCCCATGCTTATATTATGATGAAAGTCATCTTACGCTTACGTGCATAGATGGATTGTTAATTGGTATGATTATGACCAGGGATAATTCGGTATGATCATGACCATTGATGATTACACGAATATTCTTGGCCCGTAGTGCAAGAATAATTTGTGGATGTGATGCTAATGAATATCCTTGGCCCGTAGTGCAGGGATGATTCGATGCTGTGATTTATTTATGGATGATGAAGAATGTGGAAAGATCAAGAGAAAATGGTTGAGAGTGGAGAAGTGAAATACAAGATTGATAATGAAGGGTTACTAAGACTCGAGTGAATAATCTGGGTTCAAGCAGTACCAGATATTAAAGAAGAAATATTGACTGAAGCTTATAACTCAAGATATTCGATACACCCAGGAGGTACGCAGATGTATCAAGATTTACCACAACACTTTTGGTGGCCAAACATGAAAAGAGATGTTGCAGAATGTGTTGCAAAATGCTTTACATGTCAAAGAGTCAAGGTTGAGCATCAACGACCAAGCAGATTACTTCAACTGTTGGAAATACTGGAATGGAAGTGGGAACACATCATAATGGATTTTGTGGTGGGTCTTCCAACTACTCAGAGAGGATACGATGCGATTTGGGTGATAGTGAATAGACTAACGAAATTAGTACACTTTTTGCCAATAAAGATTAGGTTCAATCTTGTTCAGTTGGCAAGGTTGTACGTTAAAGAGATCGTTTCGAGACATGGAGTGCCAGTGTCAAATAGAGATCAGCGATTCACGTCAAACTTCTGGAAGAGACTACAAGAATGTATGCGAACACAGTTGCGAATGAGTACGATATATCATCCACAAACAGATGGCCAAAGCGAACGAATAATCCAGACATTGGAAGATATGCTGAGAGCATGCATCATGGATTTCAAAGGGAGCTGGGATGAACAATTACCATGGATAGAATTTGCCTATAATAACAGTTACTACACAAGCATCGGCATGTCGACTTACCAAACATTATAGGGCAGAAAGTGCAGAACTCCACTGTGCTGGGATGAAGTCGGTGAATGTCAACTATTAGGAACAGAACTGGTACAATAAATTGTTGAGGTTGTCAAACTAATCAGAACAAGATTGGTAGCTAATCAAGACAGACAAAAGAAGTATGCTGATCAACACAGACAAGATCATGCATTCGACGTAGAAAATTACTTATTCCTAAAAGTTTCTCCTTGGAAGGGAAAAATTCGGTTGGGTAAAAAGGGAAAACTAAGCTCGAGGTTTATTGGACCCGATTGCAAAACGTTCCTAATGTTTTTCACGTTTTGGTGTTACGACCGTATAAACCCGATTACAAGCACGTGATCGAGTACGAACCATTGCAGTTTGATAAAGACTTGTCTTATGAAGAGGTTCCTATCCAGATAGTCGACAGGAAAGAACAGGTGCTTAGGAATAAAGTAATACCTTCTGTGAAGGTGATATGGAAGAACCACAATGCTGATGAAGCTACGTGGGAACTCAAAGATAAAATGATGAAAGATTACCCTGAGTTATCTGTTTAGTCCGTGTCTTCGATTCTGGAGACAAAATCATTATAAGTATAGAAGAATGTAACGAATGATTTGTTTGAGTTATGATTCTGGGGACAGAATCCTTATAAAGAGGGAAGGATGTAATAATCCAGAATTTTAATTGTTATTTTTAAATATTTATTGAATTATATAAATATTTAATGGATGTGTTTATCGTTGAATAAATACTTGTTTAATTTGAGTTGATTTGATTGGTTATTTATTTGTTAAATAAATAATTAATGTGTTAAGAAAATTAATTATTATGAGAAATTATTCTAAATTAAAATATAAATTAAGTTAGAGAGTTTATAATGATTAAATGAATTATTATAATAATATTTTAATTTGAATTTATAATTAAAAGGATGTGTTAGTTAATTAAATAAAGTTATGATTATAAAAGAAAATTATAATTATGTTGTATTGATTTATGTGTTAAAGTAATTTAATAAATTGTTATTAGAATTAATTAAATTGATTATTAAAATTTAATTAAATAAAAGTGTGAGAAATAACCTTATTATAAAGGAGTTATTAAAATAAATTAAAGGAGTTTAATTCAGTTTTGCCAAACAAGGCTTAATACATATTAAGTCTTTATTTTAAATGTGTTTTACCTAACGAGGCATAAGGATTAAATGATTATATTTTAAGTGGGTAGCCAAACAAGCCTTATAGCTTTTGATTTTCAAAAATATTATAACTGATATCAATTATACATATAATTATATTATATAATTAATATTAGTACGTAAGTTAGAATTAGGAAGAAAGACCCGGAAGAAGAAAAAGAAGAGAAGAAGAAAACTTACAGAGAAAATAAGAGAGAATTGGGAGAAATTTAGAGAGAGGAATTAGGGGAAAAGAAGCTTTGATAATCAAAAGAATAGTCATCATCTTCTAAAACTAAGGTATCATCTTACCCTTTTTAAGTTTCTTTAGAGTTTTAGTTTTTTTCTCTCTTCCAAAATTCTCTGTAAAATCATTGTAGAGGTTGAATTATTTGTTATATATAGTTTTATGTGATAAATTAATTGTTGTGAAACTGTTTTCATGAGTTTATATGAGTATAGTCAATGAATTCATGTTATCTATGTAATTTATGAAGAAAATCTTATTATAGTGAGTATATATGAATATATATGAATATGGCTTAGTTTAAAGTAAAATTAAGGTTTAATTAGTTATTTAATTTATAAATTGACTAATGAATTTAAAAGAGGATGAATAAACATAAACAAGGTACTTTGAATTAACTATTTTAGTTGAAAAACAAAATCACAGTGATGATTTTCACTGAAAATGTCAAAAAGTGAAGTTTTATCAAAAACAATGAAATTAGATATTTTAAATTTGATGTTTATGTGGTTATATGGGTAAAATTATGTTAAGAGACCTCAAATTATGTTTGTTTGAAGTTTATGTATGTATTATGTGTTAATTCTGTTGTTAAAAAGTAGCTTCTAGGCCAAAATTAGCTTTGTTCATGTGAATGCCGAAGTTGGTTGCCTAGATCGCAATTCAATGCCCATGGCGTTGCCTCATGATCAGAGATCTCTCTCGTGTTAGTAATTTACGCGCCAAGTGCAGTGGCCGCTACTTAGTGAGTTCATGTCTCATGGCTGCGGCACTGAGACCACATGTAAAGCTATGAATCGCCATAAGTATGAAAGTTAGCGAGAATGGTCGACGAAGTGTGATTTATTTATACAAAGTCTGAAAAAAATTGTTATGTGTTAATAGTACGACAGTTAAATTATGATTTCAGTATTTCTATACCAAGAATGAGCATGTTATTAACGATTAACTAGTTTTATTACTAATGTAATTTGATTATGTGGTTAAAAATAAAATCTTACATGATTAATGTACTTAGTTATTTATATAATGTGGCAGTGACTAATAATGTCATGATGACATATATATAGGGTATTGTGATTCGAGTTGTTACGGTTTAGCCTACAACCAAGGCAAGTTCTCTAAATCTATTGTTTCGTTAAGCAAATTATTGTTTCTAATTTGACTACATTACGCAAGTTTTCTAACTCTACACTTTTATTGAGCTAGTTCAATTATTATTACATTGTGCAATTTTATTCTAATGATTGAGCAAGTTCTTGTATCTAGTTTGTTTATGATGATGCATATTGTCTAAATCTTATTTTTATATTGAACAAGTTATTCTTGTCTTTAACTTGTTATTTAGCATGCAAGTTTATATATTCTAATATACCAATGTTGAACAAGTTTTATCGTTTAATTTACTATTTGTTATGCATGCTTAGTACTCAATTTTAAATAACCTTGGCTTAATATTGTTCAAGCAAGGTACATTATAATTATTCAATGTTTATGCTTTTAGCTTATCCCTAAAGCATGACCTTAGTATTCAGTTATGAAATTTTTATTCAACTAATCCTTAGTTGATGTTCGTTAAACCTAAATTACCTTGAAATGTATCCATACCAAACTTACTTTGGTGTGGACTTGTACTCTAAATACTGAGATGAACAACTTTATTATTAGGGGATAATTTACGTTTAGCGTTGAAATGCTTGTGCACAATACATTGTACGAAGGGTTGATCCCCCTAAGTACGAGGAGTCCCTATAGTCTTATGACTGTTAAAGTTTAAGTTGAAAGATTACTTATAACTATGGACATAGTTCGTGGTCTTAGGACCCTCAGTTATATATTTCAAAATGTTGATAGACCATATTGTTCATTAATTTCTATTAAGCCTCTTATTTCGCAGTTGTTGTAAAGATTTTCTTTCATTGTTGTTTCAAGTGAGCTTTGTTTGCTCACTCTTACTTATATAATTGTTACAGCTAAAGATGAGAAGGTCGATATACCTAGCACCAGTAAGGAAAAATGAAAGATGAACAAATATTGAAGACTTGTAACATGTTGATATTTTATTATCAGATTTTATTTTAATGATTGTAATGAACTTATTTAAATTCCGCAATTGAATGATTGTATTTAAAGGTTAGACAACCTGGGAGATTTTTAGTAATGAAATCCTTTAATGGGAAGGTTTTATTATTCAATTTTATTATGATTGGGTAGTTAGATATAAATGTTTTTATCAAGTGAAAACCAAATCTTGAGATAATGAGGTACCGGGATTTGGGGGTGTCACAATACCATTCAATACCATCCTGGAAAAGCGAACGTAGTAGCTGACGCATTGAGTAGAAGATCATATGCTGGTATGAGTGCAATATTGTCAACGCAAAGGCCCATTTTGTATGACTTACAAATGATGGAGATAGAGTTAAAGACTCCAGGGACCCATGTGATGATGACAAATATACGAGTAGAACCTACTTTAATCAATAAAGTTAAAGCTGCTCAAGCTACATGTAACGCCCGAGAAAATCTGATTTATATGAGAATTAAATTTTTATTTGATTATGTGAATTAAATGAATTTAATTGATTATTTATGTAAAGCCCCATAAAATTTGGATTTTTGAGAATTAAATTTTTATTTTTATTATGTGGATTAAATTAATTTAATCCATTATTTATGGGTGTAAGCTATTCGAGGGTCGTTATATGACCTAGACATATCCGAACGTCATTGTATTTTGGCTACGTGGTAGAATTAAAGTGTTTGAATTTCCAAGATGAAAATAAAAACTTTCCGATAAATTTTTCGAAAAACACTTCACGCATTTCTGCTCGGGAATTATTTTTGAACTTCCGAGAAATACGTAATGATAGAAAATCGAGGCGAGATGGAATATCCAATAATATTTTAGTTATGGAAAACGCAGTTTTTTGCCTACGCACTTAAAATCTAACGATTAGGGAAAGTGAGTTCCGAGAAGGAATTTAAATGTGTATAATGATTTAAAGCAACGATCGTATAATACGTAGGTATTATACGAGGTAATGAATACTAGTATGATGCAAGGTATTATACGAGTAGGTATGAAAAATGGTATGTGGTATACTAATAAGTATACAAGGTGGAATACGAGATTAATACGTAGATTATACGTTTTAAGGATTTAAGCCTATGTAATGGACTTGTAGGATGGTGTAGAAAATTGTAAAGTCCAATAAGATATAGATAAGGCCCAAGTGTAGAAATGGGTAAGTCCAGTAGGGATTTAATGTGTAAGCCCAATCCAAGCTAATGGTAAAGCTCAAAGAATTGTTAATGCAAGCCCAAAGTATAAAGTGAGATTAATTGAATTTCAGGTCCAAAGCAAGGTTGATCCATGGGGCAACCCATGATCACTTGGATAACCCAAACTGGTGACCAAGTAAAGTACTTGGTGACTAAGTAAAAGTGATGAGCAAGCAAAGGATAAGTTATGTGATTAACAAGCAAACTTAAAAGCTAAGTAAAGTGCTTATGTGATGAGCAAACAAATAAGGGTGTGGCCAAGTTAACTTAATAGCTAAGTGTTGTGGTGACCAAGTAATTCATGTGAGGAAAAAGATAACTTAATGTCTAGGTAATGAATAGTTAGGAGGTGATTAAGGAGGTGGGTTGGATTAATGACCAAACTACCCTAACCTTAGGAAGTCCTATAAATAGCAAGCTTAACATTTATTTTATGGTTGTTCATTTCACCTAACAAGTTGAGAGCTTATTTGTTAGAGAGAATAAGTGAGAATAAGCTAGAAAAGCTAGAAAGCTAGTCTTCATAATTCAAGAAGTAAGAAGAAGAACAAGGATTAAGCAAGTGATCTTCATAGGTAAGAACATAAACAATGATTCTCTTTCTTTTCCATTGGTAGGGAAATGGGTAGTGGTAGAACATGTATGCTAAGGAATGATAAGAATGAGTAATCAAAGGACTTAAGTCTTAATAAGCCGTATAAGTCGTGAATAAGTTATTCGTAATCATATAGGTTATGAAATAAGGAAGAACCTGTAGGAACTTGTTTTATGTTGGAAGTAATAAGGTTGTATGATAATGAGATTAAGGATGATAGTTAAAAGATTTAAGCTATGATAAAGTCATGCAAAGTGAATTCATAAGTAGTTCATACTTTTACAAGTTATAACTAATGAAGAACAAGTAATAACTTAACATGTTTATAAGTTAATGAGATGAGTATGTCAAGATGTTAATATGATGGATTGAATCCATTTGAAATGATGAACAGATCATAAGAAATGAAGTTAAGGCAAAATTTATGAGTTTGGACGATAATCTTCGAAATCGTGAAAATCTCAAAATGGAAGTCGAATTTTGATATTGAGCTTGGAAATATTGGTTTTTAATGGAGTTAAGTCTTATTTGGCATTATAGAGTTGCAGACTCGAGAATGACCGAATTTCGACTTAGAACGAAGAAAGCGAAAGTTGAACGCTCACTTAACGCTTATCGCTTTTAGTTAAAATGAACTAATAGGTGAAATTTTAGCAAACGAAGCCAAATAGATAAAATTTGTGCATGAACGTGTAGAGTATATAATTTGTGAACTGTAGGCTTTTGAACGAGCCAATTCAGACTTGTAACAAAGAAATTATGCGTCTAGGAGTTTTGTAAAAATTTCAAAATCAAGAATTATATAAGGTGCAAGAGTCCGCGCGCTGCCACGACTCACAACCATAAAGCCCGTGTACAGCAATGTGTAGGTCGAACCGAGCACACTGCTAACTCGCACCGCGGCGCCAAGTCCGATCTGAATATATCATTAACTCATGCATAAATACGACTTTCCTGACGTAGCCGTGGGTGGCGCCAAGCGATGCCAACCCTAGGAAGTTGAGCAGTAAGGAATGTTTATGAGTACAACTTGAACAGTAACTCAGTAATAATAAACTGAGAAACTTAATAAGATATTATAAAGTACTTTTAAACCTTATGTATGATGATTAAGAGTTAATAATCAATTGAATGTGATTGAAATGAGAACGACATAATGAAAAGCCGAAACCAAAATAACAGATCTAAGTCAGGATTTAGATTGAGATGAAGGGTAAGATTCATTAGGAATCATGTATGTTCACTCATGACCTAATGTGGTATGTTATGTGATTATGTGTTACAGAGACTGTAAAGGCTCAAAGGAAATGTTATTATACTGTAGTAGACGTTGAAGACAAGTTTTTCTCATCGCTTGTCTAACCTTCGTGTTAGCCAGGTTTTCTGTTATTCATGTTATAAGATGCATGAATGATTTTAAAGAAAGGGTCGATGCCAGTTTTAACTCGGCTAGACTAATCTTGAAAGTTGATTGATTTATTTATAAGTCTTTCAATATAGAATTGTTAACGTTATCCTACGCCAAATGTTTGGTACGGATTTAAGGTAAGCCTGAATATGAATAAACAAATGTATTTTTCATCGAGTATTCGATGGGCACGCGAGGTTACCAAAACTTAAACGTAAATACGTTTAATGAATGTAGTGTTGATCAACATATAGTACTATGGGTTGATCACCCAGAAGTGCTTATAAGATATGGCGGACTTAGTGTCGGGTTGTCCTTTTCAAATAAATTATGAACTGCTCATGGTCTTGAGACAGAATTGATGTTTTACTGAATATTGTCATTGTAAAACGTTTTGAAAGAAAAGAAGTGCTATTTTGAATTATCGGTAGTACTTTATAACTATTGTTCAGATATTGAAGATATATGATTCCTATGTTTCGAGCATGGTTTTTAAAAGAAATTATTGTACTTGTTGAGCTTGTTATGCTCACTCTTGCTTGAACCATATGAATGCAGCTAGGACCGAATGAACCGAGGGATCTAACAAGGATAGAGGCAAGACGAAGCTGAACGATTAGTTTACCTTGTAATAAACTAGTAAGTTGTATATATTATTGAATAATGAACAAAGAATGTAATGGTTTCAGAACCTGGGAACGGGATGTAATATTATTAATGTAATAAGAATGTCGTTGATACACACATTTTGATGTCGTTTCAATAGAATGAATGTACAATTATGAGTACCGTGTAGCACCATCTGTCGGGTTGGAAGATACCCAGATTTGGAGGCGTCACAGGTTGGTATCAAAGCATTAGGTTATAAAACTTAAGGGGGAAGAACCTTAGGCTAATAACCTCGTTAAGGAAGAAAAGTCCTAAAGAAGTAAATATGAGTCGAATAAGTTAATAAGGTATTGAGGAAACTCAGTACCGAAAGATTTAAAAGATGGAAAGTAACCCTAAATAAATTAATTATGATTGGTGCTTATACTATTGTGTGTTATGTATTAATCAACATGTTATGTGTTATTGTAGGATGTCGAACGATAGCTTGATGAATAGAGATATACACATGGTGAGCGAAGAAACTGTGAACAGAGTAGAGCCTGTACCTATGCCGGTGGCGGAGGTACCATTAGTGATTTTGGAGGAGTCAGAGACAGTGGAGTACTTTTCTGAGGAGAACTACTCTAAGGGAGATATGGATATAGCGTCATATCTTAATATGATGGGCTATAAGGAGGAGGAAATGGAGATTACTTCGGTTGGTACGATGGTACCTAACTCAGAGTCATCGCCTCCAAATGCAATAAGAGCATTGTACATGGAAGTGCTTGACAGGAATGTGCAACTGAGTACAGTTGTGCAGAATCAGAATGAAGAGATTAGTGCTCTTTATGTAGCGAAGGAGTCTACAGAAGCAGGTTTTGATTCCGAGCATGATGAGAAGGTGCTCATGATAAATAAGGCTAGGGATTATATGAACGAGGTGGTAGAGCTTCGTAAGGAATTGGAGGAGAAGGACCGTAAGATAGCACGGATGTCTTACATCCATGAGAGTGCTCATAAGGATTTCAAGCTAAAAGTTGCTTGTTATTCCATTGAGTCGGGATAGACTCGACATACTATAAGTCAGGATACTGTAATAAAGATTGTGAATGAGAAACACGAGGACGTTGTTATGCATTATTAAAAAGCTAGAGTTATAAATATGTGTGTAGTGACGTAAAACCCTCTTTTGTATAAAAAGGGGTAGTTTTTTTTGTAAATCCCAACTTTTGAGAAGTTCGATTGCGGGATAGAAATGGAATAGCCTCTGGCTATGTAAGCAAATTGTAAATAGTTTTGACTATGAAGAAGCATATGAATATAATGAAGTTTTCATTTAATATGTTTGGTGATGATATGAGTTGTTATGTGACGAATAATACAGAAGTAAGTAATAGAAAATGATGGAATTCTATTAATTTAATCAAGGATAAGACAACGTAATTAGGAAGCAGAATCACGTAATTTTTTAGTAGCTAATTGCAGTGTGCTATGTGAATATATCATGTAGATTCTGTAAAGACTGAGAACTGTTGAATAAATTATTTGAAGATGCTTGAAGGCAAGTTTTCTTAACGCTTGTCTTACCTTCGAGTTAGCCAAGTTTTCTGTGATTCATTATAATGAGTTGCATGAATAATTTTAAAGAAAGGGTCAATGCCAATATTAACTCGACTAGACTATTCGTAAGAAATAGATTGATTTGTATACATATCTTTCTATATAGAAATGATAACGCTATCTTATGCCAAGTATTTGGTACGGATTCAAAGGTAAGTTTGTCTATGAACAAGCAAAAGTATTTTTCATCGTTTATACGATGGGCACGCGAGTTTGCCAAATCTTAAACGTAAATACGTTTAAAGGATGAATGTTGATCAACATAGAGTACTATAGGCTGATCACCTAGAAATGCTCATAAGCAATGTCGGATGTATAACCTTAGTGTTGTGATGTCCTTTTCAAGTATGAAAAAAGAAAGAGATTGTTCAAGGTCTTTCGACCGGTTCAGAATTCCTAAACTATGATGTACTTTGGGAATTGATGTTATTAAATGTTAAGTATTAATCAATGTTTTGTAGTACTTCATCACTATTTATTCAGTTATGGAATATGATCATATAATTCATGAATGTGCTATTGATATTATCCTTTGTTAAACTTGTTGGGCTTGTTATGCTCACTTCTTGCATGAATTATATGATTGCAGTTAAAGCCGCGCGTAATGAGAATTCTAAGAGAGATAAAGGCAAGGCTAAGATGGATACTTAAACATCTTGTAATAGATTAGTATGGTTGTATGTATTATATTTACGAACAGCGAATGATGTAATCGGTTTATGAACTTGGGAAAGGAATTTACTATGATTGTAATAAGAAGATTGTTAATACATTCATTATGTTGTGATTTCAATGGAACGATTGTATAGTTATGAGTACCGTGAAGCACCATATGTTGGGTTTGAAGATACCCGAATTTGGGGGCGTCACAGGTTGGTATCAAAGCATTAGGTTATAAAACTTAAGGGGGAAAGAACCTTAGGCTAATAACCTCGTAAGGAAGGTAAAGTCCGAAGAATGTAAATTCGAGTCGAATGAGTTAATAAGGTATTGAGAAAACTCAGTACCGAATGATTTAAAAGATGGAAATTAATCTTAAATAAATTAAATGTGATTTGTGATGAACAGAGTGTTCAAATAGTATTTGGACAAGTTCGTCATAGTGTTCATTGATGATATTCTAGTCTATTCCAAGACACTAGAAGATCATGCTGAACATTTAAGGATAGTGTTGGAAACATTACAAAAGGAAAAATTGTATGTAAAATTCACAAAGTGTGAATTTTGGCTGGAATGAGTGCAGTTTCTAGGAAATGTCGTTGATAAAGATGGCATCTCTATGGATCCAGCAAAGGTAGAAGCAATTAATGAGTGGGAACAACCGAAAATACCAATCGCGGTTCGGAGTTTTCTGGTGTTAGCATGATACTATAGAAGGTTCATTCAGGACTTTTCTAAAATAGCAATTCCGTTAACGAATTTGATTAGGAAGTCGGTGAAGTATGTGTGGACTGAAAAATGTGAAAATAGTTTTCAAGAACTAAAGAAGAGGTTAAGTGAGGCACATGTATTGTCCTTGCCAGATGATACAGGGAATTTTGTAGTGTATAGCGATGCTTCACATAGAGGACTAGGTTGTGTGCTCATGCAGCATGACAAGGTCATTGCGTATGCATCGCATCAATTAAAGGATTATGGGAAGGCATATCCTACTCATGACCTAGAATTGGCAGTTGTAGTTTTTGCTCTAAAAATATGGAGGCATTATTTATAGGATGAGAAGTCTAAGATATACACGGACCATAAAAGTCTGAAATATATCTTTACACAGAAGGAGTTGAATATGAGGCAAAGAAAGTTGTTAGAACTAATAAAAGATTATGATTGTGCTATTTTATATCATCCGGGGAAAGCAAATGTAGTAGCCGATGCACTAAGTAGGAAGGTTAGAGAGAAACTGTCAATGTTAACGACTCAGAATGAGTTAGTAACAGAGATGGAAAGAATGGAATTAGAAGTTAAATTGTTATAACTAAAGGTTGGTGAGTAATACATGAACATGAACAGTATGCAATAAAGTGTACTTAACCAATGATTAAGTCTCGGATAGTAAACGTAGGAATGGTAGTAAGCCGTGATGAAGGATGATTAACTCGAAATGAGTTGTATTAATGAAATAATTTTCAGTTAAGTTATAGAAGAGAAAGAAGTTGGTAAGAACGACGTAAAATATAATGGTAAGCCGGAACAAATAATAACAAATCTAATACAGGATTAGATTGAGAAGAGGGGTAAGATTCATTTGGAACCATGTATGTTCATTCATGACCTAATGTGGTATGTTAAGTGGTTATGTGTTGTAGAGACTGTAAAGACTCAAAGGAAAAGTTATTATACTGTAGCAAACGCTGAAGGCAAGTTTTCTTATCGCTTGTCTAACCTTCGTGTTAGCCAGTTTTTCTGTGATTCATGTTAGGAAATGCATGAATGATTTTAAAGAAAGGGTCGATGCCAGTTTTACCTCAGCTAGACTAATCTTGAAAGATTGATTGATTTATTTACAAGTCTTGCAATATAGAATTGCTAAACGCTATCCTACGCCAATTGTTTTGGTACGGATTCAAGGTAAGCCTGAGTATAAATAAAAAAATGTATTTTCATTGATTATTCGATGGGCACGCGAGGTTGCCAAAACTTAAATGTATACAAGTTTAATGAATGTAGTGTTGATCAATATAGAGTACTATGGGCTGATCACCCAGAAGTGCTCGTAAGATATACCGGACTTACGGACTTAGTGTCAGGTTGTCCTTTTCAAATAAATTATGAACTGCTCATGGTCTTGAGCCAGAATTGATGTTTTACTAAATATTGTTATTGTAAAACATTTTGAAGGAAAAGAAGTGCTATTTTGAATTATCGATAGTACTTCGTAACTATTATCCAGTTATTGAAGATATAAGATTCCTATGTTTCAAGCATGTCGTTTAAAAGAAATTGTTATACTTGTTGAGCTTGTTATGCTCACTCTTGCTTGAATCATATGAATGCAGCTAGGATCAAATGAACCGAGGGATTCGACAAGGATAATGGCAAGACGAAGATGAGCGATTAGTTTACCTTGTAATAAACTAGTAAGGTGTATATATTATAGTATGATGAACAAAGAATGTAATGGTTTTTGAACCTAAGAACGGGATGTAATATTATTA
This sequence comes from Panax quinquefolius, assembly GCA_020205615.1. Taxonomy (NCBI): domain Eukaryota; kingdom Viridiplantae; phylum Streptophyta; class Magnoliopsida; order Apiales; family Araliaceae; genus Panax; species Panax quinquefolius. The sequence goes on along the minus strand of CM035163.1, from coordinate 95,971,117 downwards.
ATGTAATATGAATGTCGTTGAGACGCATATTTTGATGTCATTTCAATAGAATGAATGTGCGATTATGAGTAATTGCAGTAGTACCATCATCGCCGGGTTGGAAGATACCCAAATTTGGGGGCGTCACAGGTTGGTATCAAATCATTAGGTTATAAAACTTAAGGGGGAAGAACCTTAGGCTAATAACCTCGTTAAGGAAGGAAAAGTCCGAAGGAAATAAATGCGAGTTGAATAAGTTAATAAGGTATTGAGAAAACTCAGTACCGAAAGATTTAAAAGATGGAAAATAACCCTAAATAAATTAAATATGATTGGTGCTTATATTATTATATGTTATGTACTAATCAACATGTTATGTGTTTTGTTAGGATGTTGAATGATAGCTTGATGTATAGAGATATACACATGGTGAGCAAAGAAACTGTGAAAAGAGTAGAGCCTGTACCTATGACGGTGGCGGAGGTACCATTAGTGACTCTAGAGGACAGGGAGGCAGTTGAGTACTTTTCTAAGGAAGACTACTCCGAAGGAGATACAGATATAACATCATATCTTAATATGATGAGCAATGAGGATGAAGTAATGGAGATAACGTATGTTGGTACGGTGGTACCAACCTCATAGTTTTCGCCTCCAGATGCAATAAGAGCATTGTATCTGGCAGTGCTTGATAGGAATGTGCAACTGAGTACAGTTGTGAAGAATCAGAATGAAGAGATTAGTGCTCTTTATGTAGTGAAGGAGTCTGCAGAAGCAGATTTTGAGTCTGAGCATGTTGAGAAGGTGCTCATGATAAATAAGGCTAGGGAATATATGAAGGAGGTGGTAGACCTGTGTAAGAAACTAGACGAGAAGGACTGGAAGATAACATGGATGTCTTACATCCATAAGAGTGCTCATAAGGATTTTAAGTTGAAAGTTGCTCGTTATTCCATAGAGTCGGGGCAGACTCGACATACTATTAGTCGGGATACTGTAGCGAAGATTGCGAATGAGAAACACGAGGATGCTGTTATGCATTATTAGAAAGCTAGAGTTATAATTATGTGCGTAGTGATGTAAAACCCTCTTCTGAATAATAGGGTAGTCTTTTTGTAAATCCAAACTTTTAAGAAGTTCAATTGCGGGATAGAAATGGGATAGCCTTTGGCTGTGGAAGCAAATTATAAATAGTTTTGACTATGAAGAAGCATATGAATATAATGTAGTTTTCATTTAATATGCTTTGTGAGGATATGAGTTGTTATGTGACGAATAATAACGAAGTAAGTAAATAAAAAATAAGGAAATTCTACTTAATTGTCGTCAAAAAGAAGAAAACATAATCAGGAAGCGAAAACACGTAATTAAAATCAAGGGGGTGGGGGGTCAAAACAACCCTATGCAAGAGTTCGTTAAGTTATTAACGGCTACATTTAACTAAATTGGGGGTAGGATAACCGCGGAACTTAGGGTATCCAGAACGACTACCTTTAAAGAATTTAAAAGCGTAGGTCCACCGGAGTTCAAAGGAACGACGGACCCAATAGAGGCCCAAACATGGGTAAAGGAAATAGGAAGGTGTTTGTTATTACAAACATAGGTGAGGCACAAAAGGCTTCTTTTGCGACTTACCTGATGAAAGGAAAGGCCAACTTTTGGTGGGAGGCTCACCAGATTGGGGCTAGAACAGATGCAATAACGTGGGAACAATTCAAGAAGGTTTTCTTCGAGAATTATTTCCCTACAAGTATGCAGTGGAGGAGGGAGATTAAGTTCTTAGAACTTAAACTAGCGGACATAACGGTTACCCAGTACGCGGCCAAATTCAATGAATTGGCAAGATTGCTCCATACCAAGTGGACACTAAGGAGAGGAAGGCTAGTAGGTTTGAGCAGGGCTTGAAACCCTGGCTCTATAGTGGAATTTTTGTGTTTTAGAGTGCATCCTATGGGACCATTCTAGAGAAAGCAATTATAGCAGAGGGTGGTAGTGAGGCGTTAACCCAATACCACAAAGAGAGAAAAGATAAGAGCAAGGAAAAGGGAGTAATTAAGGTAGAGAATTCCAGTGGTAGTTGAATTATGCCAAAAATAAAGAATTTTAACTCCAAAAATATCGGAGTGGGACAAAGGGATCCTAAGCGTAGGATTGAAGCGTTTAAGACATGTGGAAGGACTTATCTAGGAGTCTATCTGATGGGGAAATTGTTTTGTTATAACTGTGGACAGGAGGGTCATATATTACCCAATTGTCCTAATCCTAAGAAAAACTATGGTTGTTTTGTATGTGGGTCATTGGACCACATGGCAAGAAATTGCCAAAAGAAGGGGTCGAAGGAAAGTAAAGGTGTTAGTAGTGGTAAGTTAGCCATGATGCGGTTGCATCAGCGGATTTAGTAGCAGGTATCAGTCTAATCAATATAATGAATGCTTATGTGTTGTTTGATTGGAGTGCTACTTTTCTTTTATAGCATAAGAGTTTGCTAAGAGATTAAGTTCATTCCCTAAAGGGATTATAAATACCTTTATATGTTAAAGTAGAGAATGGGGAAGTAACTTTCGTTGATTATATTCATGGAAATTTTTTCATGAAAAAGAAATATAAACAAGTATCGGTAGATAAGTACCGATAAAGTTGAGAGAATTTGAAATAATTCTCGGTATGAATGAGTTGATTAACCATAAAACTTTAATAAGTTGTTAGAATAAAAGTATGAATCTTCGGTTTTCTAAAGAAACCCAAGGTAGTAATTTACAGTGAGGAATCACCGAAACTTTCTTGTTGTCTAATCATGACGCAATCTAGAAGGATGATTAATATTAGGTTGTGGTATGATCGTAACCTTTGATGGTTGACATATGGGAGCTGGGCTAAACAATTCCTTCAGAGAGCGAAGGTATATACAAAACTGGCAACTGATCTAACTCACTGTGATGGCAGTGTAGATGAGGCAGGAACTTGTTTGTTGGTTATTTGTGGGAAACCACTCAGAGTACCATATGAACTACTAGAAGAGGAGCGATGTGTGTTGAATCCTAGAGAAGTAATAAAAAGAAGATAAGAATGTAAATCATCGAGGATGATGAGCATATTAAGTAAGACATCTCCATATGTCATGAGGCTGTAACCTGGTAAAGAAAGTAGGTTGCGTAAACTTAGGTCGAAAGAACGTGAACCCTAAGAAGTAAAAATTAAGTAAACCAATACGTAAGTCAAATATATGACTATTTGGTTAACACTTAAGAATAAATACCCATTGCCTAGGATCGATGATCTATTTTGATCAGTTGCCAACTGATCAAATAGGGCCTCCTTTATTAAGAGTCTAACACTACTCCTAAATAATTAAAAAAATCCAAAAAACTGAATCTGATGATGAACCCCAAGGTACATAATAATTAAACTATTTTATACAAATTATATGGTTTAAATATGTAGAATATTACAATAATCAGTATATCCTTATTTGATGCAACTTTTTTTTGGCTGGTTAGAATTGTTTACGGGGACTGTGGTAGTGTGGTATTGATTTCAACATAATATATCTGGAGTATTTCTCTCACAAACAGATGGGTATATATATATATATATATATATATATATTGAAAATAGATTAAATTTTTCACTTGATTCATAAATCATAATAGCATAAATAAATCCATAGTATCATAAACAAATCTACTCAATCTGTCATAAAGTCCAATTAAATTAAACAATGCTTCTAAATCTCATAAACAAAATAATTAATTTTAAAACCCTAAAAAATAGAATTAATACATGAAATTAAACAGTGATGAAGGATTTAAGGAGATGAAGTCCGCTGGAGAAGCTCAATTGAAGGAGATGAACTATTTGTGTGAAGGAGTCTAGGAGATGAACTATTTGTGTGAACTGTGAATGAGACTATTTGTAATTCAGATGAAGCAGATGAACTCAGCACTCAGTCACTCACAGTCTCACAGATTGATTATTTGCTTTAATATTTAATTATTCTATTTAAATAATAAAAGAAAGAGAATATTTAAGGGGGCCCTAAAAAATTTTGGGCCTAAAGCTCGGGCACCTTGGGCTTTAGCCCAGGGCCGGTACTGTCAATTGGAAGGGCAAAGAATTTTTTTAAGATATAGTTGTGTACGGGGTATCATCGGTTGAAAGTAAGGAAGGAGGAGGTACCTAAGATGACATTCAGAACTCGTTATGGTTATTACGAGTTTTTGGTTATGTCATAAGGGTTGATTGATGTACTGAAGTTAGACTTTTCGTAAGGGGCATCGAGCAAGTCGGTGATAAATTGATAGGTAACCTTGTGAGGTGCTATGGTTGAAAGTACTATTAGAGTCACAGGTTGGTATTATCGGAAAGAGAATAGAGAAAAATAGTTATCAGGAACTAAAAAGGGAAGTTATGTGAGGTACCTGTATTGTCTCTATCAGATGATACGAGGAATTTTGTAGTGTATCTCAATGCTTTGCATAGATGACGAGATTGTGTGCTCATGTAGCATGGCAAGGTCATTGTGTATGCATCACGCTAGTTAAGGGATTATGAGAAGGTCTATCCTACTTATGATTTATAATTGGCAGTTGTAGTTTTCGAATTAAAAATCTGAAGATACGGGGAGAAAGGTGAGATATACACGGACTCTAAGAGTCTGAAATTTATCTTCAACATAGAAGGAGTGGAATATGCGGTAGAGAAGGACTGTGATATCATATATCATACAAGTGAAAGAAAGCATAAACGCCCATGTATTTTGTAAGAGAGATAGAGAAAAGCTATCAATATTTGCAACTCATAATGAGTTAATAATGGAGGTGGCGAGGACGAAGTTAGAAGTTAAATTATGGAATAAAGTAGCAAAAATGTTATTCATAACGTAGAATTAATCCACGATAATGGAATGAGTTAATTAAGTACAACTAGGTAACGAAGAGTGCAAGCGAATGAAGAAGAGGATACAGGATAAAGAGACGATCAAGTATCATCTCGTTTTGAAGGAGGAATTTGAGTTTCAGATAATTTTGAGTTAAAAGAAGGACTAATAAAAGGATGATAGTGTAATATGTTAATAAGTGTTTAACTTCCAACTCAGATTATTGATAGGAAGTGACAAGTCATGTGAATTAAGATAATACCTTCGGTGAAGGTGAATTGGAGAAACCACAATGATGGATGTAGTGTTAGCGAGATTCTGAGGACCGAATCCTTATAAAGGGGAAGAGTGTAACGCCCCAGAAAATTTGGATTTTTGAGAATTAAATTTTTATTTGATTATGTGGATTAAATGAATTTAATTAATTATTTATGGGAGTAAGCTAATTGAAGGTCATTCTATGACCTAGATATGTTGGAACGTCGTAGTATTTTGGTTATGTGATAGAATTAAAGTGTTTGAATTTCTAGGAGGAAAATAAAAACTTTCCGACAAATTTTTTGAAAAACACTATTCAAGCATTTCTGCTCGGGAATTATTTTTGAACTTCCGAGAAATACGTAATGATAGAATATCGAGGCGAGATGGAATATTTAATAATATTTTAGTTATGGCAAACACAGTTTTTCACCTGCGGACTTAAAACCTAACGGTTAGGAAAAGTGATTTCCGAGAAGGAAATGAAATGTGTATGATGAATTAAAGCGATGTTCGAATAATACGTAGGTATTGTATGAAGTAATGAATACGAGTATGATGCGAGGTATTATACGAATATGCATGAATGATGGTATGACGTACATGAATAAGTATACGAAGGGGAATACGAGATTAATACGTAAATTATACGTTATGAGACTTTAAACTAAATGTATTGGACTTATAAGATTTGTTAGGAATTGTACAAGCCCAAGTATAGGAATGATAAGGACCAAAGGTAGGAATGGATGAGTCCAATTAGAATTAAAGTTTAAAGGTCAAGGTTGTTTAATTGCAAGCCTAAGTATAAGTTAAGCTAAAAGCCCAAAGTAAGAACTTATGGGCTATTGGGTGGTTTAAACCCATGGGGCAAACCATGGATGATCGAAAGTAGTGCGCAAGTAAACTTAATGGCTAAGTAAGTGTGGTGAACAAGAAGACTTAATGGCCAAGTGTTGTCGGGAGCAAGTTAACTTGGTGGTTAAGAATGAAATAGTAAGGAGGTGGAGTTAAGGAGGTGGGAGTGGTTTATTGACCATTATACCCTAACCTAGCAACTCCTATAAATACCGAGCTTAAGATTTCATTTGTTGCATGTTAAAATTTCATCCAACAACTTCTCTTATAAAGCAACTTATTGGTTAGAGAGAATAAGCACTTATAAGTTAAACTTCCATTGTGAGATTTTAAAGAAGCAAGAAGGAGATTAAAGCTTAACCAAGGAATTATCATGGGTAAGAACTTAAACCATGAATCTTTTTCTGTTCATTTGATAGAGAAGTGGGTAGTGGTAGAACATGTATGCTAAGAAGAAGTAAGAATGATTAATCAAATGACTTAAGTATTAATAAGCCGTGAATAAGCACTTTGTTCATAAATAAGTTATGAATCAAGGAAGAACTTGTAGGAACTTGTAATATATTACAATAATGAAATTTATATGACTAGAAGATGAGAGAATGATGGTTAAAAGACTTAGACTATAATAAGTCACGAGAAAGGAAGTCATAAGTAGTTTATACTTTTATAAGTTATAAACTCACAAAGAACAAGTAATAACTTATTATGTTTATAAATAAATTAATTATGTATGTCAAGATGTTAATATAAGGGATTGAATCCATTCAAAGCGAAGAACAAATCTTAAGTAATGAAGTTATGGCGGAATTCACGAGTTCGGACGATAATTGTAACGCCCCCAAATTCAGATACTTGAAACCCAAACTCAGTGCATTACGATACCATTTCTATGAGCGGAAATAATAATATTGTCATAAATATCTAACTTAATTTACATATCAGAGTTTTCTAAATCTTAGGTACGTGACCGTAAAACATTTCATTACAAATATAATCTTCTTATTTAAGTCTAGCTACTACATAAGATAACTCAAACATAATCGGGTAGCTTTCCTTTCCCTTTGTTCTTGGCAGAGCCCTCTGGTCGATCATACTTAACTGAAAATATTTAAATTAAGAAAGGATGAGCATTTGAGTGCCCAGCAAGTAATAACAATTATAAATATTAACTGAAAGGATTAAATGTTTTCTTTGTACTACCCTTCTACAACAAATCAAAAGTTGTGAAGTAATCTGGACCGATAATAATAACATAACAACTCTCTATCAAATTTTTGATACTGCGTACTGACTATAAATAGGGTTAGGGTGACATACTATGAACATTATTCTCAATTTTTGAAAAGGTTTAATAGAACTTCATCTGTAAACCGTCATAACTTACGAACACGAGGGTGATCTCCCCAATGTGCCCTGTATTGATCAATACTACATGCAAAAACGATATTATCGTTCACTCTCTCCGCCTTGGGCGCATAAAAGTTTTCCCATATTCGGGATGTTCATACTTAGTCTTGAATCCAAATCAAAACAATTTGATTGGATACAAAAAGGTTTTATCATATTCAACGATATTTCTAAATTTGTGTCTGGCTGAACAAATAGCTTAGATGACTCTTACTTCATGCATACATACCGGTATCAATAGGTATATATATATATATATATATATATATATATATATATATATATATATATATATATATATATCAACATGTGATTAAATATAATGATTATCCAAGTGGGGACACTTGTATAACCATGTTTAGAAATTAACGAACAGAATATATATCTGAATTACCATATACAAACATGTTGATAAACAATGATCGAATATAGAATATATCATAATAGGGTTAATAATCTAGCATAATAATAATATAATTCTGAAACTTCTTACTCATGTCCATTGCATAAAGAAAATGCAAAGGTAGGATACTTGCCTGGTCTGCTGCTTACTATGTTACCCCAAATTTTATGAATAAAGATTTAAATTTCTCGAATTATTTTTTCAAAATTATGGTGTGGATTTGAGATAATGTTATAGTTGTGGGTAATATTTAGAAATTTTGAAAAGTATGTAAGTTGTTATATAATATTCGATTGGTCGGGGAAAATTCATATTAACAGGGAATATTCGTACGACGACACAATCATTGGTGGACCCCACAACGGAATTATTGTCGGATTGAGAAAACGAAAAAAATATTTTTTATAAAAATAACGGCGGAAGTTTTACCGTTAACTGTTGAAACACCCGGTGTTAAAAGTACAGGAATACGCGTGGTTGTATAGTAGCACACAGTATTGATTATTTATGCTTATGTGAGAAGTCACTCAGTTTTGTTCAATTATTGATTCAGTAATTGCTGCATAGTATCTCACGTTATTTGATTCAATTATTGTCGATATTTTTTATATTATTAAATCAATAATTGAGATGACAAAGTTATTAATATTATTATTTGCAATATTAACGATGTCTAGAAGTTCTACCAAGGAGAGGTTTGGTCACCTAATTGCGCGCCAATAGGGAGAAATCCTTATTGGAAAGCCCCTCTTTCCTGGGAACAACCTGGTCGATTAATAGTGTGAATTATAATAATGATGATGAAGTTTTGTTTTATTAGTATTATTAATGTAATAAAACAGAAAAGCTTTTTAAGTTGTATTTGAATTTTGTACCATGTATTTGGTGACTCAAGATGGGTGATGTATACCTATTTTGGGGGCATCACAGTTGGTATCAAAGCTTAGGGATATGAACCTGGTGAGATGTGAGACAAGAACTAGGAGGGGAGAGAGAAATTCCTTCACTAGTATGACCTACCTAAGTTTATTTGGTATTTAATTGGTCTCACGAGTATAGGGATAATATATGATATGTTAATTAACCCTTGTTTTGTGGCGATGATTTGAAAATGACATCCGAGAATGTTGAGAATAGCAATGGAGCACAGGAGACCGTTGAGTCTCCACATATCAATAATCAGGATAATGTGCATTAAGAAGGCGACAATCCTCATGCAAACAACAACACTGACCAAATGATGAATGATGGAATGTTCAGAGGCTTTATGCAATTCATACAACAACAGGTAAGAGAGACTCCTGTTCAAAATATAGGTGGAAAATGGCAACCCACGGTCGGTCACCGCTAAGCAGTTCAAGGAGCTGGGACCACCGAAGTTTTTTGGAAAGCCAGAACCACTTAAGGCGGAGACGTGGTTAAAGCAGATCACCAAGATATTTGATGTCTTGGGATGCTCAGAGGAGCAAAAGGTTCCATTTGCCACCTTTATGTTGCGTGAAGAGGCAGATTATTGGTGGAAAACTATAAAACGTACCCAAACTAATGCACTCAAGATGTCTTGGGAGAAGTTCCAAGAGCTGTTCAACGACAAGTACTTTCCCGAAAGTATTTGTCACATGAAGAAGGTAAAGTTTATCAAGCTGGAGCAAAATAATATGACTGTCTCGCAGTACGAGGCTAAGTTTGCCGAGTTATCTCGGTTTGCATCCCATTTAGTCGATAATGAGGAGCGAATGACGCGAATGTTTCTAAGAGGTTTTGTGACACCCCCAAATCCAGGTACTTCATTCCCACATGATTTGGTGTTCACTTGATCAAACATTCATATCTAACTACCCAATCATAATAAAACTGAATAAATAAAAACCTTCCCCATTAAAGGGTTACATAATAAAAATCTCCCAGGTTATCAAACCTTTTAATACAATCATTCAAATGCGGAATTAAAATTTTTACATAACATCATTATTAAGAAGTCTAAGATCATCATAATAAATAAAAGTACAAATCAGCATCACTTGTACAGTTTTCCCTTTCCTTTACTAGTCGAAGGTTCATCTACCTTCTCCTCTCTTTAGCTGCAATGAGTTTATGAACATGCAAGAGTGAGCAAAATAATTGCTCACTAGATATAATAGAGAATCCACAGGAGTATAACAATAATAACTGCCAATAATAGGCTCATCAAAAGTGAATAGTACTCTATCAATAATAATCAGAAACTGAAATCCCAAAATATGGAAAATATACATCACTGAGGGTCGCAAGACCACGAACTACGTCCACAGTTGCAAGTAATCTTTCAACTCCAACTTTAACAGTCATAAGACTATAAGGACCTCGTACTTAGGGGGATCAAATTTCTTCAGACAATGTATTGTGCACAAACATTTTAATGCTACACGTAAGTTAACCCCTATTCATAACAATAGGGTTGTTCATCTCAGCATTTAGAGTACAAGTCCGCACCAAAGGAAGTTTGGTTTGGATAAGCTTTCAAGGTAATTTGGAATTCAACGAACATCAACTAAGGATTAGTTGAATAAAACCAATAACATTATACTATAGAATAATCGTGATTGAATCAATCATAGTAAACTAAAGTCATGCTTTAGGAATAATCTAAGAGCATATAATTTGAATAACTATAACACATTGCTTGAACAATACTAAGCCAAGGTTAATTAGAATTGAATACTAAGCATGCATAGCAAGTTGATCGGTAAAAATGTTCAACATTAGAATATATAAATTTTGCATGCTAAACCACAAGTTAAATACAATAATAACTTGCTCAAGAATAACTTACATCATTATATCATAATCGAATTGAAAACAGTAGTTTGATTAACAAGATAATAGATAAGAAAACTTGCTAAATGTAAAAAGATAGTTTAGAAAACTTGCTCAAAGAAAATTTAAGCGCTTGCATAATTATAAAAGTAGAGTTAGAGAACTTGCCTTGTTCGTAGATTAAACCGAACAATACGAATCATAATATCCTATAAACATATGTCATCATGACATAGTTAGCCATTACCATTTTACAACCACAACTAAGTACGTTCATCATTTAAAAATTGGATTTTTAATCACATAATCAAGTTATAATACAAGTTATTGCTTAATAACATAATTATTCATAGTATAGAAATACTAAAATCAACATTATACAGTCCTATTATCATCATATAACTTTTCTTAAAATTTCGTGTACAAAAGTACACCGTCGACCATTTGCTAACTCATACATGGCATACGCCATAGCTTACATCGCTGGTCGCGTTGGCGTTAGACCTGACGAGCATGGCGTCATGCTCAGAGAACAAAGCTACAAAGTCATTATTGGCGGCAAGCATGCCAGTATCTGCGCGCAAAAAACTAACATCGATGGGTCAGCACAAATGCAAACTCATATTTTGATTTCGACGACTTTGGCAATAAAGACAGAAAAAGCCAATTTTGGCCTACAAGCTCGATTCTAACAGACTGATTCACATACAATTCATACAAAAACTTCATGTAAACATAATTCAAGAATTCCTAACATGTTTCTACCCATACAACAACATAAACAACAAAATTAACACATCCAAATTCACTATTTTTGGCTAAAACTCATTTTTTGATATTTTTGATGAAAATAAACACTGTAATTTTGTTTTGCAACCAAAACCATTAATTCCAAGCATTTTATCAAAGTATATACATACTCTAACAAATTTAATAGCCAATTTATCAATAAAACAACTAAACAACCCATAATTTCTATTTTAACTAAACCATATATAATCATAAAAACACTCTGTAAAAATTTTTTCTTCACAAATTACATAATATCAATTCATTGACTATAACTTATGAAAATCGTTTTAACATCACTAGTATGTCATATAAAACCACATAACAACAAAAATTCATGCTTACACAAAGATTCTACAGAAAATTTGGGAAGAGAAAAACTAAACTTTTAAAACTAAAAAGAATAGAACAATACCTTGAAGAAGATGATATGGCTATTCCTTTCTACTCTCAAGCCTCTACTTCTCCAATCTCTAGCCTTTATTTCTCTCTTCTTTTCTTCCTCTCTTCTTCTTCCTCTAAGTTTTCTTTCTTCTCCCTAATCTCTCTCCTCTATTCTTACGTCTTAACAAATGACGTATATAGATATAATATATATTAATTATATAATATAAATATAAACATAACTGATATCAGTTATTTGAGTTTTGAAATCAAAATCCATAAGGCTTGTTTGGTTAATCACTAAATAACCCATTAACCTTACACCTTGTTTGGTAAAACTCAAATAGATTAAAGACTTAATAGGCCTTAGGCCTTGTTTGGCAAAAACTGAATTAAAACTCCTTTAAGTTATTTTAATAACTCCTTTATAAAAGGTTATTTGTCACACTTTACTAAATTAAAATAATCTTAATAACAATTTATTAAATTACTACCTCACATAAATCAATACCACAAAATTATAATTTTCTATATAATTATAACTTTATTTAACACATCCTTTTTAATTACAAATTCCAATAAAAAGAATAGTAATTCAATTAATCAAAATTCTCTAACTTAATAATTATTTAACCAATTTGAACAATTATTTATTTAACAATAAACACGTCCATTACATACTTAAAAAATTCAATAAATTATTTATTATAACAATTAAAAATTCTAGAATGTCACATCATTCCCTCCTTACAAGGATTCTGTCCCCAGAATCACAATTCAAAAAATTCATTCGTCACATTCTCCCCTACTTACAAAGAATCTGTCCCCAGAATCGAAGACATAGATTAAACAAACAACTCAGCGTAATTCTTCATCATTTCAGCTTCGAGTTCCCACGTGGCCTCTTCGACATTGTGGTTCCTCTATATTACCTTCACAGAATGTATCACCTTATTCCTGAGCACTTGTTCTTTCCTGTCGACTATCTGGATAAGAACCTCTTCATAGGACAAGTCTTTCTCAAACTGTAATGGTTCGTACTCAATTACGTGCTTGTAATCAGGTTTATACGGTTGTAACACCGACACGTGAAAAACATTATGAATGTTTTGCAATTTGTGGAGGTAGAGCTACCTCGTAAGCTACCTCTCCAACTTTCCTCAGCACTTCAAAGGGTCCAATAATCCTCGGACTTAGTTTCCCCTTTTTACCAAATCGAATTTTCCCCTTCCAAGGAGAAACTTTTAGGAACACATAATTTCCTATGTAAAATGCACGATCTTGTCTGTGTTGATCAGCATATTTCTTTTGTCTGTCTTGAGCATCTATCATTCTTGTTCTGATGAGTTGGATAAACTCAGCAGTTTGTTGTACCAGTTCTGGTCCTAATAGTTGACGATCTCTGACTTCATCCCAGCACAGTGGAGTTCTGCACTTCCTACCGTATAATGCTTCGTAAGGCGGCATGCCGATGCAAGCATGGTAGCTGTTATTGTAGGAAAATTCCACTAATGGTAATTGTTCATCCCAACTTCCTTTGAAATCCATGACACATACTCTCAACATATCTTCCAATGTCTGAATCGTTCGTTCGCTTTGGCCATCTGTTTGCGGGTGATATGTCGTACTCAATCGTAACTGTGTTCCCATACATTCTTGTAGTCTCTTCCAGATGTTTGATGTGAACCTCGGATCTCTGTTTGACACAATTGACACTGGAACTTCATGTCTTGCAACGATCTCTTTAACATATAGTTTTGCCAGCTGATCAAGATTGAATCTAATCTTTATTGGCAAAAAGTGTGCAGATTTTGTCAACTTGTCCACTATCACCCAAATCGCATCATATCCTTTCTGAGTTGTTAGAAGACCTACCACAAAATCCATTGTGATATGTTCCCATTTCCATTTCGGTATCTCCAATGGTTGAAGGAACCCGCTTGGTCTTTGATGCTCGGCCTTGACTCTCTGACATGTCAAGCACTTTGCAACACATTTTGTAAAGTCTCTTTTCATATTTGGCCACCAAAAATGTCGCCATAAATCTAGATACATCTTCGTACTTCCTGGATGAATTGAATATCTCAAGTTATGAGCTTCGGTCAAGATGTCTTCTTTAATATCTGGTACTGCTGGAACCCATATTCGTCCTTCAAATCTCAGCATCCCCTCAGTATCAACTTTGTACTTTAATTCTTTTCCCTCGACCACCCTTTATTTTATTTTTCTGTATTCCTCATCCTGCAGTTGAGTGTTCTTCACTTTGTCCACCAAAGTTTGACTGGCTTCCATCTGGTACAATTTCTCATCGGATTCTTTGGGAAATTTAATTTCCAACTCTAACCTTGACATTGCTATAATAAGCTCCTCCTTGTCAGTTAACAACATCAACTTTTCTCTGCCTTTCCTACTCAAGGCATCTGCAACCACGTTTTCTTTGCCTGGATGATAAAAGATCTCACAATCATAATCTTTTATCAGTTCCATCCATCTCCTTTGACGCATGTTCAGGTCCTTCTGAGTGAAAATGTACTTCAGACTCTTATGGTCCGTGTAGATCTCATATTTCTCTCCGTAGAGATAGTGTCTTCATATCTTCAGAGCAAACACAACCGCCGCCAACTCTAAATCATGAGTTAGATACCCTTTTTCGTAGTCTTTCAATTGTCTTGATGCATACGCGATGACTTTACCGTTTTACATAAGGACACACCCTAATCCCTTATGTGAAGCATCACTATACACCACAAAATTTCATCAGATATCCTCCAGTAACAACAACAACAAAGTGCCATACTTAGCTTCTTTTTCAATTCCTGGAAACTTTCTTCACACTTCTCCGTCAAAACAAATTTTACAGATTTCCTCGTTAAATTTGTCAATGGAGTGGCAATCTTGGAGAAATCCTGGATAAACCGTCTGTAATACCCTGCTAATCCCAAGAAACTTCTCACTTCTGATGGAGTTCTCGGTTGTTCCCAATTTATCACAGCTTCAACCTTTGATGGATCCACTGAAATTCCATCCTTGTCAATTACGTGCCCATGAAATTGTACACGTTCCAGCCAAAATTCACATTTAGAGAATTTCTCATACAACTTTTCTTTTCTTAGCGTCTCTAGCGTTAGACGTAAGTGTTCCACATGTTCCTCTTGAGTTTTAGAGTATACCAAAATATCGTCGATAAACACCACCACAAACTTGTCCAAAAATGGTTTAAACACCCTGTTCATCAAATCCATGAACGCTGCAGGGGCGTTTGTCAAACCAAAAGACATCACCAAAAATTCATAATGTCCATACCAAGTTCGGAATGCTGTCTTCGGTACATCCTCCTTCCTTACTTTCAATTGGTGATATCCACTTCTCAAATCTATTTTCGAGAAATATCTAGCACACTTCAATTGATCAAACAAGTCATCTATTCTTGGCAACGGATATTTGTTCTTAATAGTGACTTTGTTCAATTCCCTATAGTCAATGCAAAGACGCATCGACCCATCCTTCTTCTTCACAAATAACACCGGTGCTCCCCATGGTGACACACTCGGTTGAATATACTTCTTGTCTAACAATTCTTGCAGTTGCACCATTAGTTCTTTCATCTCCACCGGAGCCATTCTATATGTTGCCTTCGATATAGGAGCGGTTCCTGACGCTAGGTTAATCACGAATTCGATATCTCGGTCAGGTGTAAATCCTGGAAAATCCTCCGAAAACACGTCCACGAACTCCCTAACCACTGGTATTTCCTCCAATTTCATACTCTTCTCTCTTTGAGTATCAACTATGTAGGCTAAGTACCCTACACAGCCTTTACTTAACAACTTTTTGGCCTGCATCATCGTCAGACATTTCATTTGTCTAGGTGATTTGCTACCATGAAAAACTACCTCTGACAGAGTCATAAGGTTTACACACTTCTTTTGGCAATCATTTATTGCTCCATAATTGAATAGCCAATCCATTCCCAAAATAACATCGAACTCTTTGAGTTTTATCGGAATTAAATCTACTTTCATAACATTCCCCTTAATGTTCACTTTACAGTTCTTGTATACGAACCTAACAGGAATCACTTCCTTATTTGTAATTTCTATGTTTAAAGGGAATTCCAACTCTTTACAAGGTATTTCTAACCTCTTAGAAAATTCATCAGATATAAACGAGCAAGTAGCACCCGAATCAAATAATACATACGCATTTATATCATTGATTGGGATAATACCTGACACGACATTTTTTGATTGCATCGCGTCCTGCACCGTCATGTTGAAGGTTCTGGTTGTGGCCTTATTTGTTGTTGTTGGTCCAGCAATAGCCAACGCACCTTCACTAGCATTTCCCTTGCTCCCATTTGTCTCACCAAATCTCTTCTTAGGGCATTCACGAGTAAAGTGATCCTTGGATCCGCACGTCAAGCACACATTCTTCTTAGCTTGAGTATAATTTGGGGCGATGTGACCCTCCTGGCCACAATTGAAGCATACTCGTTTCCCCAGGAAACACACTCCCTTATGAAACTTTTCTCACGTAGCACATGCTTCGAACTTCTTATTTTGCTGGTTTCATTGCTAATTTCCAGCTCCTCCATTCCCACTCCACTTCCTATTCAAGTTGTTGACATTACTACCGTTACCACCACTCTTAGCTTCACCTTCACTTTTCTTCTTTCTCTACTCTTGATTATGTTTTGTTACTGCCTCGCCTCCACTTTCAAATGAGAATCGCCTTCTCATCATCAAATGTAAATTGAACAGGTCTTCAGACAAATCTGTGGTTTCAAATCCAAACCTCTTCTTCGACTCGACTCGATATATGGCGCAAACCTCGCCAACTCGTTGAATTTTACGGCATACTCCGACACCGACATTGTTCCCTACTTCAACTCCAAAATCGGACATCTAGTCGATCTTCTTCACTCTCTGGGAAATAAGTCTCGAAGAACAGCTCCTTAAACCTATCCCAGGTCATTACTCCTGGTCCGTCCGGAGTTTTGTTGGCCTGCCACCAATTGCTAGCCTCCTCTTTTAATATAAATGTTGCAAAAGCAGTCTTCTGATTCTCCTCTACCCTAGCCACATCAAAAACCTTCTCGATTTCCATAATCCAAGTCTGTATTTCAACTGGATTCATGGACCCTCGGAATTCTGGTGGTCCAATCGCCTTGAAGTCCTTAAACGTAGTACCTTGATTCTGAGGTTGATTCTGTAAAGCACCCGTCAGTAATGTAACTAGCTGCTGAACTGGGTTTCCTTCCACATTGTTGTTGTGGTTTTCCTCAATGGTTCTTCGTCGTGGTTGTTGACGTCTTGAAGCCATTTTCTGTTAAAATAACCCATCAAATGCTATTCAATCATAAAATTTTATCATGTAACACATAACACTTAACACTTTGAATAAAATAATAGTTTTTATTGATTCATGATCTAAAACATCAAGACAATAGCATCACTGCTATTTATATTACTTTCCTGAACTGTTAAAGTTTCAGGATATCATCATCATATCCCATAAGTTGTATAACACTCGGGATTTACATAATACTTATCATAACGTAAATCATAAATCAAGTACACTTTCTAAGTTGTTCTATTAAGATACTGCAAAGCCTTACGACGTTCTTCTTCCATAACTCGAAACATGGTTCGACAGTCTAGTATGAACGAGGGTAGCGTGTCAAACTGAATTGATAACCCATGACCCGGTCTTGAGCTCGATTGATCGCGATGTTAAACACGTTATCCATTTCTTTCATCTTCCTTCTCTTTGTTTGTGCGTCTCCCTTTGCTATTTCGGCTTGTTGATAAACTTCACTGTACGCATCTTCGGCTCTTGCCCTTTTTGCAGATTTTTCTCTCAACTTGTTCTTCAACTCTGATATCTCTGCTTTCATTTGCTCATTCTCTCCTTTAGTGTGAATCAGCTTATCTTCAACATTGCTCAGTCGTTCTTCTCGATCCTGGATCTCGTCGTCCTTATGTGCCAACGAGGTCTGTTGTTCAGCTATTATCTCTTGCAATTCCTCGACAGTATCTTGAAGTTCCACGTTGCGGTCATGCACCTCATCGTATATACGGCCAGCTATCGAGTTTAGTGGAATCCTTTCCTCCTCGTCCTCTTCATCCGTCTGTGGTAGCTCCACGGGATCTTCCTCATCTGTTTCTACATCATCGTCATCATCCTTGACCACTGTGAGTAATGGAGCTGACTCTCGTGGAAGTAGTTGTTTCCAAACCACTTGAATGTCATGAGATTCCTCCTCTCTAGGCATCTGAGGTCCTTCCTCCCTAGCCTGACTGGATTCTCCGACATTAGTCAACCTGACAACAAGATTTTTAAGTTTTAGTTATTAATCATCATTACTTGACACTCACGAACACATAAGTTGTAATCATGTAAGCACGTAAGTGTTTTATTACTTTCTCTTTCCTAAAACTCGATAAGAGTTTAACATCACTATCTTTTCAAATGTTACTTCCTAAGGCATTTCCCCCACCTAAGGTTCATAACCTATGGCTTTGACACCAACTTGTGACACCCCCAAATCCAGGTACTTCATTCCCACAAGATTTGGTGTTCACTTGATCAAACATTCATATCTAACTATCCAATCATAATAAAACTGAATAAATAAAAACCTTCCCCATTAAAGGGTTACATAATAAAAATCTCCCAAGTTGTCTAACCTTTAAGTACAATCATTCAAATGCAGAATTAAAATTGTTACATAACATCATTATTAAGAAGTATAAGATCATCACAAAAAATAAAAGTACAAATCAGCATCACTTGTACAATTTTCCCTTTCCTTTACTAGTCGAAGGTTCATCTACCTTCTCCACTCTTTAGCTGCAATGAGTTTATAAACATGCAAGAGTGAGCAAAATAATTGCTCACTGGATATAATAGAGAATCAACAGGAGTATAACAATAATAACTGCCAATAATAGGCTTATCAAAAGTGAATAGTACTCTATCAATAATAATAAGAAACTGAAATCCCAAAATATGGAAAATATACATCACTGAGGGTCGCAAGACCACGAACTACGTCCACAGTTGCAAGTAATCTTTCAACTCCAACTTTAACAGTCATAAGACTATAAGGACCTCGTACTTAGGGGGATCAGCCCTTCGTACAATGTATTGTGCACAAACATTTTAATGCTACACGTAAGTTAACCCCTAATCATAACAATAGGGTTGTTCATCTCAGCATTTAGAGTACAAGTCCGCACCAAAGGAAGTTTGGTTTGGATAAGCTTTCAAGGTAATTTGGAATTCAACGAACATCAACTAAGGATTAGTTGAATAAAACCAATAACATTATACTATAGAATAATCGTGATTGAATCAATCATAGTAAACTAAAGTCATGCTTTAGGAATAATCTAAGAGCATATAATTTGAATAACTATAACACATTGCTTGAACAATACTAAGCCAAGGTTAATTAGAATTGAATACTAAGCATGCATAGCAAGTTGATCGGTAAAAATGTTCAACATTAGAATATATAAATTTTGCATGCTAAACCACAAGTTAAATACAATAATAACTTGCTCAAGAATAACTTACATCATTATATCATAATCGAATTGAAAACAGTAGTTTGATTAACAAGATAATAGATAAGAAAACTTGCTAAATGTAAAAAGATAGTTTAGAAAACTTGCTCAAAGAAAATTTAAGCGCTTGCATAATTATAAAAGTAGAGTTAGAGAACTTGCCTTGTTCGTAGATTAAACTAAACAATACGAACCACAATATCCTATAAACATATGTCATCATGACATAGTTAGCCGTTACCATTTTACAACCATAACTAAGTACGTTCATCATTTAAAAATTAGATTTTTAATCACATAATCAAGTAATAATACAAGTTATTCCTTAATAACATAATTATTCATATTATAGAAATACTAAAATCAACATTTTACAGTCCTACTATCATCACATAACTTTTCTAAAAATTTCGTGTATAAAAAGTACACTGTTAGACCATTCTGCTAACTCATACATGCACGGCCACAGCTTACATCATGGTCGCACATGGCACATATTGACATACCTCGAGAACAAAGCTACAGAGAACAAAGTCATTGCGTCTTGCCAGCCTTCAAGGTCAAGCATAAAAACTAACATCGATGGGTCATACTACATGCAAAAACTCATAGCTTTTGGACCGATGCCTTTAAGCAATAAAGACAGAAAAGCCAATTTTGGCCTACAAGCTCGATTCTAATGCATGAATCATTCACATACAATTCATACAAAAACTTCATGTAATCATAATTCAAGAATTCCTAACATGTTTCTACCCATACAACAACATAAACAACAAAATTAACACATCCAAATTCACTATTTTTGGCTAAAACTCATTTTTTGATATTTTTGATGAAAATAAACACTGTAATTTTGTTTTGCATCCAAAACCATTAATTCCAAGCATTTTATCAAAGTATATACATACTCTAACAAATTTAATAGCCAATTTATCATTAAAACAACTAAACAACCCATAATTTCTATTTTAACTAAACCATATATAATCATAAAAACACTCTGTAAAAATTTTTTCTTCACAAATTACATAATATCAATTCATTGACTATAACTTATGAAAATCTTTTTAACATCACTAGTATGTCATATAAAACCACATTACAACAAAAATTCATTCTTACACAAAGATTCTACAGAAAATTTGGGAAGAGAAAAACTAAACTTTTAAAACTAAAAAGAATAGAACAATACCTTGAAGAAGATGATATGGCTATTCCTTTCTACTCTCAAGCCTCTCCTTCTCCAATCTCTAGCCTTTCTTTCTCTCTTCTTTTCTTCCTCTCTTCTTCTTCCTTTGAGTTTTCTTTCTTCTCTCTAACTTCTCTCCTCTATTCTTACGTCTTAACAAATAACGTATATAGATATAATATATATTAATTATATAATATAAATATAAACATAACTGATATCAGTTATTTGACGTTTGAAATCAAAAGCCATAAGGCTTGTTTGGTTACTCACTAAATAACCCATTAACTTTACTCCTTGTTTGGTAAAACTCAAATAGATTAAAGACTTAATAGGCCTTAGGCCTTGTTTGGCAAAAACTGAATTAAAACTCATTTAAGTTATTTTAATAACTCCTTTATAAAAGGTTATTTGTCACACTTTACTAAATTAAAATAATCTTAATAAGAATTTATTAAATTACTACCTCACATAAATCAATACCACAAAATTATAATTTTCTATATAATTATAACTTTATTTAACACATTCTTTTTAATTACAAATTCCAAAAAAAAGAATAGTAATTCAATTAATCAAAACTCTCTAACTTAATAATTAAATTAAATTAGCAAAAATAATCAATTTTCTTAATTATTTATTTAACAAAGAGTTAAACAAATTGAATCAAATTTGAACAATTATTTATTTAACAATAAACACATCCATTACACACTTAAATAATTCAATAAATTATTTATTATAACAATTAAAAATTCTGGAATGTTACAGGTTTGAAACCCAATATACGTCAATACCTAATTTCTCACAAACTTTGTTTATATTCAGATGTCGTGAATAGGGCTCAGTTATTCGAGTGCAATAAGGAGTCAGCATAACCAAAAGGCAATGACCAACAACACGATAATAATCGTACCAGTGGCAACGGTCATCGGAACAATGATAACCATCGTGGGGGAAATTATCATGCCATGAATGGTAAGCACTTCGGTGGTAATCATGACCAAGATAATAGAAGTGGAAATTTCAAGATGAGAAGGTTCAATAATGATGGAAAGACAAAGAAAGACACAAGACCCGCTTTCAAAGGAAGAAGAACGACCACCGGTCGTATGTTTCAAATGCGGACAGGAGGGACACATTCATCC
The DNA here is from genome assembly GCA_020205615.1 of Panax quinquefolius. Classification (NCBI taxonomy): domain Eukaryota; kingdom Viridiplantae; phylum Streptophyta; class Magnoliopsida; order Apiales; family Araliaceae; genus Panax; species Panax quinquefolius. The sequence goes on along the minus strand of CM035163.1, from coordinate 95,949,453 downwards.
AAACTGTATGCAGCAATCCAAAGCGTGTTTTAGTTGCAAAAGAGAAGGTCACCTAGCTCAATTTTGTCGTATGGTGAAGTCAAGTCTAGCTGGGATGGTGATGCCAAAGGATGTCCCAGACAAGCCAAAGCCGGTAGTTTAAGAGAGAGCCTTTTTTTTGTGACGAGGAACCTGAATAAAATTATCACGGGTAATTTAATCATAAACTCTTGCGAAGTCTATACTGTTTTAGATACCGGTTTTACTCACTCTTTCATTTCACCTAGTTGTGTTCAATGTTTGAATTTAACTCCGGAGAAGTTAAAATTTGATTTATCTGTTGAAACTCAGTTGGGAGAAACCTTCGTTACCTCCACTATTTATAAATCTTGTTTGCTTCAAATTAACACTTTCACATTACCTGTCAATCTTATCTCTTTGAAAATACTTGCCTTTGATGTGATTTTAGGAATCGATTGGTTAACTACTCATCATGCTTTTAGTAAGGTTGTTAGCTTTCATATTCCTAACCAACCTGTTATGCGAATTCAAGCAACTAAACCACTAAAGTCAATCATTGTCATATCAAGCCATAAGTAAAGAGCCCCGGTCCTTTCATTGTTGACTTCCTTGTGTGGAATGTACCGATGCCAGACTTTCCGTAGGGGACGTTGTAAATAACGATGGAAAGTTGATAGGTATCAATGTGATGTGTTATCCAAGTCTTGTTTGAGAGTCACAGTTTTGAATGATATTTCTATTGTTAATAAATTTCCTGACTTATTCTTGAAGACTTCTTAGCCTACCCTAGAGCGTGAAATCAAATTTTGTATTGACCCCAGTAAGAAACCCATTTCTAAAACCCTCAAATATTTCCTCAACTAAAATGAACATAACATGCGCCAAGGACGTTGGCTCGAGCTGTTGAAGATTACAACCATACCATTTAATATCATCGTGGAAGAGAAAACGTTGTAAGACCCCAACTTATTATTAATGAAATTTAATTTTCTCTATTTTGAAATAGTAAGGGTTGATTTGATTAATGTGGATAGTTATGGGTAAAATACGCAAATATTTCAAAATAAGCAAGTGGTTATAAAATATTCATTGTTGTCGTGGAATATTCGTTTGGTCGTGGAATATTCTTGCTGTCGGGGAATATTCGTACGACGGACGCAGTCTTTTGTGGGCCCCATAACGGAAAGCGATTGGATGAAGAAAACGACAAATATAAGTTGTTTAAAAATAACGGCGTAGTTGTTACCGTTAATACTGTTAAAATACTCGGTGGTTAAAAACACAAGAAGACACCAGTATTGCACCAATTATTGATTCTTACGTAAGAAGACACTACTCAATAATTGTTACAATGAATTACTTCAAGATTTTTTATTTTATTGATTCAATAATTGCTGCGTTGATATTTTATATTACTGTTGTTTCAATAATTGTCACTACACAGTATTTTCCATTATCAAAGCAATAATTCATATTATCTGAATAATATTATTAGATAACATTATTGGCAATATCTAGAAAGTTACGCCTAAAGGAGAGGTTTGGTCACCTAATTGCGCGCCAAGAAGGAGAAATTCTTATTGAAAGCCCCTCTTCCTCGAACCGCACTGTTGTCTATACTGTGATTCTCGTAATATTATTTATGAATAATTAATTATTGATTTATATAATGAGAAAAATATTGATTTTATGTGGATATAAATGGAGAAAATTTTAATGTGACAATTTTGAAAATTAATATTTTTTCTTTTTCTGATAAAATAATTCATTTAAATATATTATTTTAATAATATAATAATGGTGATATTTTTACAACGAATATGGGAAATATGAGTATCTGAGGAGGAAGAGTATTTTTGTTGCAATAAATTTTTAAAACATGTTAAACATGCTCTGTGGACCCCATTTATCGATTGAAATTTGATTATTACCGTAAAATCGCCTGCTTGTGGATTTCGGTCCATTTTCTCGCTTTGGAATTTGAAAAAACTTTCTTCTCAGTAAGTTGTAGAGAATTGGATTTCCTATAAAAATTTAGAGATTCAATTTTTCTGATAAAAGGGCTATTTATTATGAATTATTGAAGTTCAAGCTCAAATAATTGATTTTTGGAAGTTTAAAATAATTTAAATTAAAAAAACGTTTTTGATATGTTTGGTGGGCTTGGTTGGTTGTTGAAATGAGGTGATTTCAGTTTATAAGAGTGTGCGTAGGAAAACTTTTATATATATTAATATTATATTAAATTTTCTACTTTGGTGTTCTAAGCATTTTCCTATAAATAAGGTGCTTAGGTTAGAATTGAAAATCACACCAGAAACTAAAGTTTTCTCTCTCTATATTATCGAGTGTATTCTTGTGAGTATTTTGAGTATATTTTGAGTATTGCTATACGATGCAAGTTGAAGTCATAGCCTATATCCGGTGTTTCAACTAGAAGTATTGTCTTTGTGAGGTAAGGGATATTATTTTTTTTCGTAATGATATTATTTCTTCAATATCATTATGCTGAAATATTGATCTGATGTTTTTATCAAATTTGGAACTTTTGGTGTCGGAGTTACTATTCAGGTATACGGCACTATTCACGAATACGGCACTATTCATCGAAAAATGAAAATTTTCCTTTTCGTCCAAAATATATATTCTGGATACTAGCTTTGATTGTATCCATGTTTTGATCATTCTTGAATTTTACACCATTATGATTATTTTTTAGGTATTTTTGGACATGGATAAAACAAAGTACGAATCTTTAATCCTTAATCCTTGTCATTTTGTTTCACTGGATTCGTTTCTTTAAAAATATTTTTCATCATCTTCAGTCTTAAATGATGATATTATTGAATATCTTTGGCCTGTAGTGCAAAGGTGAATGAATTCTGATAAATATCTTTGGCCCGTAGTGCAAAGATGAACATGTGTTTAGATGAACATGACCAACTGATGAATATCTTTGGCCTGTAGTGCAAAGATGAATATATGATTCTAGATATATATTGATTGATGTTACAGGGATAAAAGATAGACGATGAAATTTTAAATTCATATATAGAAGATAGTAGTTTGCATTCTCTACTTAACTCTTCTAATGAATTATTATTTCCGCTGCGAATATTGATTTAAAACTTGTTGTCTATTGTATTCTATTAGATTTTTCCCTGTTGAAGACTAACAATAATTTGTTGTATATTATCTTAGTCATAATATTCTTTACTGGGCTAGTTGAGCTCACCCTTTTCCTTGTTGTTCCATTTTTCTTCTCAGGAGGCGAGAATATAGCGAGTACGAGTCGGGGTATGGAATGAAGGTTCTAGAGAGAGTTGTTTAGTAGTCCTCACCATTTTTGTAAAATAATGTATCAATAAATGTGATGAGGTTTTATTTGAGTATACATATTGTCTAGAAGATAATATTTGTATTCAAACTCACAATTTTATCATGTAATAATAAAGTTGTAGTTGTTTACATACCATATATTAACAACTCGAATGGGTGATGTATACCTATTTTGGGGGCGCCACAATTGGTATCGAGCTTAGGATATGATCTCCGTGAAGATCGGGGAATAGAACTAGGAGGGAGAGACGAGTAAATCCTTCGCTAGTGTGTCCTACCTAAGCTTATTTTTTAGTTGGTCAATATATAGGGATATTATGTGATATATTGATTTCCTTAATTAACCCTTGTTTTATGACAGTATTTGAGAATGTCGACTGAGAATATTAACAATGGAAATGAGACCGTGGAGACGCTTGTACTCACCAACAAGGAGAACGTCTAACAGTCGGCAATGTTCCTCCCGTGAACAACACCGCCGAAAGCGAGATGATGAACGAGGGATGTTTAGAAGCTTTTGCAATTCATGTAAAATCGAATTTAGGGAGACTCGTGTTCAAAATACAGGAGGAAATGATAGCAATTCACGGGTTGTCACAAATGCAAGCAGCTTCAACGAGTTGGGACCACGAAATTTAAGGGAAAGCCGATCCGATCATACGGCGGAAACATGGGTCAACCAAATTACCAAGATATTCGATGTCTTGGGATGCACAGAGAAGAACATGAAGGTTCCATTCGCCACCTTTATGTTCCATGGCGAGGCGTACTCATCGGTGGGAGTCTATGAAGTGTACCCATCCAACCACACTCAAAGCATGTCTTGGGAGACGTTTGAAACTATTTAATGACAAATACTTTCCTAAAATTGTTCGTCATATGAAGGAAGTGGAGTTCATTAGATTAGAACAAAACAACATGATGGTGTCTCCGTACGAGGCTAAGTTTGCAGAGTTATCCAGGTTTGCACCTCATTTGGTGGAGAATGAGGAACGTATGACGCGGATGTTTCTTAGAGGTTTGAAACCCGGCATACGCCAAGATCTCATTTCTCATAAATTTTTCTCTACTTAGATGTTGTAAAATGAGGCTCAATTATTAGAGCGAGATAACGAGTACGGTCAACCGAGGGACCACATTCGGATCATACCAAGATAGCGGTCAACAAAACAACGATAACCAAATGAGAAAGAAAAAGACGGACAAAAATGGTAACCACTCTGGTGGTAATCATGGCCATGAAAATAAAAAAGAAGCGAGTCGGAGGAGATTTTAAAAGGAGGAGATTTAACAACGACCATGTGAAGACATAAAGGCTTAAGAAGAATCGGTTCTAAGGGAGGAGAACGACCACCGGTCATATGCTATAAATGCGGAAAGAGGGACATATCGGTCCAAACCGCCCACAACAGATTCAAGGTATGCTATAATTGTGGAAAGGAAGGACATATCGCTTTCGAGATTGATTATGAGTGCGCGAAACCTAGTACAATGGGAGACGGTGACTCAAAAGACTATCCCGTAAAAGTCAAAGTCAATCGGCTCGGAAGAGCGTTTGTTGTGACTAGTCAAAATGCGAGGAACCCAAATGAGGTGATCACGGTAAGCTATTTATAAATTCTTAAGTTTATACCTTACTTGATACCTAATGCGACCCATTCATTTATCTCTCCCGCTTGTGCTCAACTTTTAAACTTGACTCGGGAGAATTAGACTTTGACCTATCTCGTGGAAACTCCGTTAAGAGAAACTTTCATCACATCCACTCGCTTATAAATCTTGTTTGATTCAAGTTGGCACCATCACCTTATCTGTTGACCTTATCTCTTTAAAGATACTTGCTTTTGATGTGATTTTAGGGATTGATTGGTTAACTACTCATCATGCCAAAATTGATTGTTTTCGTAAGGTTGTTAGTTTTCATATTCCTAACCAACCCGTTGTATGCAATTCAAGCAACTAAACCATTAAAATCAATCACATGCATATCTAATCATAAAGCTATTCGTTTATTAAAAAACGGATGTCAAGCTTTCTTAGCCCATGTTATGGATTTGAATAAAGACACGCCAAATTTGAATAATATTCCCGTTGTTATTGACTTTCCGACGATTTCAAAGAACTTCCCGCCTACCCCGTAACGTGAAGTTGAATTCTTTATTGATCTTGAACTCGCATACAAGCCCATTTCTAAAACCCCATATCGAATGGCTCCTATTGAACTTCAGAGTTAAAGGTCCAACTACGAGAATTGTTGGACATCGGTTTCATTCATCCTAAAGACATCTCCTCGGGGTGCTCTGTTTTATTCGTAAAAGAGAAAGACGGAGTATGCGACTTTGTATTGACTATTGAATTGAACCATGTCACCATCAAGAATAGGTATCCTCTACCTCGTATTGATGACTTGTTTGACCAAATTGCAAGGGGCACAATTTTTTCAAAGATCGATCTTCGCTCGGATATCATCGCAGAAGATTAGAATTGAGGATATTCCAAAGACCGCCTTCAAAACTCGATGACGGGCATTATGAATTCTTAGTCATGTCTTTCGATTAACTAATACTCCTGCGGCTTTCATGGATATGATGAACCGGTATTCAAGGAATATTTGGATCGGCTCGTTGTTGTTTTTATTGATGACATCCTCATATATTCCAAAAGTCATGAAGATCATGAGCACCATTTGAAGCTGGTACTCCAAAGGCTTCGTGAAAATAAACTATATGCCAAATTGAAGAAATGCGAGTTCTGGCTTGAGGAAGTAGCATTCCTTGGGCACGTGGTGTCGAGACATGGAGTATCTGTTGATCCGACGAAGATTGAAGCAATACAAAGTTGGGAGCAACCAAGTCGGTGATCAAGTACGTAGCTTTTGGGCTTAATGGTTATTATCGGAGATTCGTGGAAGGGTTTTCTCGAATCGCTACTCCATTAACCCAGCTAACTCGGAAGGATACAAAATTTGTATGGAGCGAGGAATGTGAGATGAGTTTCCAAGAGATCAAGAGTAGACTCATTTCGGCACCTGTTCTAACAATACCATCTGCTACGGATGTATTTGTTATCTCACAAATGATGCTTCGAGCAAAGGGTTAGGATGTGTTCTCATGCAACGTGGGAAAGTCATAGCCTATGCCTCGCGACAACTTAAAGAGTATGAGAGGAATTATCCTACTCATGATCTAGAGTTGGCGTGCATCGTTTTCAAGCGCTAAAGATATGGAGGCACTATCTATATGGGGAGAAAGTGGAGATATATTCAGACCATAAAAGCCTCAAATATTTCTTCACGCAAAAGGAACTCAACATGCGGCAATGACGTTGGCTTGAGTTGTTGAAAGATTAGGACCACACTATTTAATACCATCCCGAAAAGCGAAAGTGGTAGCCGACGCTGAGTAGAAGATCATATACGGGGAATGAGTGCGATGATGTCAAGTATACGCGTAGAGCCAACTTTAATAGAAAAAGTTAAGGTCGCTCAAGCCACCGAATTTGAGATAATGCGTATGAAGAAGAAAGTACAAGAAGGTGCTATTCCAGAAGCGAGAATTGATGAAGAAGGAATACTTCAAGTCCACTCCAGACTTTGTGTCCCTAATGACTCTGATTTGAAGTACAAGATTATGATGGAGGCACACAATACACCATTTGCAATCCATCCTGGAAGTACCAAAATGTATCGTGATCTTCGACATACATTTTGGTGGAACAATATGAAGAGAGAGATTGCAAAGTTTATCTCAATGTGTTTAACTTGTCAACGTGTAAAGGCAGAGCATCTAGTACTTAAGGGTTCGTTGCAACCACTTGAGATTCTGAAATGGAAGTGGGAACACATTACCATGGATTTCAATTCTGGTCTTCCTCTACGGTTTCTCAAGGCATCAATGCTATTTGGGTTATTGTTGATAGATTAACCAAGTCTGCTCATTTCTTTCCAATACGGGAGACTTATTCCCTTGAACGTCTTGCTAGTATGTACGTGAATGAGATTGTAAGGTTACATGGCATGCCTGTATCCATAGTTTCAGATCGTGACCCAAGATTCACTTCAAGATTTTGGGTTAGCTTGCAAAAAGCTATGGGCACGGATTTGCGATTTAGTTCGGCATACCATCCTCAAACGGACGGACAATCAGAGAGGACTATTCAAACTCTCGAAGATCTATTAAGACTCTGTGTCCTATACTTCAAGGGCAGTTGGGATAAGTATTTACCATTGGTGGAATTCTCCTACAACAACAGTTATCAGGCAAGTATAGGTGTGGCTCCATTTGAAGCATTATATGGACGAAAGTGTCGCTCTCCAATATGTTTGGATGAGGTGGGTGAAGCAACATTGTTGGGACCTGAGTTAGAAAGTATGACTACCGAAAAGATCCAAATGATTCGACAACGTATACAAACGGCACAAGATCGACAAAAGAGTTATGCGGATCTTCATCGAAAGGTCGTGGAATTTAGTATAGGGGATCATGTATTGTTGCGAGTTGCTCCATGGAAGGGAGTTACAAGATTTGGGAAGAGAGGAAAGCTCAATCCATGATTTATTGGTCCATTTCAAATTCTTGACCGAGTAGGAAATGTAGCCTATAGACTCGCGTTACCTCCGAGTATGTCTCGTGTTCATAATGTGTTTCATATATCCGTATTTCAGAAATATGTGAAAGACCCGAACCACGTTATAAAATTAGAACCGACAAGATAGTCAAGACTTAACGTGATGAGGAAGTCAAGTCCAAATTGGATGGTGATGCCAAAGGATGTCCTGCATAAGCCAAAGCCAGAGTTTAAGAGAGAGCCTTTTTTTTTGTGACGAGGAACCTGAATAAAATTATCACGGGTAAGTTAATCATAAACTCTTGCGAAGTCTATACTGTTTTAGATATCGGTTTTACTCACTCTTTCATTTCACCTAGTTGTGTTCAATGTTTGAATTTAACTCCGGAGAAGTTAAAATTTGATTTATCTGTTGAAACTCAGTTTGGAGAAACCTTCGTTACCTCCACTATTTATAAATCTTGTTTGCTTCAAATTAACACTTTCACGTTACCTGTCGATCTTATCTCTTTGAAAATACTTGCCTTTGATGTGATTTTAGGAATCGATTGGTTAACTACTCATCATGCTTTTAGTAAGGTTGTTAGCTTTCATATTCCTAACCAACCTGTTATGCGAATTCAAGCAACTAAACCACTAAAGTCAATCATTGTCATATCAAGCCATAAGTAAAGAGCCCCGCTCCTTTCGTTGTTGACTTCCTTGTGTGGAATGCACCGATGCCAGACTTTCCATAGGAGACGTTGTTAATAACGATGGCAAGTTGATAGGTATCAATGTGATGTGCTATCCAAGTCTTGTTTGAGAGTCACAGTTTTGAATGATATTTCTATTGTTAATAAATTTCCTGACTTATTCTTGAAGACTTCTTAGCCTACCCTAGAGCATGAAATCAAATTTTGTATTGACCCCAGTAAGAAACCCATTTCTAAAACCCTCAAATATTTCCTCAACTAAAATGAACATAACATGCGCCAAGGACGTTGGCTCGAGCTGTTGAAGATTACAACCATACCATTCAATATAATCGTGGAAGAGAGAACGTTGTAAGACCCCAACTTATTATTAATGAAATTTAACTTTCTCTATTTTGAAATAGTAAGGGTTGATTTGATTAATGTGGATAGTTATGGGTAAAATACGCAAATATTTCAAAATAAGCAAGTGGTTATAAAATATTCATTGTTGTCGGGGAATATTCGTTTGGTCGTGGAATATACTTTAACGTTTGTCGGGGAATATTCGTATTTACGGCCATGTAGATCTTTTGTGGGCCCCATAACGAAAAGCGATTGGATGAAGAAATGACAAATATAAGTTGTTTAAAAATAACGGCGTAGTTGTTACCATTAATACTGTTAAAATACTAGGTGGTTAAAACACAGTAGCACACGGTATTGCACCAATTATTGATTCTTGCGTAAGAAGACACTACTCAATAATGGTTACGATGAGTCTTGCTCAAAGATTTTATTTTATTGATTCAATAATTGTCATACGTTGATATTTTATATTACTTTGTTGTTTCAATAATTGTCACTACACAAAGATTTTCCATTATCAAAGCAATAATTCATATTATCCTAATAATATTATTAGATAACATTATTGGCAATGTCTAGAAAGTTCTGCCTAAGGAGAGGTTTGGTCACCTAATTGCGGCGATGAAGGAGAAATTCTTATTGAAAGCCCCTCTTTCCCGGAACTGCTGTCACACGATCTCAGTGATTCTCAGTAATATTATTTATGAATAATTAATTATTGATTTATATAATGAGAAAAATATTGATTTTATGTGGATATAGATGGAGAAAATTTTTAATGTGACAATTATTGAAAATTAATATTTTATCTTTTTCTGATAAAATAATTCATTTAAATATATTATTTTAATAATATAATAATGGTGATATTTTTACAACGAATGTGGGATATATGAGTATACGAGGATGAAGAGTATTTTTGTTGCAATAAATGTTTAAAACATGTTAAACATGTCGGTGGACCCCATTTATTGACTGAAATTTGATTATAGCCTGTAAAATCGCCCGTTTATGGATTTCGGTCAATTTCTGTTTGGAATTTGGAAAAACTTTCTTCTGCAAAGTTGTAGAGAATTGGATTTCCTATACAAACTTGCAAGATTCAAATTTTTCTGATAAAAGGGCTATTTATTATGAATTATTGAAGTTTCGAAGCTCCGAAATAATTGATTTTTGGAAGTTTAAAATAATTTAAATTAGAAAAACGTTTTTGATATGTTTGGTGGGCTTGGTTTGTTGTTGAAATGAGCTGATTTCAGTTTATAAGAGTGTGCGTAGGAAAAATTTTATATATATTAATATTATATTAAATTTTCTACTTTGGTGTTCTAAGCATTTTCCTATAAATAGGGTGCTTAGGTTAGAATTGAAAATCACACCAGAAACTAAAGTTTTCTCTCTCTATATTATTGAGCGTATTCTTGTGAGTATTTTGAGTATATTTTGAGTATTGTTATACGGTGCAAGTTGAAGTCATAGCCTATATCCGGTGTTTCAACTAGAAGTATTGTCTTTGTGAGGTAAGGGATATTATTTTTTTTTCGTAATGATATTATTTCTTCAATATCATTATGCTTTGAAATATTGATCTGAAGTTTTATCAAATTTGGAACTTTTGGTGTCCGAAGTTATTATTCACGTGATACTCGCACTATTCACTTAATACTGGACTATTCATCGAAAAATGAAAATTTTCCTTTTCGTCCAAAATATCTATTCGATACTAGCTTTGATTGTATCCATGTTTTAATCATTATTAAATTTTACACCATTATGATTATTTTTGAGGTATTTTTGGACATGGATAAAACAAAGTACTCTAATCTTTAATCCTTAATCCTTGTCATTTTGTTTCAATTGGATTCGCTTTCTTTAAAAATATTTTCATCATCCTCGCCTTTAAATGATGATATTATTGAATATCTTTGGCCTGTAGTGCAAAGATGAATGAATTTCGATAAATATCTTTGGCCCGTAGTGCAAAAGATGAACATGTGTTTAGATGAACATAACTAATCGATGAATATCTTTGGCTCAGAAGTGCAAAGATGAATATTTGATTCGTGATATATATTGATTGATGTTACAGGATAAAAAATAGATTTATGAACTTTTAAATTCATACATAGAAGATAGTAGTTTGCATTCTCTACTTAACTCTTCTAATGAATTATTATTTCACCTACGAATATTAATTTAAAACTTGTTGTCTATTGTATTTTATTAGATTTTTCCTCGTTGAAGACTAACGATAATTTGTTGTATATTATCTTAGTCATAATATTTTTTACCGGCTAGTTGAGCTCACCCTTTTCCTTGTTGTTCCATTTTTCTTCTCCTCGAGGCGAGAATATAGCGAGTACGAGTCGGGGTATGGAATGAAGGTTCTAGAGAGAGTTGTTTAGTAGTCCTCACCATTTTTGTAAAATAATGTATCAATAAATGTGATGAGGATTTATTTGAGTATAGATATTGTTTAGAAGATAATATTTGTATTCAAACTCACAATTTTACTGTTGTAATAATAAAGTTGTAGTTGTTTCTGTACCATGTATTGACAACTCAGAATGGGTGATGTATACCTATTTTGGGAGCGTCACAAACGTGGTAGCTGACGCGTTGAGTAGAAGATTGTATGCGTTTACGAGTGCGATGTTGTTAACATAAAACCCATTTTGTATAACTTACAAATGATGAAAATAGAGTTAATGACTCTAAGGACCCACGTGGTGATATCAAATATACGAGTAGAATCGACTTTAATCAATAAAGTTAAAGCCGCTCAAGCTACATACTCAGAGCTGATGAATGTGAAGAAGAAGGTTCAAGAGGGCGTTATTCTAGAAGCAAGAATCGACGAAGAGAGGAAATCTCAACCCTCGATTTAATTGGCCCATTTGAAATTCTCGATCGAGTAGGAACTGTGGCTTATAGACTCATTTTACCGCCAAGTATGTCGCGTGTTCATAACGTTTTTAACGTATCAATGTTACATAAAAATGTGGATAACCCGAACCACATTATTAATTTAGAACCGGACGAGATAGCGGAAGATTTAACATATGAAGATGTACCTGTTAAAATCTTGAAATATATTTTACGCTCAAAGGTTATACCTCAAGAGTTAGAATCTGACGAAGTGTCCTCATTTGTTCGGCATACCAGGTACGTACATAAATTTTGAGGGTGAAATTTCATAAGGAAGGGAGATTGTGAGACCCCAAATTTTATGAATAAAGATTTATATTTCTCGAATTATTTTTTTCAAAATTATGGTGTGGATTTGAGATAATGTTATAGTTATGGGTAATATTTAGAATTTATGAAAAGTATGCAAGTTGTTATACAATATTTGATTGGTCGGGGAATATTCATTTTAACATGGAATATTCGTACGAAGGCACAATCATTGGTGGACCCCACAACGGAATTATTGTTGGATTGAGAAAACGACAAAAATATTTTTTATAAAAATAACGGCAGAAGTTTTACCGTTAACTGTTGAAACACCCGTTGTTAAAAGTACAGGAATACGCGTGGTTGCATAGTAGCACACTGTATTAATTATTGATGCTTACATGAGAAGTCACTCAGTTTTCTTCAATTATTGATTCAGTAATTTTTGCATAGTATCTCACGTTATTTGATTCAATTATTGTTGATATTTTTTATATTATTAAATCAATAATTGAGATGAAAGAGTTATTAATATTATTATTTGCAATATTAACGATGTCTAGAAGTTCTGCCAATGATAGGTTTGGTCACCTAATTGCGCGCCAATAGGGAGAAATCCTTATTGGAAAGCCCCTCTTTCCTGGGAATGACCTGGTCGATTAAAAGTGTGAATTATAATAATGATGATGAAGTTTTGTTTTATTAGTATTATTAATGTAATAAAAGAAAAGCTTTTTATATAAAATGTAATACTTTTATAAAGTTATTCATTTTATTAGACTATAAATAGAATATATTATATTCTATTATGCATAGTATTTTGCATAGTAAAATCTATTTATATAAAATGTAATACTTTTATAAAGTTATTCGTTTTATTAGACTATAAATAGAATATATTATATTTTATTATGTATTGTGTTTGCTTAGTGCCTGCATAGTATTTGTATAATAAAATCTTTTTATCTAAAACATAATACTTTTATAAAGTTATTCGTTTTATTAGATTATAAATAGAATATATTATATTTTATTTAAAAGATTTTGTTTTATTAGAATATTTTATAGTAAACCAATCTGACCGTCTGCTTTAAAAGTAAATCAATCTGACCGCTCAGAATTAGTTACTATTTAGTCCATTCTCCTATAAATAGAAGCTCATTCCTTCATTATTTCTTACGAATTCACTGAAACTCTAGATAGAGAAACTGTAAAGAGAATTCTTCTTCTATAATCTTGAGCGTATTTTCTTTAGAGTTTAAGAAAGCTTTGAGCGTAGTGCAAGTTTCTTCAAGTATATCCCCGCCCTACCAGTCAGAGTACTCTTCTTTATAAGGTAAGGGATATTATTTGTTGTACTCGTAAGGGATATTATTTGTTGTACTCGTAAGGGGTATTATTTCTTTCGTATTCATGAAGAGAACTTTTGTTATTCCATTTTTTTATTCTGTTGGATTAACCTGTATACGCGGTCTACCCTATACTTGGTGAAATTCTTCTTTTATTCCATTCTTTATCATTATGTTGGAATAACCTGTCGATGCGAAGTACTGCATACATGGTAAAATTCTTCTGTTATTCCATTCTTTATTATTCTGTTGGAACATCCTGTCTGTGCATTTATGCATGACCTGGTTCCAATATTTATTATTCTGTTGGAACATCTTGTCGGTGCGAATTTTGCCTGACCTGGTTCCGTTATTTATTATTCTGTTGGAATATCTTGTCTGTGCGTTTACGCGTGACCTAGTTCTGTTATTTATTATTATGTTGGAATAACCTGTCTGTGCGGTCTATCGCATGCCTGGTGATTTTTTTTGTTATTCCATTCTTTATTATACTCAGTTGGTTAAAGTTTTGACTTATATACTCCATGAAATTAGCGGAATATCCTTGATATTTGCACTTCATCCAGTATCTTTTCATGGAAATATTCTTCTCGAGCATTCTTGAATTTTACTCTCTGAAAGAAGTATCATGTCGACAATTTGGACGTTATTAGTTCCTGGATAAATTAATTCTTGCACTTGTTTTATTGAATTATTATGTCATTGTCATCATCCTCATGTTTATATTATGTTGAAAGTCATTTGTGGCCTGTAGTGCATAGGTGGACTTGGTATGATTATGACCAGGGATTATTCGGTATAATCATGACCGTAATGTTACAAATGATGTGGAAAAAGTCCACATTGGCTTGTAGTGCATTGATGGACAATTTTTAGTATGATTATGGCTATGGATTGTCTTCGGCCAAGGGTGCAAAGATGAATTGTTTTATGGCATGATCAGGACCATTGATGAAAACATGATTATCTTTAGCCCGTAGTGCATGGATAATTCGTGGTCGTGATACTAAAGAATATCCTTAGCTTGTAGTTCAGGGATGATTTGATGATGTGGATTATTTATTAAGCTGAGTTTCAGCGATAAAAAGTGATGAAAAACCTTTTAAATCATAGAAGATAGTAGATTTTATTCTTTACTTGACTCTTCTAATGGATTACTTGTTTCGCTGCCGTTAAACTTGATGTTTGTTATATTGTATCAGTTTAACACTGTTGAAGGCTAATGATAATTTATTCTGCATTATCTTAGTCATAATATTTCTTACTGGGCTAATTGAGCTCACCCTTTTTGCTTTCATTGTTCTCTTCAGGAAACGAGAACGTAGCAGGGACTAGTCGGAGAACGGAGTGACGATCTAGATAATAGCATTAGTAGTCCTCACTATTTTGTTAAATAGTGTGATAATAAATGTAATGAGGACTTAATTGATTATGGATATTGTCTAGATGACAATAGTTGTATTAAAACTCACAGCACATGTTTTGTCATATTTTACACGACTGTTGTATAATTAAGTTGTATTTGAATTTTGTACCATGTATTTGACGACTCAAGATGGGTGATGTATACCTATTTTGGGGGCGTCACACTTACTGTTACGAAAACTTAGTTTTATCTTTTATATTGAAACCTATCATTAATAAGATCATTTGTTCGATTAGAATAACATACTATAACACACAGAACTGCTTATTACAGTCAGCACATAACCTAATCACATTGGCACACATGTTTCACAATCATTAAATCACAAATAAACACATATACAGTCAAACTATCTAAGTCCGTATCAATTTCAAAGACATGTCGGTGTACTGACGGCGTATCGGGTACTTACCGAGTTTAAAAACTCTATTCAATACCCTTAATATTATTCTGGACAACCTAAGTATCAGTCATATTATTTTTCATATCCTTATAATAATTTTCAAATAATTATTATAATTTATCATGAATTTTCAAACACCGGAATCATTATAAAATGATTTAAATATCAAATAATTCTATTGTCATTAATATTTAATAGATATTAAACTATTAATGAAACCCTTGCCAAAATATTAAAGTTATTTATAATAACTTCGAATATATTTAAAGTATTAATATTACCCTTAAATGATTTAAAATCATTTTTAAATAATTATCATTATTATTAAAATATTAATGTACTATTCCTCAATATATTAAAAGTCATTAAGTATAACTTAAAAATATTTCTAATTCATTTATATCCTTTTTAAATGATTTTTAAATAAATAAAACAATTTTAAACTATTTATTTATTATAATTATTAAATAAATTTAATATCAATAATATTAAATAATTAATATTTTTCATGTCAAAATATCAAAAGTTATATTTTATAACTTAAAATATTTTTATAATACTTTAAATTATTATTATATAATTTTTAAATTATTAATTATATTTTTCATAATTTATTTAATACATTTATTAAATAACTTAAATATCATTAATATTATTTAATTAATGAAATTCATCACAAAATATTAAAAATAACTTAAAATATTTTCAGATAACATAGTATAATTTTCAATGATTTTTCAAGTAATAAAATCATTTTTAAGTAATTTATTTAATATTATAATTAAATAAATTAAATACCATTAATATTCCAAAAATAATAAATATTAATGAAATATATTCAAAATAATTAAAAACCTATTTTTGGACTTTAAAATAATTTTTAGGAATTTATTGTTTATTTTTAATAATTAAAAACTAATTTTCTGTAATTATTTAAAAAAATAATAATTCCCATAAATAAACTGTCGCTAAAGGGCCCTATAGCGACGAAACTATCGCTATAGGTTTTCTTGAATGTTCACCAGTAAACCTAGATCTTCAAACTCAGTGTACAGGGTAGGTAGTTTGACTAGCATTTGATCTATGTTCCTTGTTGTTTCTGGGATGTCTAAAGTATTAATGTTATAGTACTGATGTAGTACTACAACCCTAAACAAGTTCCATGGTCATTACATATCAGCTCATCAAGATCTAAGCTACAGAAAGCGTTGTCAGAGGTTGTTCTTCATTTCCGGGTTACCCAGAAATGAAGAGCAGTTCATGGGTCTCACTTTGAGCCCTTAAATCTATAAGTTTCAGGCTTACTTAATGTGTTCTAATAGTCAAATCTTGTAGCATACATGTCAGACTACATTTCTATTACATCATATCATCATAACATCATCACATGAGCAAGATCTGGCATGGTCAAACGATGTCAGAAACCTTGTTCATCAACTTTCTGGGTTTTCCAGAAATACAACAAAACAGACGGTCAACTATAGTTTGACCTTGATTATCTTTCACTCTGGTTACGATCTAAGTGATCTAATGACTTGATTGTGTATTCCTCATGTCAGACTACAACATCAAAACAACAATATGGAAAAACTAGCAAACAACAGCAAGATCCAAGGCTTAGAAAAACGTTATCAGATTTTCTGGGCAAATCTGGGCTGCCCAGAAACAGTTTCATGTGATCAGTCAACGCACTTTGACCTTTAATAACTTTCAATCTATACATGATCTAGGCTTGATTCAAGTTCCAGATCAAAGCCTATATAGCATAGAACAAAATTATAACATAAAACACACATATCACTTAACACAGAACGATCTAGAGGCTCTAACATTCATTGTCATACCACAATTTTAAACTTTTTCCATATTTCTAAAATCGTCAATTTTGAGCGTCTATGTGTTATGGATCTGAGTTATAACAACCCAGATCACTCAATAACATCCTATTACACAACTTTAAACATCTAAACACAAAGATTAACATGAATCATAAGGATTTCTAGGTTTAGAGTTTTTATACCTTTCTATGAACCAAATCTTGATCTAATGATTCTGATCTGCTACAAGTGTTAGTGGGGCTTGATTAGTGACTGGTCTAACATGAAAATTTTGGATGTTTAAAGTTGAGAGGGTTTTGGTTGAGTGTTGTGATCAAATGAGGCTTGAATATGACATTCTCTCTCTCATAATCTATATATAATACTTGAATCTAGTGTACTTGTGATGCAAGATGGCTGAGATTGAATGATTAAAGCTTACTTCTAGACAACATGGCTAGCTAGAGTTGGTCAGCAACTCCTTACTAGGGTTAGATTTATACTCCACCTTACTAAAGTAATCAAAAGGGTAGTTTGGTTATTTGACTTATAAAGTGAAAGACAACTTGGTAACTTCTCACAACCATTAGGTTTTAACCCTTAGGGTTTAACCCTAGGGTTTCATAAGCTTATTTTCTAGAATTCTGTATTAAGGGCAAATATGGAAATTTTAGTTTTTAAAAATGTTGATTAGGGTTCCCTAATTACACTAGGTTTCCTAATCACCTAGGTTTTGTAAATTAGCTATTAAGTACCATTAACCTTGCTAAATTAATACTTAGGGTTCTAATTTAGCAATTATGATTTCTAGATATTAATTAGGGTTTACCTTAACAGTAAACATAATAATGGTCATTAATTACATAACACACAACTTAACAAATCCTACAGTCATAACTGACTTTTGTACTATAGTTTATCAGTAATGCTAGGGTTTGTACTGTTTTACTATAACTGATCTACAAATTAACATTACACACATATCAGGCATATTTATATCACGGAAATATAAATAATAGTATATTATTATTCTCATTCCTTATTCAAAATCTAGACTTAGGGTTTTGGATCCATATCTGACATAACCTTTCTACATACCATCATTAATTAAGTTAAAATAATTAACCTAATCAATATAATAAAATACATATCATAAGAATCCTAATAATCATATCATATATACCATAATCATATTTTCATGGAAAATAAATAATAAATATTTTTATTACAAAATTTATTTATTATAAGAATATAATCTATAATGATCAATAAGTCTAAAAAGAAATTATTTACATCTAATAAATAATTTTATTTATCATATAGATACATATACTTTACTTTGCAAATATTTTCACCTTTATATATATTTATATAAAAAAAAATTAAATCCCAAAATTTCTTATTGAAAATATTGGGTTATTATAATAATCGTCGAATTAGTAAAATTCTCAGAATGGAGGTTGAATTTTGATATTGAGCTTGGAAACATTAGTTTTCAATGGAGACAAGTCTTATTTGTCATTATAGAGTTATGAACTCGAAAATGACCGGATTACGACTTAGAAAGAAGAAATGAGCGTTGAACGTTCACGAACTTTACCGTTTTCGTTGAAAATGGACTAATAGGTGAATTTTTAGTAAAGGAAGTCAAATAGATAAATTCTTGCATGAACACGTAGAGTATGTAATTTGTGAACCGTAGGCTTTTGAACGAGCCAATTCGGACTCATAACGAAGAAGTTATGAGCCCGAGAATCTCACATAAAAATTTATCTGTCAAATTTTTCTGGGACTGAAGTATGGCGTCGATGCGCCAGACAGAGCTTTATGAACCACGCCGTAGCGCCGGAGCGAAGAGGTTGGCTACTATAGAGTCGCACCACAGTGCCACTCGTAGGCATAAGTCTCGCGCCATGCATCGTTTAGACCGGATGTTGGTATCTTGGAAAGTTGACCACAGCGCCACTTATTACAAAATAGCGTCATGGCCATGCATTACGTGATGGGAATTTTGTTGACCAAGTTGTTTGTGAACCTAATGGTTTGCAAGACATGATACATGTAATTACCGAATGAACATGATAAAAACCTTTCTTAGATCACTTTTATAGTGATGACTTAGGAATTTAATAGTGTTTAACGAGTAGTTAAACGACGAACGTAAAGTTTAAGAACATGAACAATATTCAATAATGATAATGACTATAAGTTGAGAGTTACAACTAAAGGTTGGTGAGTAATACGTGAACATGAACAGTATGCAATAAAGTGTACTTAACTAATAACGATTAAGTCTCGGATAGTAAACATAGGAACGGTAGTAAGCAGTGATGAAGGATGATTAACTCGAAACGAGTTGTATTAATGAAATAATTTCAGTTAAGTTATAGAAGAGAAAGAAGTTGGTAAGAACGATGTAAAATATAATGGTAAGCTAGAACCAATAATAAAAAATCTAATACAGGATTAGATTGAGAAGAGGGGTAAGATTCATTAGGAACCATGTATGTTCATTCATAACCTAATGTGGTATGTTATGTGGTTATATGTTGTAGAGACTATAAAGACTCAAACGAAAAGTTATTATACTATAGCAGACGCTGAAGGCAAGTTTTCTTATCGCTTGTCTAACCTTCGTGTTAGCCAGGTTTTCTGTGATTCATGTTAGAAAATGCATGAATGATTTTAAAGAAAGGGTCGATGCCAATTTTAACTCGGCTAGACTAATCTTGAAAGATTGATTGATTTATTTACAACTCTTTCAATATAGAATTACTAAACGCTATCCTACGCCAATTGTTTGGTACGGATTCAAGGTAAGCCTGAGTATGAATAAACAAATGTATTTTCATCGATTATTCGATGGGCATGCGAGGTTGCCAAAACTTAAACGTATACACGTTTAATGAATGTAGCATTGATCAACATAGAGTACTATGGGCTGATCACCCATAAGTGCTCGTAAGATATGCTGGACTTACGGACTTAGTGTCGGGTTGTCCTTTTCAAAGAAATCATGAACTACTCATGGTCTTGAGCCAGAATTGATGTTTTACTGAATATTGTATTGTAAAACATTTTGAAGGAAAAGAAGTGCTATTTTAAATTATTGATAGTACTTCATAACAATTATCAAGTTATTGAATATATAAGATTCCTATGTTTCAAGCATGTCGTTTAAAAGAAATTGTTGTACTTGCTGAGCTTGTTATGCTCACTCTTGCTTAAATCATATGAATGCAGCTAGGACCGAACGAACTGAGGGATCCGACAAGGATAAAAGCAAGACGAAGATGAACGATTAGTTTACCTTGTAATAAACTAGTAAGTTGTATATATTATAGTATGATGGACAAAGAATGTAATGGTTTTAGAACCTGGGAACGGGATGTAATATTATTAATGTAATAAGAATGTCGTTGAGACGCACATTTTGATGTCGTTTTAATAGAATAAATGTAGAGTTATGAGTACCGTGTAGCACCATCTGTTGGGTTTAAAGATACCCGGATTTGGGGGCGTCACATAAATCATCGGATGAAGCAAAGGAAATGTTATTTTCAATGGAGACTTAACCGACCATAGTGGAACATGTTAAGGAAGTGCAATTGAGCAACGAGGAATGGGAACATATGAAGAAGAGGATAGAAGATGAAGAAAAAACTGAGTATAACCTAGATAAGGAGGGATTACTTCATTTTGAAGGAAGAATTTGGGTTCCAACTAATTCTGAATTAAAAGATGAAATAATGAGTGAGGCCCATAGTTCGAGGTACTCGATACATCCCGGTAGTACGAAGATGTATCAAGACCTTCATTAGAACTTTTGGTGGCCAAACATGAAAAGGGAGATATCATAATATGTTAGTAGGTGCTTAACTTTCCACAAGGTTAAAGCTGAACACCAACAACCCAGTGGGTTATTGCAATCATTAGAAATTCCAGAATTGAAATGGGAGCACATCACAATGGACTTTATGGTGGGACTTCCAACAACAAGGAAGGGATACGATGCCATTTGGGTGATAGTGGATCGATTGATGAAATTGGCTCACTTTCTACCAATAGGAGTTAGGTATAACCTAGAACAATTAGCTAAACTATATGTCAAATAAATTATTTCAAGATATGGAGTACCTGTTTCGATTGTGTTAGATCATGATCCACGATTCACATCGAACTTTTGGAGGAGTTTGCAAGAGCAAATTGGAACACAGTTAAGATTGAGTACGACATATCATCCTCAGATGGATGGACAAAGTGAGTGGACAATTCAAACGCTTGAAGATATGTTAAGATTTTGCGTTATGAATTTCAAAGGAAGTTGGGACGAACATCTACCGTTGGTAGAATTTGCGTGCAACAATAGTTTTCACGCTAGTATAGGCATGCCGCCTTACAAAGCGTTGTACGGGAGGAAGTGTAGAACTCCATTATGTTGGGATGAAGTGGTTGAACGTCAGATGTTGGGACCTGAATTTGTACAACTGATGGAGAACATAGTAAAGCTAAAACGTACTCGATTGGTAGCGGCTCAAGAAAGGCAGAAGAAGTATGCCGATCCTCAGAGAGAGAAGAGGGAATTTGATGTAGGGTCTTATGTCTTTCTGAAAGTATCGCCTCGAAAAGGAAAGATACGTTTTGGGAAGAAAGGGAAATTATGTCCGAGGTTTATAGGACCTTTTGTGATTTTAAGAAGGGTAGGAGAGGTAGCTTATGAAGTAGCCTTACCTCCAGAGATGGAACGTATACACAATGTGTTTCACGTGTCTGTATTGCATCCATATAAGCCGAACTATAAACACGTAATTGAGTATGAATCTATTTAGATAGAAAAAGATTTACCGTATGAAGAACTTCCAGTTCAAATTGTTGATAGGAAGGAACAAGTTTTGAGAAATAAGATAATACCTTCGGTGAAGGTTATTTGGAGAAACTACAATGCTGAAGAAGCAACGTGGGAACTCGAAAGTAAAATGAAGGAAAATTTTGCTCATTTGTTTATGTAATTATAAGCGAGATTCTGGGGATAGAATCCTTATAAGGTGGGAGAATGTAACGCCCAAGAAAATCTGATTTATATGAGAATTAAATTTTTATTTGATTATGTGAATTAAATGAATTTAATTGATTATTTATGTGAGTAAGCTATGTGAAGGTCGTTCTATGACCTAGAATATGCGGATGTGGTTAGGATTATGGCTATGTGCTAGAATTAATTGTTTTGAATTTCCAAGACGAAAATAAAAGATTTCTGAGAAATTTTCGTAAAAACACTATTCATCCATTTCAGCTCGGGAATTAAGTTTGAAATTCCGAGAAACGTGTAATGATAGAATATGAAGACGAGATGGAATATCTAATAATATTTCACTTATGGAAAATGAAGTTTTCGTCTACGGACTTAAAACCTAAGGGTTGGGAAAAATGATTTTCGAGAAAGAAATGATATACGTATAATGAATTATGATGATTATGCGTACGATATACGAATATGATACTAATTAGTATATGAGTATAGTATGAGAATTTAATACGACGTATAATACGAATATTGTACGAGTACTATACGAAGAGAATATATGAATTATACGTGTAGAATATGAGTGGTGTTAATGGACTTGGTGTATAAGGACTTAGTATAATCCAATTGAATTTGGATTATATCAAGCCCAATGAATTATGTATTTAAGCGTAAGTCAAGGCCTGATGTTAAGTTAATTAAGCCCGATCCAAGAAACCGAACCGCAGATCGAACCGATGGGTCACCGGATGGGCAAACCCCATGGGGTAACCCATAGGGATGACCGACAAGACCATGTGGACCAGCCACTTGATGATCAAGTAAAGTAATCTACTTGATGACCAAGCAATTTACTTGGTGAGGAAGAATGGAATAGTAAGGAGGTCACTCAATGACCAATATGCCCTCCATTTGAGTTGGATATAAATAGAAGGATTATGTTGGTCATTTAGGGTTTTAACAAGATTGTCCAACTTATATTGAGAGAGAGAGAGAGAGAAAGAGCTAGAAACAAGAGATTTTCCTACTTTGAAGCATTTCATAAGTGGTTTTAGCAAGAACGCAAAGAAGAGAAAGGTAATATTCCGTAAATATTAATTCCATCCTATTTGATTTCTTTGATTATAAAGAATCATAGATTGGTGGAGCATGCCTCTTGTGGAGGAATAAGGATGGCTTGTAATGAGTAAAACATTTATAAGTCATGTGTAAATAGGAATCGTAAGGGTTTACGTAAATTTAAACCGTAGAAATCATTGAATGATGAACATGGTTGTTGATGGACAAACTAAAAACCATCGCTATTAGGATATGTACATCTTGCTTGGTTAGGATGTAGATAAGAAATCAATGGAGTTGTTCCATTTGATTTGGTAAATAAAACACGAGTAAAGAAGTTATGTCAAATTTTACGGAATTAGACGTTAAACGTCGAAAACATAGAAATCCCAGATTAGTAGTCAAAAGTTATCATGAGACTTGGATATGTTGGTTTTCAGTGTCAACACATGAGTTATGGTATTCAAGAGTCATGGACTCAAGAATCGTCAAATTCTGACTTTGAACGAAGAAAACTAGTATCGAACGCTCATAAGCGTTAAATGAACGCTTAATATTGAACTTAGAAGTGAATTTTGAGTTAACGGATTTGGAATTGTAAAATTATTACATGAACGCGTAGAGTATGTAAAATGGGAGTTGTGGGATTTTGAAAGGACCAATTCGGGCTTATAACGAAGAAGTTATGAAGCTGGAAAGTTCATAAAATGGGAGTTTGAGCTCTGCCGTAGCCGCCATGCATAAAGCTATTTCAGTCATACCGCAGCAGCCATGCATGCAATGTCGAGCTCTTCAAGAGTGGCGTCGCAAACCCATTAACTCAGATAAGTTTCGCACCGCAACGCAGGGACGGAAGCTTGGGTACTGTAAATTGGCACCGCAGTGCTAGTGTTGCTTATATGGGCCACGCCGTGACGCCGAGTAGGGGGAATTATTAGATGAGTTTGGTTTGAACTTCAATGTTTCATAACCATTATAAGTTAAGTTTATATACTTAATAAACATACTAAAACTATTCCTATGTTACATATACTAGTGTATATTGTGATGAACTTAGGAATTGAACACAAGTTGTTAGTATGTAAACGAAGAATGTGAAGTGTTAATAATTAAACCGTAAATGGTATTCAACATTGGTACTTCACCAATGATGATTGAGTTCGGTTAGTAGCGTAAGAATGTTAAGAAGCTGTGATGAAGTTTAGTAAGTCATATTGACATTATTAATGAAATAAAGTCAACTAAGACAGAAGAGAAAGAAGTTGGTAACAACAATGTGATTGATTGTTTAGTAGCTAATTACAGTATGCTATGTGAATATATCATGTAGATTCTGTAAAGACTAAGAACTATTGAATAAATTATTTGAAGACGCTTGAAGGCAAGTTTTCTTAACGCTTGTCTAACCTTCGAGTTAGCCAAGTTTTCTGTGATTCAGTGTAATGAGTTGCATGAATAATTTTAAAGAAAGGATTAATGCTAGTTTTAATTCGGCTAGACTATTCGTAAGAGATAGACTGATTTGTATACATATCTTTCTATATAGAAATGATAACGCTATCCTATGCCAAGTATTTGGTATGGATTCAATGGTAAGTTTGTCTATGAACAAACAAAAGTATTTTTCATCGTTTATACGATGGGCACGCGAGTTTGCCAAATCTTAAAAGTAAATACGTTTAACGGATGAATGTTGATCAACATAGAGTACAATAGGGTGATCACCTAGAAGTGCTCATTAGAAATGTCGGATGTATAGCCTTAGTGTTGTGATGTCCTTCTCAAGTATGAGAATAGAAAGAGATTGTTCATGGTCTTTCGACCGGTTCAGAATTCCTAAACTATAATGTACTTTGGGAATTGATGTTATGAATTGTTAAGTATTAATCAATATTTTGTAGTACTTCATTACTATTTATTCAGTTATGGAATATGATCATATAATTCACGAACGTGGTATTGCTATTATCCTTTGTTAAACTTGTTGGGCTCGTTATGCTAACTTCTTGCGTGAATTATATGATTGCAGTTAAAGCCGAGTGTAATGAGAATTCTAAAAGAGATAAAGGCAAGGTTAAGATGGATAGTTAAAAATCTTGTAATAGATTAGTATGGTTGTATGTATTATATTTACGAACAACTAATGATGTAATCGGTTTATGAACCTAGGAAAGGAATTTACTATTATTGTAATAAGAAGATAGTTAATACATTCATTATGTTGTGATTTCAATGGAATGATTGTATAGTTATGAGTACCGTGTAGTACCATATGTCGGGTTGGAAGTTACCCAAATTTGGGGGCGTCACACTACAGACCTGGAGCTAATGCGTATGAGAAAGAAAGTGAAAGAAGGTGCTATTTCGAAAGCAAGAATCGATGAAGAAGGAATACTTCGAGTCAACTCCAGACTTTGTGTTCCTAATGATTCTGACTTGAAGTATAAAATCATGATGGAGCCGCACAACACACCGTTTGCAATCCATCCTGGTAGTATCAAAATGTAACGTGATCTTCGACATACAGTGGAGCAATATGAAGAGAGAGATAGCGGGGTTTATCTCAAGGTGTCTAACTTGTCAATGAGTACAGGCGGGGCATCAAGTGTTAAAAGGTCCATTGTAACGTGATCTTCGACACACATTAACATGGATTTCATTACTGGTCTTCCCAAGGTTTCTCAAGGCATAGATACGATTTGGGTCAATGTTGATAGATTGACCAAGTCTGCTCATTTCTTATCGATACGAGAAACTTATACACTTGACCATCTTGCTTGTATGTACATAAACGAGATTGTAAGATTGCATGGTATGCAAGTATCCATAGTTTCTGATTGAGACCAAAGATTCACTTCAAGATTTTGGGTTAGTTTGTAAAAAGTTATGGCCACGGATTTACAATTTAGTTTGGCATATCATCCTCAAACGGACTGGAAGTCGGAGAGGACTATTCAAACTCTAGAGGATTTATTAAGACTTTGTGTCCTTGACTTCAAAGGAAGTTGGGACAAGTTTTTACCATTGGTGGAGTTTTTCTACAACAATAGTTATCAAGCAAGTATTGGCATGTCTCCATTTGAGGCGTTGTATGGAAGAAAGTATCGTTCTCCAGTATGCTGGGATGAGGTGGGTGAAGGAACGTTGTTGGGACCGGAGTTGGTACGTATGACTACGGAAAAGATTTAAACGATCTGACAACGTATAAAAACCTCACAAGATCGACAAAAGAGTTATGTTGTTCTTCATCGAAAGGACGTGGAATTCAATATTGGAGACCATGTGTTGTTACGTGTTGCTCCATGGAAAGGAGTTACGAGATTTGGAAAGAGAGGAAGGCTTAATCCTCGATTCATTGGCCCATTTATAATCCTTGATCGAGTAGGAACTATGGCCTACAGACTCTCCTTACGGCCAAGTATGTCTCGTGTTCATAACGTTTTCCACATATCTATGTTACATAAATATGTGAAAGACCCGAACCACATTATTGAATTTGAATCGGACGAGATAACGAAAGATTTAACGTATGAGGAGGTTCCTGTTAAAATCTTTGATAAGAAGGATCATATTCTTCGCTCCAAGGTTATACCTCAAGTCAAAGTTTTGTGGAGAAACCACGATGTGGAGGAAATGACCTGGGAGTTAGAATCTGAAATGAAATCAAGATATCATCACCTCTTCGACATATCAGGTACGTACCCTAATTTCGAGGATGAAATTTCATAAGAAGGGGAGGTTGTAAGACCCCAACTTTTTTTAATAAAGAATAATTTTTCTCGAAATATTTTTTTGAATATTATGGTGTGCATATGATATAATGTTATAGTTATGGCTAATATTTAAAAATTTTGCAAAGTAAGCAAGTTGATATAAAATATTCGTTGTGTCGGGGAATATTCGATTGGTTGGGGAATATTCGTTTTAATAGGGAATATTCGTATGACGGCACAATTATTGGTGGACCCCACAACAGAAGTATTGTCACAGTTAGAAAACGACAGAAATATCTTTTTATAAAAATAACGGCGAAAGTTTTACCGTTAAACTGTTGATCTACCCGGTGGTAAAAATACAATAATACGCGTGGTTGCATAGTAGCACACTATATTGATTATTGACGCTTATGTGAGAAGTCACTCAGTTATACTCAATTATTGCTACAGTAATTGTTGCATAGTATCTCACGTTATATGATTCAATTATTATCACAGTATTAATATTTTATATTATTAAATCAATAATTGAGATGACAAAGTTAATCATATTATTATTCGCAATATTGACGATGTCTAGAATGTTATGTCGATGAGAGGTTTGGTCACCTAATTTCGCGCCAATAGGGATAAATCCTTATTGGAATGCCCTCTCTTTCATGGGAATGATCTAGTTGTTAAATATTGTGAGTTATAATATTAATGATGAATAATTGTTGAAGTATTAAGAATGTGTTTATTGAAGATAAGTGAATTACAAAATTTAGAGGGGTATAATGCAAACTTGGAAAACTTTAGGGGTACTAAAGTGTAATAAGTTAAATCAATCTAGATCATTGATAGTGGTTGTAATAGTAAATCAATTTGGAACATTTATGGTGGTTTTAATAGTAAATCAATCTGGACTATTAATGGTGGTTTTAATAATAAATCAATCTGGACCGTCGGTGGTGGTTTTAAAAGTAAATCAATCTGGACCGTCGGTGGTGGTTTTAAAAGTAAATCAATCTAGACCGTCGGTTGTGGTTTTAATAGTGATCAATATGAATCGTCCGTTCTAATAGTAAATCAATCTGGACCATTCATAAATTAGTTACTATTTAGTTCATTCTCCTATAAATAGAAGCTTAATTCTTCTTTCATTCTCACCAATTAACTGAGATTCACAAGAGACGCTATAGAGAGAAACTATAAAGAGCAAGAAGAAGAGTATTCTGCTACGTCACTTTTGCAGTATCCAGCTTTCTACTAAGGTAATGGGTATTATTTCTTTCGTATTCATGAGGAATACTATTTTTCGTATTCATCCTTTAATATGTCGAAGTATCCTGTCTATGCGGATTACGTACCGTATAACAGGTGAAAATACATTTGCAGTTTCGTATGTTATTTCTTTTCATATTCTTAAATCTAAACTTACTATGGTAAGTATTGCTTCTATAATCCTTGAAATTAGTGGAATATCCCTAAGTTTTGTGATTCATCCAGTATCGTTTCATTGAAATATTGATCTGAACTTCCTTATTAAATATTAATATTTTCACCCGGGGTACTATTCATGGGTTACTATTCACCCGGTTACTATTTACTAGAATATTATTCACTCGGGTATTCGGGGCACTTTTCATGCCAGGGTACTATTCATGAGTTACTATTCACGATTTACTATTCACCCAACTACTATTCATTTAAATATTGTTCACTCGAGTATTCGAGGCACTTTTCATGTCCAGGTACTATTCAGGGGATACTATTCATAGGGTACTATTCATGGGGTACTATTCATCGAAAAATTTATTTCTTTTCTGTCCAAATTATTTTTGATACATTGATATTATTCTTGAATTTTACTCCACAAAGCAGTATCATGTTGACAATTTGGACATTATTAAATTTTGGATAAATTAATTTATAAATCTTTAAAAATTCATCATTTGCTTTCTTTTAATTGAATTCTTATATCATTGTCATCGTCCTCATGCTTATATTATGATGAAAGTCATCTTTGGCTTACGTGCATAGATGGACTGTTAATTGGTATGATTATGGCCAAGGATAATTCGGTATGATCATGACCATTGATGATTACGCGAATATTCTTGGCCCGTAGTGCAAGAAAAATTTGTGGACGTGATACTAATGAATATCCTTGGCCCGTAGTGCAAGGATGATTCGGTGATGTGATTTATTTATTAAGTCGAGTCCCAAATGATAAAGTTAATGATAAACTTTTAAATCATAGAAGATAGTAGATATGATGCTCTACTTGACTCTTCTAATGGATTGCTTGTTCATTGCGCAGCTTAAACTTGTTGTCTATTATATTCTATCGGTTTAATATTGTTGAAGGCTAATGATAACTTATTCTGCATTATCTTAGTCATAATATTTCTTACTGGGCTAGTTGAGCTCACCCTTATACTTCCATTGTTCTTTTCAGGAAATGAGAACGTAGCCGAAACTAGTTGGGGAACGAAGTGATGGTTCGAGATAATGTTATAGTAGTCCTCACTATTCTATAAACTAGTGTGACAATAAATGTTATGAGGACTTTATTTGAGTTTGGATATTGTCTAGAAGACAATATTCGTGTAAAATCTCTCAACTCATGTTGTATAATTAAGTTTGTATTTATATTCAGTACCATGTATTTGGCGACCCAGGATGGGTGATGTATACCTATTTTGGGGGCGTCACACAGACCATAAGAGTCTGAAATATATTTTCACACAGAAGGACCTGAACATGCGTCAAAGGAGATGGATGGAATTAATTAAAGATTATAATTGCGAGATCTTTTATCATCCGGGCAAAGTTAATGTGGTTGCAGATGCCTTGAGTAGGAAAGGCCGAGAAAAGTTGATGTTGTTAACCGATAAGGAGGAGCTCATTTAAGAAAAGGCAAGGCTAGAGTTGGAAATTAAATTTTCAAAAGAAGCTGACGAAAGATTGTACAAGATGGAAGCTAGTCCAACTTTGGTGGATAAGGTGAAGAACGCTCAACTACAGGATGAAGAATGCAAAAAAATAAAGGATAGTGTGGTCAAGCGTAAAGAAGTGAAGTATCAAACTCATCAAAGCAAGACTGGTAGCTGCTCAAGATCGACAGAAGAAGTATGATGATCAACACATGCAGAATCACGAATTTGAAGCAGGAAATTTCGTTTTCCTGAAATTTTCTCCTTGGAAGGGGAAAATTGTGACAACCTGAGAATTTGAATATTTATTAAAATATTAAATGATTAAATAAAGGTTAAATAATAAGATCTGGACTGAAAAGAGAGTTTGGATTTAAAAAAAAATTATGACGGACTTATGTGGTTTTGTGTATAATGACTTATGTGAAGTATGTGTGTGATTAAATAAATATATATTATAAATGTGTATATATTTATTTATTATATAAAGAGAATTACAAAGAAAGTTATATAACCTAATATTATATATTAGGTATGAAAATTGAATAACCTAAGGGTTATAGAATTTAATATTTAAAATATATACTAATTTAAGAGATTAATTTTATTATCTCAACATATTTTTTTAACTTAATTAAAGAAAACCTAATTTGGTTATATATTTAAATCAATGTATGTAAGTATTTAAATTCCAAAATAAGGGGAATAGAAACCCTAATTAAACAAATAAGGTAATATAAAATTAAGACATTGAACCATAGTAATTTTTCATGGCCCAAGCAATTAAAATAGAGAGCCCAATCAATTAAAAGGATGACCTGACTTTAGCCCAAAACTTG
This sequence comes from Panax quinquefolius, assembly GCA_020205615.1. Classification (NCBI taxonomy): domain Eukaryota; kingdom Viridiplantae; phylum Streptophyta; class Magnoliopsida; order Apiales; family Araliaceae; genus Panax; species Panax quinquefolius. The sequence continues at coordinate 95,918,778 of CM035163.1, read as the reverse complement.
GTGGAATTTGTAGATGGCAAACTAAGCTAATTGGGCTAGTAAAATAAAAAAATGGGCAAATTCAAGGTGCATGTACCGGATAAAGAAGGGAGAATAAGAGCACATGTTGCAATTTTTTCTTTTCAAAGTTTAGATTCAAACTCAAGCCATGTGTCCAAGTCTCGTTAGTTTTGCAAGATTGGCTAAATCTAATAGAGAGAGAGATAGAATGGGTGAGAAAATGAGGTGAGGGCCGTGGGTCTCCAAAGGAAAGGAAGAGGAGTTCTTCTTCATGCCATCTAGGTTCCTAAGTTACTTGGAAGAAGATAGATTGCATCAAAGCAAGGTATAAAATTTTTTAAACACATCTCTAATTAGTTTATGTGTTTGATTTTTGTTAGAATAATGAGTTAAGATCTTGAACTCTAAATATCTTAGATCTAGATGTTTTATAGTGTATTATGTGTGGATCTAATCATTTTGGATGCTAACAATCTTGATCAAGATAAAGAAAAGCAAAACAATTTTTAAAAAACATAGAAAATTAGTGGACTGCTGCCACAAAAAGGAAATTTCGGGATTAATTAGATATTCCATAAATTTCTAGGCTTTTGATATGTTATAGTCACTGAATAAGCTTTCCATAGACTCCGGAACGAACTAAATCCGACTCTGGAGGAGAGAGTTGTGACATTTCAAAGTGGTAGTGTCGAACTGTCCAACAAGTGTGCTGCAGTCACTTGAACGGAATTTCTGGGCTGATATGTTCGGAATCTGGAAAAACATGAGAGAAGAATTGTAGTCCCGGAAGTTAGCTTCGCGTGGACTCAAAAATGTTTTGAAACAAAAAAGTTACGACTGTTTTAGCGAAAGAGGGTAAATCTGGGAAAAATGTTAAAATCGTTATGAACGTCCATTTTTGGAGAATTATTTAGACTGCTTATAAAACCCAAAATGGGGGTTTCATATTTTTTAAAAATAGTCTCATATGATACGAAAAACATATCCAAAATTGGAATCAATTCAATTAATGAGCAATGCGTAAAAAATTCGCGAAGTAACTAGTTCGATAAGCGCATTAACAGAGCGAGGCGGAAAGACCTTAGGCAAAGCGTGCGTCTTGTGCGTGATAAGCGTCTTGTGTATATTCTTTGAACAATTTACTGGCATGCTTTTTTCACAATGTTTTGATTGATTTCTGTAATTGGTTTTAGCGCTTAGAAATTTTTCTAAAATAATATGACATAAAATCTATATCATACCCAAAAATTTACTGTTATAGGACTTATGGTTTGAAAGTTAAAAATGAGCAAATGAGCATGTTAGAAGTTGTAAATGAGTGAACGCCGAGCGTCGAGTGACTTTGACATTCGACGTACCGGATCGCGATCCAACAAAATAATAAGTCATAATAAATCTATAAGTCCTATGGGGCGAGATTTGACTAGATGTGATATTTTATGCCGTGAAACTTTATTTCAGGTATAAATAAAGCAATAAAAATATGTAATAAATATAAATTACATATTTAAGCAAAATAAAAATTAAGATTGCCTATAAAATTATTTTGTGGTGCAACAAAGGTCGAGAAACCTTTAAAATTTTGTATTAATAATAAAAATTATATTTTGAGGTTTTTGGGACTCAAAAAGTGGTTTTTGAGTTGAGATTTACCTAACGGAATATATATATTTAATATATAAAGCAAAAATACGAATAATTATAAAACAAAAAATAAAGCGAATGTGCTAGCAGAATAAAATATGTATATATGAGAAAATGGTCTTTGTTGACTCATGAATGGACAAAATAATATAAAATTTATTTAAATTAAAGAAATAATATAATAAATTGAGTTTTAGTATAAAAGCTACGCGTTAGCTGTTAAACTCCGAAATTGCGAGTAAAGGTAAAAGATATTTCTAAAATGGAATATAAATAGTTTAAGCTTCATGATGTAAAATATTTACATATTAAAATGTATGAGACCTTTATTATTTATATTAATTAGTGATTTGAATATTATTAAGAATGATTAAAATATTAATAAATGATTAATAATATTAGATAATGAAATAAATACTATTAAATTATTTGAAAATTATTATGAACTATAGAAAAATGTTTTGACTAATAAATAAATTATCTAAGATAATAATTAAGCATTTAAGCAAAGTCTTATGGATAATAGGCTTGATATTTCTCCGACTAGGCCGTTGGGATGTCGAAATAATACCAAACTCAACTCGGACTACAATAGTTTGACTTGATACTAGATCTTATGTGCTATATAGACTGATAAGGTCATGTGTTATGTGTTCAGGTTATTTTATACTGTGATGATATTATTCTAATTTGGAAATAAATATTATTAATATTAGGTCTTTAGACAAAGCTATATAAGTTGCGTAACGGTAATCAACGGTACAGACAAGTTTTTTTTAACTCGACCTCGAGTTGTTTCATTCAAATATGCTAGTGGTTAATCATTGTTGATAGCCATGTCTATGAATTGTTTAATCGCACTCTGTGCATATTGCATGTATTCCTCAGGTATGAAAGGTTGATCACCTTCATTACCATCTGATTTAGATATATTTCTTTATATTCAATGTTCGTTCAGCTATGAAAGTTTGTTCATGCTAGTTCACAATTATATTGTTGAATGTTAGCCAGCTATTATTCAAATTCTTTCAATCATGATATATCCTCAATTAAACTTATACTTGCTAAGCAAACTTGTTGCTCACCCTTGCTATATCATGATAAATATTACAGATTAAGACGAATACTTTGGATACATGGAAAAGTTAAAAACAAGTCCAGATTGGGAACTAAATGTGCAGCTATATTTGTAACAGTAATGTATGATAATAACTTTGTATGTCAGATAGGATAATGAATTGTGTATAAGTTAAGGTTACTCGACCTTTGGGGTTAATGTGTATAGTTTAATGTATAAAAAATTTATGTTTATATCTTCTGCAATAGTAATAAAAATAGTATACCAGATCTGTGGTGATTTGGGACACAGATTTGGGGATGCTATAGTTGGTATCAAATTTGTAGGTTATAAATCTTAGGTAGGGTTACCTGAGACTAATAACCGCAGTGATTAGAATAAGTACTAACTCAAATAGAGTTAGTGTGTCGGTAAGATTCAAAGACAAATATCGGCGAATTATAAAGACACGGAGTTCCCTAAGTCTGATAATAAAGGTGGACAATAGTGATGAATAGATAGAGTCTAAAAGACTAAAAGTACATTGATAGAGATTATAAAACAAAACAATCAAAGAATATAAATGAATCATAATATATACGATGAGATCACCCCGTGATCTGATAAGGTTATAGTAGGGAAAAGAATCAATCTAATGATTGAAAAGTTTACTGCAAAGATTGATGTGTGTTTGTTGTACTATATATGCATTGGTACAGATTCAGGAAAGGATTATGAATACGGTTTAAATGAAATTCGTATTGAGAAGGGAGTAGGATTAGGTGGGGATTTCAATTGAGGACTCATGTCAGCAGCTGAGTTTTATGATTCCTTGTTATGGGTGGGGAATTGTACTTGGTGTAAAAACCACTTAGTTTCTGGTACTGATAATCATTGAAATGTCTGCGTCGCGCTATTTGCTATATACCTGTTGAGAAGGTGATTCATTTCTCAAGTGTATAACAGATATGTAGGGTATAGTAAGAGAATATAAGGTTAAGTTCGAGTTCTTAAAACTCATACTTATGGTAAGTTTGTGCATCATAATTATATGAAATGTTTTTGAACCCTCAGCGAATGGACGCCAAAGGTCTGACTAGGACAAGTTCTTAAACTCATATGATTGTGGAAAGTTCCTGAACTCATAAGTGTGGTAAGTTTGACGAACTGGGTAGAACTAAGTGTGAATGGAGTATTGAGGATAATAGGAATAGATAGTAATATTAGGCAATGAATTATTAGTGGGGACATAGGTTTCCCAAATTTGCTAGTTATGCTAGACTTCAAAATTTTTGACATCAAGCTAAATACGCATTATGTGCCTTTTTGAAATGAATTTTTATTCTCAACTTCTGGTGACCATTGTGTATGTGTCGACTTCGGGCCACCGACACATCGTTACCTGTTGAGATGATAAAACTAATTTGTAATGATTTTTGAACGGTTTAAAGTATAGTTTAAACTACTTATTTTGGCTAGACGATAATGATTTGAAATATCAAAATATATTTTTATTTATCACTTATGTACCATGTAACCTGGTGCACAGATGATAAAAAGTTGATGGAATTGTAAATACAGGAATACTTAGTGTTGAATTTGATATAAAATCGTTGTTTCCACTATTGTATGATGTGTTATGACAAAGTCACTCGATGGCGGCATCCTCAAACGGGTTTTTAATACAGTACGGCATCATGACGTCATTTTTAAACTAATTTTAAAATTTTAATTTGCCAACGGGGTTTGGCTATACCTAAATATTTCGATTTAATTGAATTATTGATATGTGTCTATGCCATTTGATTCGTCTAGACCAACGTTTATAAAATTCTAAGAGTTTTTTGAAAACTTTCCCGAACCAATTTGTTTTGGTACGGATATCGATAAAGACTGAGGTAAGAAATTTTGTACGCCTACGGCGGATAAGAGGAATGGGAAAAAATTGTTCCGACCAGTAGTACTTGGCCAGTACAGGGCATATCGGGCTAATCACCCTCTATGTCCGTAAGTTATGACGGTTTTGCGGATGAATTTCTGTATAACCTTTTCGAAAATGAAAGATAATAGTTTATATGACTCCTTAACATGATTTGAATAATTTAAATCTTGTGAGAGATGTTATGGGTAGCATGTGATGTTGTGTATGAAAGGTATAAGGTGTAAGCTAAATTTTGAGGAAGAAATTTTTAGAAAAATGGGTGAATGTGACAACCCGAGAATTTGAATATTTATTAAAATCTGAAATGATTAAATAAAGGTTAAATAATAAGACCTAGACTGAAAATAGAGTTTGGATTTAAAAAAAATTATGACGAACTTATGTGGTTTTGTGTATAGTGACTTATGTGAAGTATGTGTGTGATTAAATAAATATATATTGTAAATGTGTATATATTTATTTATTATATAAAGAGAATTACAAAGAAAGTTATATAACCTAATATTGTATATTAGGTATGAAAATTGAATAACCTAATGGTTGTAGAATTTAATAATTTAATATTTAAAATATATACTAATTTAAGAGATTAATTTTATTATCTCAACGTATTTTTATAACTTAATTAAAGAAAACCTAATTTGGTTATATATTTAAATCTATGTATGTAAGTATTTAAATTCCAAAATAAGTGGAATAGAAACCCTAATTAAATAAATAAGGTAATATAAAATTAAGACATTGGACCATAGTAATTTTTCATGGCCCAAGCAATTAAAATAGAGAGCCCAATCAATTAAAAGGATGACCCAACTTACACCCAAAACTTGGTGGAATTTGGAGATGGCAAACTAAGCTAATTGGGCAAGCAAAATAAAAAAAAGAGGGCAAATTCAAGGTGCATGCACCGGATAAAGAAGGGAGAATAAGAGCACATGTTGCAAAAAAAAAAAATCAAAGTTTAGTTTCACACTTAAGCCATGTGTCCAAGTCTCATTAGTTTTGCAAGATTGGCTAAATCTAAGAGAGAGAGAGAGAGAGAATGTGTGAGAAAATGAGGTGAGGGCTGTGGGTCTCCGAAGGAAAGGAAGAGGAGTTCTTGTTGACTTTTTCATATTCCATCCTTAAGTTTTGATGATGAAATGATCATATACTAAATTGTTTTATGGTGTTTCAGGTATTTGTTGATAAAAGAACATTGGCGAGAGTATCAATTGGTCGAAGAACTTTTTCTTTCTAGGAAGACAAATGTAAGGTCAATTGCATAATATTTGATTTTTCATTTAAAGGCTCTAGGACATATTATTATTTGCATTTTTATTATGTCTTAAATGAAAAATGTTTTTAAAAATCTTATGAAAAAGGTTTTGAGGAGTAATACACGCATTAAGTATCCGGTCATAGTATGAGCATGATAGCTATACATCTTCGGAATGTGATATGTGTTTGTGGTTAATTGAATAATGTTACACGTGGATATTTAAAAATGGCAGCTAGACATTATTGAGATTTGTTGCGTGTACGGTTTTCAAGGAGTGATTATTTCCAATGCATAAATAATTGATATCCGGTTATGATATGAGTGCTTTATATATACATGCTAGCTAACCATTTATTGTGATAAGATGTATGTGAGAATTTTAAGGAAAAGCAATTATGATTATCTTAGAATTTTAAAGATCTTGAATCTTGGAAAGGGTAAGTGTGTTGCAAACCACTTCTACACGTTATTTCACGATTGAGATAAAGTCAAAGTTGTTTAAGTGGTTTATCTTTTTAATGGGTCTTTTGTTTATCCAAGCTGTATAACTAACAAAGAGAGTAATTTACTAAACTGGATAAATATTGACTTTCATTTTCTTTTCGAGTATTCCCTGCTATTTTAATACCGATTGACTTGGACATATTGAACATATCTAATTAACGGTAATATATAAAAACAAGTATTTTCATGTATGGAAATTACACAACTCACGAGATTATTATTCTGCACTACACTGATATTATCGAGCAACATATTGTCTATTGGTGCAACGTTTGATCAGCTGAGTAATTAAATTTTTACTATTCTTTGAGCTGATATTTGGTAAGATTTAAATTGTTTATTCGGTTGTGCTAATTGATCATTGCATACAGTTGAGCCTTTAATTGTTAAATTGAATATTCTTGCATTGATCATAGACCTCTATATTTGTATTGAATTTTCTATTTAGACTAAGTGTAGTTTAAAGGTGTTAATCCTAGTGGATTAGAGAAAAGTCTTACAAATAGGTTCAAGGAAGCAAAGGTGCTTGAAGAGTGCATAGGTGCACAAGGAGCAAGAGAGCTCAAGAGAAAATTAAGTATTATTTAATTTTTGTTAGAATCTGTTTTGTAATCTGTATTTATTTATAAAGATATAAATAAAGTGAGTCTCCAATACTAGTTGGTATTGGACGTGGACTGGGCTATTATTATAGAGGGTAATAGCTGAACAACGTAAAAAATCTTGGTGTTGATTTTATTATTTGCTTTACTTTAAAATCACATAAGCTATTTTAATTATCTTAATAATTAAAATTTGAATACTTATATTATATTAAGATAATTCTTTAACATAAAGTATTTTATTTAAGTTATAAATTCAGCAGGATATTTTCTTAAAATAATTAATCTCTTAAAAAGGCTATATTAATTCAGTAAGCTGATTTCAATCATTATAGTAGCCTAAAATTAATAGTTGAATTTAAAGTTTTGGTCATAGATTGCTTCCACACTTATTCAACCCCCCTTCTAAGTGTGCCTAGATAAATTTCATTTGGTATCAGAGCTTGGCTCTACTTATCTTGGTCTTAAAGGTGACTTGTAGGGAAAGATTCTAAGATGGCACAGTTCGGGAACAACAATCAAAAAGGACAATCAACCAATAGACCTCTTTTGCTGTTTGGAACGAAAAATTACAACTTCTGGAAGTTTCGAATGAGTATCTATCTTAAAAGAGATCCTTGGGAATGGTGGGTTGTGGAGAACAGACCAGTTATTCCACGAAGAGATGATGGGACACCAAAGATTCTACTAGAAATGGATTCAACCGAAATCTACAAGGTCTCATATGACTCAAAGGCAATGAACACACTTCTCAGCGGCATGGTACAATCTGAGATAGACAAAGTTTCCTCATGCAACACTGCTAAGGAAATTTGGGATACTTTAGTGGTAAGTCATGAAGGTACTTCCAAAGTAAGAGAAGTCAAGCTAAGCATGCTTATGCACGATTATGAAATGTTCAAGCTTGAAAAATATGAAACCATTATGCTAGCTCAAGCAAGATTTGTAGTCCTCATAAACTCCTTAAAATTACTAGACAAAACTATTCCTCAAAGTGAGATCAACCGTAAGTTGCTTCGGGCTATGCCCAAAAGGTTTGCTTCTAAAATCACTACTCTTCAATATTTTGGAACTATTTCTTCCATGGATACTTTAACTTTGTTTGGTGAATTAGAAGAATATTAACATCAGTTAAAGAGATATGATAATGAGGAGGAAACTCCTCGAAGAAAGGTCTTAGCTCTTACTGCAGAGAATGAAAAGGAACTAGATGATGACTCAGATGAAGAAATAACCATGATGTCAAGAAGACTCAAGGGACTACTACAAAGGAAGAATAAGAGAAGAAATACTTTCAATTCAAATAATTCCAAAGGAAAGCAAATTGAAGAAACATCCTTTGAATGTGGACGTCCTGGTTATTTCAAGAAAGATTGTTTTCAATTAAAGAACAAAGGGAAGACAAACTACAAAGGCAATAAGAAGAACAAAGCCCTTGTGACTTGGAGTGATGAGGAATCCAAAGTAGTTATCGATGCAAAAGATGAGATAGCACAAGTATGCTTCGTGGGAATTGAAGGTGAATCTAATCAGGTATCTTTTAATGAAATAGACTTATTAGAACAAGAAAATAAGAAGTTAAAAGAAAAGAATGAATGCTTAAAAAGTTTAGTTAATACTTTAATGAGTGAAGTGGATTCACTAATAGATGAAAAGAAAGAAATTGAAAAGGAATCTACATGTAAAGAAGAAAAGGTTTTGATTGCTAAGATTGATTATTTAGACAACTATAACAAAATACTTTTCAATAAGGTAAATTTCTTAAATAATGAAGTCCAAAAATTGACTAATGAGATAAAAATGAGAGATTTGTGTATTGATGCATTTAGTGATAAATCTCCTGTTAAAACCTTTCCTCATAATGAACTTCAAAAAGAAATAGCTTCGTTAAAATTATCTCTTGCTAAATTTATCTAAGGCGAAGAAAATTTAAATACCATATTAGGTAAACAAAGACCTAGTTTTGAAAGACAATGAATTGGTTATGATCCTATGCATAAAAAGAGTAATATGAAAATGTTAAAATCAAAATCACGGTTTAGTTTAAATTATTGCTCTCCTTTCACAACTTGTAAACATTGTGGTATTAAAGGTCATTCAGATATAAATTGTTATAAGAAACGAAACAATGTTAAAAAGGTATGGATTAAAAAGAATGATTTACTTGCTACTAACATAAGTGGACCCAAAAAGATATGGGTACCAAAAGGATAAATTATTCTTTCTTGACAGGTATGCTTAAAAGCAAGAGTTCCATGTCAAAAATAGATTCTTGATAGCGGATGTTCTCGGCACATGACATGTGATAAATCAAAATTCGTAGAACTAAATATCAAGAAGAAGAATGGAAAGATCACGTTTGGAGACAACAAAACCTGCCAGATAATTGGAAAAGGATGAAGAGCTATGTCTTACATCCATACAAGATGAGGCTAACTTGTGGCATAAAATGATGGGACATGTTCACATGGATTTAATCAAGAAACTATCCTAAAAAAATCTCGTCAAAGGATTGCCAAGAATCAGGTTTGAAAAGAAAGGAATATGTATTCCTTGTCAACTGGGAAAACAAGTAAGAACTTCTTTTTCAGCAAAGAATATGATATCAACTTCTTCTCCTTTGCAACTACTTCATCTTAATTTGTTTGGACCGGAAAGACATTCTAGTATTAATGGTAAATTTTGTGCATTTGTAATTGTTGATGATTTTTCAAGATACACATGGGTATTATTTTTGAGAACTAAGGATGAAGCATTTAAAGAATTTGAAAAATTAATAAGGAATCTTGAAATAAAGTATAGCTATAAACTTATTAGAATTAGAAGTGATCATAGTACTGAGTTTCAAAAAGATTTTATAACTTTTTGTGATCAAAGGGGTATTAGCCATGAATTTTCTGCCCCAAGGACTCCTCAACAAATCGGTGTGGTGGAAAGGAAGAATAGAACTCTACAAGAGATGGCAAGAACTCTGCTGCAAGAAAGTAAGATTCCAAAGAAATTTTGGGCCGAAGCAGTAAGTACATCATGTTATGTTTTAAATAGAGTACTCATTTGTCATATTATTTTGAAAACACCTTATGAGCTTCTAAATAATAAAATTCCAAATATAAGTTATTTCAAAGTTTTTGGTTCGAAATGTTTCATCTTAAATACAAGTGATAATTTGGGAAAATTTGATGCTAAGTAATATGAAGGAATTTTCATTGGTTATTCTCAAAATAGTAAGGCTTATCGTAATTTCAATATTAGAAAGTCATGTGTAGAAGAATCTGTTCATATCACTTTCAACGAGACTAATAATGATGTTCTAATAGAAAGTGAAGATGATGCAGGAAATTTAGAGACAGTTAGAATTTCAGCAAACCGAAACGATCAAAACAGGAGACCTAATCAACCGTCTCAGGAAACTGAAATTGATGGCCAGTAGAAACGTGAGCCTAAAAATTTACAAGGCACTGCAGATGAATCTCATGATCAAGAGGAGGTTTTACATGATATTCAAATGCCAAAAATAACTAGATATGTCAAGAATCATCCTCCGGAGAATATCATTGGAGACATCAATAAAGGTGTAACCACACAAAGAGGTTTACAAAATCATTATGCATTCTCTGCATTTTTGTCATAAGTTGAGCCAAAGAATGAAAAGGATGCAGTCCGTGATGAAAATTGGTTATTGGCAATGCAAAAAGAACTTCAACAATTTGAGAGATGCCAAGTATGGGAACTTATGCCTCCTCCAAAAGATGCTTCTATCATTGGTACAAAATGGGTATTCAAAAACAAGCTTGTTGAGCATGGTACAATCACTCATAACAAAGCAAGGCTAGTAGCTCAAGGGTATAACCAACAAGAGGGGATCGACTATGCAGAAACCTATGCACCAGTGGCTAGGCTAGAATCAATCCGAATTTTGTTGGCGTTTGCACGCTACAAAAAGTTTAAGCTGTATCAAATGGACGTAAAGAGTGCTTTCCTCAACGGATACATTAACGAAGAGGTGTATGTAAAACAACCTCCTAGATTCGAGCATGAAAAGTATCTTAATCATGTTTACAAATTAAAGAAAGCTCTTTATGGTTTGAAACAAGCTCCAAGGGCGTGGTACGATAGGTTAAGTAAGTATCTCTTATCAAATGGATTTATTAGAGGTAAAATAGATTCTACTTTGTTTATTAAGCATAAAAATATAGATATTAATATTGTTCAAATATATATAGATGATATAATTTTTGGTGCTACTAATGATCATCTTTGTGAGTGGTTTTCCAAGTGCATGCATAAAGAATTTGATATGAGCTCAATGGGAGAACTCAACTACTTTTTGGGACTTCAAATCAAGCAAACAAAGGACGAAATTTACATCCATCAAACCAAATACACAAAAGAATTACTCAAGCAATTTGGCTTTGAAGGATCTAACCTAAAAGGTACACATATGAGCACATCAATAAAGCTCACCGCTGATGACAAAGATATTGATGTTGATATAAAAAAATATCAAGGTATGATTAGATGCTTGTTATACTTAACTGCCTCTAGACCCGATATAATGTATAGTGTTTATTTGTGTGCTAGATTTCAAGTTAAACCCAAAGAATCACATTTAAATGTTGTTAAAAGGATTTTGAAATATTTAAGTGGTACAATAAATTTAAGATTATTTTATCCAATTTATAATCACTTTGAACTAATAGGTTATTCAGATGCTGACTATGCAGGATGTCAAATTGATAGAAAAAGTACGAGTGGTGCTTGTACTTTCTTGGGATAGAGTCTCGTGTCATGGCATAGTAAAAAGTAAACCGCAGTGGCTCTTTTAACTACTGAGGGTGAATACCTAGCTGTAGGAAGTTGTTGAACTCAGATTTTGTGAATGCGACAAACTCTATGTGATTTTGATATATTATGTGATTGTGTGCCTATTTATTGCGATAATTCTAGTGCTATAGATATATCTAAAACTCCTATGTTACATTCATGTACAAAGCACATAGAAGTTCGACATCATTTTTGAAGAGATAATGTGTCAAAAGGTTTAATTAAATTGATTTTTATTCCAACTGAAAATCAAATTGCAGATATTTTTACTAAACCATTAAGTGAAGATAGATTTTGCATGTTGCGAAGAGAACTTGGGATGTGTATGGCATGATTTTAAAATCTGTATTAGTGTTATCCTAGTTTGCATGTATATCTCATTAACTAATACATTAAGGATAATTATGAATTTAAATTTACGGCTGTTCATTTAAAGTCTTTTACTCATGCACGCCATATCTTTCATAAGTGATTTTGAAAACTGAAAAGACGGGACTGCGAGGGTTTCTTGGGAGACGTAAGTATACATACATGCATCCGGTCTTGTTCTTATACTCTATATCTTTCTATTTTCTTTATATCTTATATCTCTCCTGATTCTCTCTTACCTTCTCATCTTGTTCTTCATCCACACACCTTCAATCGCCATGAGAACTCGTACGCACAAGAGATCGCTGATCGATTCTGATGATGATCAGACGATGGTTCCACCCCCATCAACAACCGGACCTTCACGCAAGCGACGAAAAATGAAGAAAGTCATGTCTGAGGAAACAGAGTACATGGAATCTTCGTCATTGTCTGACGAGTCCACTTTCAGTCCATCTTTGCCAAAATCAATAGGACCCTCTTGGAGACGTCAACCATCGACTCCATCCTTTAAGCCAGAGGTTACACCTCCTCCAGTTTCGGTAACCCCTAATCTTTCCTCTGATCTTCCTGATCACTTCTTTCGAAGCAATGCTTATGAGGTGCGTTTTAAAAATGTCATTTTTCCAAAACAGTTGGTTTATGAAAAATCAGTAGATTAAATATGTTATCAAGAGTCTCCTTTAAAAAATTTGTTTGAATCTTGTGGTATCTCTTCTATGCTCTTTCTTCCTTCGATTGCATATCCCAGATTAGTTCAACAATTCTATACTAATCTGGAATGTCATGGGGAGTTCTACACTTCATTTGTTAAAGGAAAATCTTAGTATTTCACTGTCATGGATTTTGGTAGCATTTTAAACATTCCATTCACTGGTGATTGTCCATTTACTAGGAAAGGGGCTGTTCATTCTCCTTTTTCCCCTTTGGAACAATTAAAAATTGTAATTGATAATCCTATATTGAGTGATGTTTTTACTCCCAAAACCGTAGATGTCTCTCCTCTTGCTTGTGTGATTCATCATCTTGTTCGATTTAATCTTTTGCCTCCTTTAGGTGGTAGTGCTGATTTTACTTATCAGGATTTGATCATTGTTGCCATGATTTTAAAAGGTCTGTCTTTTAATTTAGCCCAAATGATGCTCCATCAAATGAGAAGCTGTCTGAGAAAAACAAAAACTTGTTTGCCGTATAGAGTTAGTCTCACTACTTTCTTCAATAACTTCAAGATTTCTTTTGAAAATGAACTCTCTGTTGTTGTGAATGATTCACTTAGTGTCAATACTTTAAAGTTGTCTCGTATAACATTACTTGATGGTCAATTTTTTCATGTTAATTCTGAGAATCTTGTTCCTCCAATCTCAATTCCAACCTCTCCTGTTCAGCCCCCCACTCAATCTTCTCCTGAAATTGTGGACATGTTGAAATTTATTCTTAATAATCAGGAGAAGATGCAACTTTAAATGTTTGCCCTTCATAATCGCATGTCTTTGTTAGAAAAAGGTAAGTTGCCATTAGGAGCACATGAAATCAATAAACTCTATCACAACATTGAAGATGAGTTTATAGATTTACAAGTTGGTTTTGAAGTGCAAACTACTGCCTTGGCTGAGTTAATGCAACGATGACTTAATCAAAATTCTTGTCAGTTGAGTCAGGAAATTAAGTTTGTTAGTAATCAGGTCGTGGAGTTAGCTGAATTTATGGCTCTGAGGTTCAATGATGTAGGTTCTAAACTCCATATGCAGCGTAAGCACTCAACTGTTCTGGAGTGGGTGCATTTCAACTGGTTCGCCGAGTATTGATGAGTGGGTTTTATACCCATGAATTGAGTGCGTTTGAGCTTAATCTTTTGGATGTTTTTAAGTGTTTGTGTCTATTTGTAACATTCTAGAATTTTAATATTATATTAAATATTTATTGAATTATTTAAATATTTAATGGATGAGTTTATTGCTAAATAAATAATTGTTCAAATTTGAATGGACGTGGTTAATTATTTATTAAATAAATAATTAAGGAAAATTAATTATTTTGCTAATTTAATTTAATTATTAAGTTAGAGAATTTTGATTAATTCAATTACTATTCTTTTATTGGAATTTGTAATTAAAAAGGATGTGTTGATTGATTAAATAAATTTATAATTATATAGAAATTATAATTTTGGTGGTATTGATTTATGTGATGAAGTGATTTAATAAATTGTTATTATGATTAATTTAATTAAATTAATGTGTGATAAATAACCTTTTATAAAGTAATTATTAAAATAACTTAAAGGAGTTTTAATTTCGTTTTGCCAATCAAGGCCTAATGCCTATTAAGTCTTTAATTTATTTGAGTTTACCAAACAAGGTGTTAGGATTAATGGATTATTTTGTTAGTGGTTAACCAAACAAGCCTTAGGGCTTTTGATTTTAAAATTCACATAACTGATATCAGTTATGTTTATAATTATATTATATAATTAATATATATAATATCTATATATGTTATTTGGTTAAGACGTATGTTAGAGGAGAGAGGTTAGAGAGAAGAAAGAAAACTCAGAGAAGAAGAAGAAAGAAGAAAAAAGAGTGAAAAGAAGGCTAAAGATTGGAGAAGAAGCTTGAGAATCAAAAAGGGTTGGCCATCATCTTCTATCAAGGTATTCTTCTACCCTTTTAGTTTTAAAAGTTTTAGTTTTAGCTTTCTCTTCTCCTATTTCTCTGTAAAATTCTTGTGTTAATATAGTTGTTGATTTTATGTGTGTTCATGTGATAAACTAGTGTTTTAAGGTTATTTTCATAAGATATATATGATTATAATCAAAGAATTATTGTTATGTATATGTTTGTGAAGAAAATGTTTTTATAGAGAGTTTTTATGAAAATTTATTATTTAGCTTAAAGTAGAAATTGAGGGTAAATTAGTGGTTTAGTTGATAAATTAATCGTTTAATTTGTTAGAGTATGTATAATCATTGATAAAGACACTTTAAATTAGTGGTTTTGGTTGAAAAATAAAAGTTGCAGTGTTGATTTTCATTGAAATATAAAAAAATGAGTTTTAGCCAAAAATAGTGAATTTGGGTGTGTTAATTTTGTTGTTTATGTGGTTGTAAGGGTAGAATCATGTTTAGAGTTTGTGAAATATGTTTACATGAAGTTGTTGTATGATTTACATGATATTTGGTGTGTTAGAAACGAGCTTGTAGGCTAAAATTGGCTTTTTCATGCGGTTTATCAAATGTCGAGGTCGTTGTCGCAAGTCAATCATGTGCCAGACTTCTGATACCTTTATGGCAGCTTTCAGGTGCCATCTTTATGCTAACGCCGTGCAGCATGCGCCCTTGTAGCTCGATCGTCATGGCAATATTTGTATACTTTACTTACGTCAGTCACGACCTACGTCATAAAGAAATGGCTATGTATTGTGCTTAATTAGCGAATGAATTCTGACAGTGTACTTTTTGTACACGAAATTTTAATAAAAGTTATATGATGATAGTAGGATCAAGCTAAATTTTGATTTTAGTATATCTATACTATGAATAAGTATGTTATTAACAATTAACTTGTGTTATAACTAGATTATGTGATTAAAAATCAAATTTTTAAATGATGAACGTACTTAGTTATGTTTGTAAGATGGTAATGACTAATTATGTCATGATGACATATGTTTATAGGATATTGTGATTCGTATTGATTTGGTTTAGCCTACGAGCAAGGCAAGTTCTCTAACTCTACTTTTGTAATTGGAATCAATTATTATTCCCAATATAGTAATGCAAGTTTTCTAATTCTTTATCTTGTTAAACTATTTACTCAATTCGATTAACTTTATAAATGATGCAAGCTTCCTAAACTTTGGTTTGATATTGACAAGTTATTCTTGTATTTAACTTGTTGTTTAGCATGCACAACTATTTATACTAATGTCGAGCAATTTTATCGTTCAAACTATTATGCATGCTTAGTATTCAATTCTAATTAACCTTGACTTAATATTGTTCAAGCAAGGCATGTTATAGTTATTCAAAGTATATGCTATTAGATAATTCCTAAAACATGATTTTGGTTTACCATGTTGATTCAATTACGATTATTTTGTAATATGATGTTATTAATTCAACTAGTCCTCTAGTTGATGATCGTTGAACTTCAAATTACCCTTGAAAGCTTATCCAAACCGAACTCTCTTTGGTACGGACTTGTACTCCAAATAAGAGATGAACAACCCTATTGTTATTAGAGGTTAACTTACGCTGCGTTAAGTAATGTTTGTGCACAATACATGGTACGCGAAGGGTGATCCCCTAAGTACAAGGAGTCCTTATAGTCTTATATTTGTTAAAGTTGGAGTTGAAAGATTACTCGCAACTGTGGACATAGTTTATTGGTCTTATGACCCTCGTTTATATTTATTCCACATTTTGGATGTCGGTTTTTATTATAGATGATAGAGTACTATTCATTGTTGATGAGCCTATTATTGGCAGTTATTATTACTATACTCATGTTGATTTCATATTGTATCCAGTGAGCAATTGTTTTGCTCACTCTTTCATATTTTAAAACTCATTTCATGTAAACCTTTCATATTTCAGTTATTATTACTTTAGACTTTTATTATGATGATCTTAGACTTGGTTTTAATGAAGTTTATTTAATTTCCGCATTTGAATGATTGTATTTAAAGGATAGATAACCTGGGAGATTTTATTATGTAAACCTTTAATGGGAAAGGTTTTATTTATCCAGTTTTATTATGATTGGGTAGTTAGATATGAATGTTTGATTAAGTGAACACCAGATCCTGTGGGAATGAAGTACTTGGATTTGGGGGTGTCACAGGTTGGTATCAGAGCCTTAGGTTATGAACCTTAGGTGGGGGAAAAGCCTTAGGAAGTAACCTTCGAGAAGATAGTGATGATAAACTATTATTGAGTTTCAAGGAGAAAGTAATAAAACACTTATATGCTTATGTGTTTACAACTTATGTGCTCTTGAGAGTCGAGTAGTGATGATTAATAACTAAAACTTAAAAATCTTTTTGTCAAGATGACTAATGTCGGAGAATCCAGTCAGGCTAGGGAGGAAGGACCTCAGATGCCTAGAGAGGAGGAATCTCGTGATATTCAAGTGGTTTGGGAACAACTTCTTCCACGAGAGTCAGCTCCATTGCTCACAGTGGTCGAAGATGATGATGATGATGTAGAAACAGATGAGGAAGAACCCGTGGAGCTGCCGCAGATGGATGAAGAGGACAAGGAGGAAAGGATTCCATTTCACTCGATAGATGGCCGTATATACGATGAGGTTCATGACCGTAACGTGGAACTTCAAGATACTGTCGAGGAATTTCAAGAGATAGTAGCTGAACAACAGACCTTGATGGCACAGAAGAACGACGAGATCCAGGATCGAGAAGAACGATTGAACAATGTTGAAGAGAAGCTGGTTCACACTGAAGAAGAGAATGACCAAATGAGAGCTGAGATTTTAGAGTTGAAGAGCAAGTTGAGAGAAGAGTCTGCAAAAAGGGCAAGAGCTAAAGATGCGTACGAGGAAGCTTATCAACAAGTCGAAATAGCAAAGAGAGATGCACAAGCAAAGAGAAGGAAGATGGAAGAAATGGATAACGTGTTCAACACCGCGATCAATCGGCCATTTGGTAGTAGTTTATAAAGATCACTCGGCCATTTGGTACTTAATTTTGAAAAAAGATGCTAAGCAACGCCTTATCATATGGATTCTCCTTTTACAAGAATTTGATTTAGAAATAAAGGATAGAAAGGGGACGGAGAATCAAGTTGTCGATCATTTGTCTATGCTGGAAAATCAGGTTACAAAGGAATAGGATAAGTGTGTAATCAATGAGTCATTCCCAGATAAGCAACTGTTTGGGATAAATACAGAATTTCCATGGTACGCAGACTTTGCGAATTATCTAGTGAGCAACATTCTTCCCCCTGATCTTACAAGACTACAAAAAAGGAAGTTTCTTCATGACGTTAAGTGGTATATGTGGGATGAACCTTACTTATTTAAACAGTGCGTTGACAAGATGATCAGAAGGTGTGTGCCCCACAGTGAAGTAAAGAACATATTACATGAATCCCACTCATCTGTGTATGGGGGACATTACGGTAGTGAAAGAACAGTGGCAAAGGTGCTTCAAGCCAGGTTTTATTGGCCTACATTTTTCAAGGACGCCCACCAGATTGTTAAAAGTTGTGATAGATGTCAACGGGTGGGCAACTTATCAAAAAGAAATGAGATGCCACTACAAGAAATATTGGAAGTTGAAATTTTTAACGTTTGGGGCATTGATTTTATGGGGCCATTTTCATCATCATTCGGTAATCAGTATATATTGCTTGCAGTTGACTATGTCTCAAAATAGGTTGATGTTGCAGCACTCCCAACTAACGATGCCAAAGTAGTCCTTAAATTCTTACAAAAGAATATCTTTACAAGATTTGGCACGCCAAAAGCTATTATAAGTGACGAAGGTAGTCACTTCTGCAATAAATCGTTTACAGCTCTATTGGCAAAGTATGGGGTCAACCATAAGGTAGCTACAACATATCATCCCCAAACCAGTGGGCAAGCTGAGGTTTCGAACATGGAAGTGAAGAGAATCTTGGAAAAGGTGGTAAACCAGAATCGAAAGGATTGATCGCTCAGGTTGGACGATGCACTATGGGCCTATCGGACTGCGTATAAAACACCGATTGGTATGTCACCATATCAACTACTATATAGGAAAGCTAGCCACTTACCGGTCGAGTTACAGCACAAGGCCTATTGGGCGATTCAGAAATTTACTTCGATCAAGCAGCTGTGGGCGAAAAGAGACTACTGTAATTAAACAAGCTCGACGAATTTCGACTTCAAGCCTACGAGAAATCTAAGCTATATAAAGAAAAGGTCAAGAAATGGCACGACCAGAAAATCATGCACAGAACATTCGAGCCAGGGCAATCAGTTCTATTGTTCAACTCACGATTGAGGTTGTTTCCAGGAAAGCTTAAGTCCAGATGGTCGGGACCATTCACCATTAAGAGAGTTTTCTCTCATGGCACCGTTGAACTCTACAGTAGAAATCTATTGGAAACGTTCAAGGTCAACGATCAGAGGCTAAAGCATTATTGGGGTGGCGAACCCAACATGGATGTCATCACAATCACATTATCCGAAGCACCATAAACAGGGAGTAGTCAGGCTGAACGACTTAAAATCAAGCGCTAATTGGGAGGCAACCCAATCGTTATTTTATTTTTCATAAGTTTATTCATAACTGTCAAAGTATAGTTTAGCATAATTAGGAACATAGAATAAGTTCATTAATTTAGTTGAATGTTCTTGATTATCTCTCCACTACGCTTAAAATAATCAAAATCTACTCATACTGATCTTTTATGGCATTGCAGGATCATAAAATAATAATGGTTGGTAGTATGAAGAGAGCAAGAAGCAAACCGAGAGCGCGTTTTCTGATCACACACTTTGGTGAGGTGCCCCTTCCAATCTAAAACCCTCGGCCGGGGTGGGGGTCTCCCAACTCAACTAACAGAGGGCATGCCCGCCGAGGTGGGCTTCTTTAGCCTTGTACCCCCCGCCGAGGCGGGGGTCCTGGAACTGAACTGGTGCTCGGCAGTTACTCTTTCTCAACCCACTTTACCTACTTCCTCATTACACACGCCCACTACTTCCTCCCATTACTTCTCTTTCCTCCTCCATTACACCTTCAACTCCTACCCATTATAACCATCCTTACCCACAATTTGGCAAGTACAACTCCATCATCTCAGTTCATTAAAACACACGAACCCATTACCCCCATTACTTCAACCCACCAACTTACATCACTACATCATCTCTATATAAACACACTCTCTCAACCCAAGTTCACCACATCCTTCCATCTCCATCTCCAAAAGCTATGAATTACGCAAATTATTGAGGTAAGTGTATAACAATTAAGTGTGCATCACGATTCTACAAGTTCTTCATCTTCTCTCACCATAATTGCCACAGAAAATACCAACTAAAGGGGAAGAAATCACTGTGCACACCAACTGTTCAACAAAGTGTGTGAGACAAGTTTGGGGGAAAATAGTTGTGTTACGGATTACTCAATTCAATGGCGTCACAACCCACATCAAAACGACAAAGGGGAGAAATGTAACATTCATGAATTTTAATTGTTTTATTAAATATTTATTGAATTATTTAAATATTTAATGGATGTGTTTATGGTTGAATTTGTAATTGTTCAAATTTGATTCGATTTGGTTAATTGTTTGTTAAATAAATAATTAAGGAAATTAATTATTATATTCTAATTAATTTGATTATTAAGTTAGAGAGTTTTGATTAATTGAATTATTATTCTTTTATTTGAATTTGTAACTAAAAATTATAATTATATAAAGTTATAATTATAATTTTGTGGTATTGATTTATGTGATGAAGTTATTTAATAAATTGTTATTATGATTAATTTAATTAAATTAATGTATGACAAATAACCTTGTTATAAAGGAGTTACTAAAATAACTTAAAGGAGTTTTAATTCAGTTTTGCCAAACAAGGCCTAAGGCCTATTAAGTCTTTAATTTATTTGAGTTTTACCAAACAAGGTGTTAGGATTAATGGGTTATTTTGTTAGTGGTTAACCAAACAAGCCTTATGGCTTTTGATTTTAAAATTCACATAACTGATATCAGTTATGTTTATAATTATATTATATAATTAATATATATAATATCTATATACGTTATTTGGTTAAGACGTATGTTAGAGGAGAGAGGTTAGAGAGAAGAAAGAAAACTCAGAGAAGAAGAAGAAAAGAAGAAAGAAGAGAGAAAAGAAGGCTAGAGATTGGAGAAGGAGGCTTGAGAGTAGAAAAAATTAGCCATATCATCTTTTATCAAGGTATTCTCCTATTCCTTTTAGTTCTTAAAAGTTTAGTTTTATCTTCCCAAATTCTCTATAGAAACTTTGTGCAAGCATGAATTTTTGTTGTTATGTGGCTTTATATGTCATAATAGTGATGTTAAAACTATTTTCATGGGTTATAATCAAAGAATTGTTGTTATGTATATGTTTGTGAAGAAAATGTTTTTACAGAGAGTTTTTATGAAAATTTATTGTTTAGCTTAAAGTAGAAATTGAGGGTGAATTAGTGGTTTAGTTGATAAATTGACCGTTTAATTTGTTAGAGTATGTATAATCATTGATAAAGACACTTTGAATTAGTGGTTTTGGTTGAAAAACAAAAGTTGTAGTGTTGATTTTCATTGAAATATAAAAAAATGAGTTTTAGCCAAAAATAGTGAATTTGGGTGTGTTAATTTTGTTGTTTATGTGGTTGTATGGGTAGAATCATGTTTAGAGTTTGTGAAATATGTTTACATGAAGTTGATGAATGATTTACATGATATTTGATCTGATAGAAACGAGCTTGTAGGCCAAAATTGGCTTTTTCTGTGCTGTTGTCGAGGATGTCTGCCGAGGTCTGCAATTCGGCGTCATGGCACATGGACTTACGATACCTTTTGTGTATGCATGAATACCATGCTCACGCCGCAACGCGTCCTTGTAGCCTTGATCACCTCGCCGCAGCGCCATGCCCACGCCTCAGCGCGACCCATAGTGTAAACTGTGGCGCCGCGGCGCGACTTAGCAGAATGGTCTGACAGTGTACTTTTTGTATACGAAATTTTAAGAAAAGTTATGTGATGATAGTAGGACTGCTAAATATTGATTTTACTACATCTATACTATGAATAAGTATGTTATTAACAATTAACTTGTGTTATAACTCGATTATGCGATTAAAAATCCAATTTTTAAATGATGAACGTACTTAGTTATGTTTGTATGATGGTAATGACTAATTATGTCATGATGACATATGTTTATAGAATATTGTGATTCGTATTGATTTGGTTTAGCCTACGAGCAAGGCAAGTTCTTTAACTCTACTTTTAGAATTGTGCAATCGCTTAAATTTTCTTTGAGCAAGTTTTTCTAATCCTTTATTTTGTTGAACTAATTATGCTTTTCAATTTGATTATGATATAATGATGTAAGTTATTCTTGAGCAAGTTATTCTTGTATTTAACTTGTTGTTTAGCATGCAAATTTATATATTCTAATGTTGAACATTTTTATCGATCAAATTGTTATGCATGCTTAGTATTCAATTCTAATTAACCTTGGCTTAGTATTGTTCAAGCAATGTGTTATAGTTATTCTGTAAGACCCCAACTTATTATTAATGAAATTTAATTTTCTCTATTTATTATTTTAAAATAGTAAGGGTTGATTTGATTAATGTGGATAGTTAGGGGTAAAATACGCAAATACTTCAAAATAAGCAAGTGGTTATAAAATATTCATTGTTGTCGGGGAATATTCGTTTGGTCGTGGAATATTCTTACTTGTCGTGGGAATATTAAATGCACGGCAGCAAGCACGCCCATGTGTGGGCTCCATAACTGAAAGCGATTGGATGAAGAAAACGACAAATATAAGTGGTTTAAAAATAACTTGGCGTAGTTGTTACAGATTATCTTGTTAAAATACCCGGTGGTTAAAACACGATGCATACCGGTATTGCACCAATTATTGATTCTTACGTGAAGGCACTACTCAATAATGGTTACGATAATTCTTGTTAGAGATTTTATTGAGTTAATAATTATTATTGCGTTGATATTTTATATTGCTATTGTTTCAATAATTGTCATTACATAATATTTTTCATTATCGAAGCAATAATTCATATTATCTGAATAATATTATTAGATAACATTATTGGCAATGTCTAGAAAGTTACTCGCCTAAGGAGAGGTTTGGTCACCTAATTGCGCGCCAAGATAGAAGAAATTCTTATTGAAAGCCCCTCTTTCCTGGACCGCACTGGTTGTCGATATTGTGATTACATAATATTATTTGTGAATAATTAATTATTGATTCATATGATGAGGAAAATATTGATTTTATGTGGATATAGATGGAGAAAAATTTTAATGTGACAATTGTTGAAAATTGAAATTTTATCTTTTTCGATAAAATAATTCATTTAAATATATTATTATATTTAGTAATATAATAATGGTGATATTTTTACAACGAATGTGGGATATATGAGTATCTGAGGAGGAAGAGTATTTTTGTTGCAATAAATGTTTAAAACATGTTAAACATATGCTGGACCCCATTTATTGATCGAAATTTGATTATAGCACAGTAAAATCGCTTGGTTTGTGGATTTCTATCCAATTTACATTTGGAATTTGGAAAACTTTCTTCTGCAGTTGTAGAGAATTGAATTTCCTATAAAAACTTGCAAAATTCGAATTTTCTGATAAAAGGGCTATTTATTATGAATTATTGATGTTCAAATTCTGAATAATTAATTTTTGGAAGTTTTAATTATTTTAAATAATAAAAACGTTTTTGATTTGTTTGGTAGACTTATTTGTTGTCAAGCATGGCTTTGAATTCAGATCATAGATTGTGTAAATAGTAGGAATTTATATATAATATATTAATATTATATTAAATTTTACGCTTTAGTGTTCTAAGCAATTTCCTATAAATAGGGTGCTTAGGTTAGAATTGAAAATCACACCGTAAAAGCTGAAGTTTTCTCTCTATATTATCGAGCGTATTTTGTGAGTATTTTGAGTATAATTTGAGTATTGCTATTCGATTGCAAGTTCAAGTCATAGCCTTTATCCAGTGTTTTAAATAGAAATCGATCTTTTCGAGGTAAGGATATTTTTTTTTTGTAATGATATTATTTCTTCAATATCATTATGTTGAAATATTGATCCAAAATTTTATCAAATTTGGAACTTTTGGTGTAGGAGTTCTTATTCATGTATACTGCACTATTCACGTATACGACACTATTCACCTAAAAAATGAAATTTCTTCTTTTGTCCAAAATATCTATTATGGATACTAGCTTTGATTGTATCCATGTTTTGATCATTCTTGAATTTTACACCACTTGTGATTATTTTTGAGGTATTTTTGGACGTGGATAAAACAAAATGTACTAATCCTTAATCCTTAATCCTTGTCATTTTGTTTCACCGGATTCGTTTCTTAAAAAAAAATATTTTTCATCATCCTCGGTCTTAAATGATGATATTATTGAATATCTTTGGCACAGAGTGCAAATTTGAATGATTTAAAGAATATCTTTGGCCCGTAGTGCAAAGATGAGCAGTGTTTAGATGAACATGACCAATCGATAAATATCTTTGGCCAGTAGTGCAAAGATGAATATTTGATTCGGATGTATATTGATTGATGTTACGAGGGATAAAAGATAGACGATGAACTTTTAAATTCATACATAGAAGATAGTAGTTTGCATTCTCTACTTAACTCTTCTAATGAATTATTTTTTCCACTGCGAATATTGATTTAAAATTTGTTGTCTATTGTATTCTATTAGATTTTTCCCTGTTGAAGACTAACGGTAATTTGTTGTATATTATCTTAGTCATAATATTCTTTCTTGGGCTAGTTGAGCTCACCCTTTTCCTTTTTGTTCTATTTTTCTTCTCGGGAGGCGAGAATATAAATGAGTAGTAGCAGTGGGGGTATGGAATGAAGGTTTTAGAAAGAATTGTTTAGTAGTCCTCACCATTTTGTAAAATAATGTATCAATAAATGTGATGAGGATTTATTTGAGTATAGATATTGTCTAGAAGATAATATTTGTATTCAAACTCACAGTTTTACTGTTGTAATAATAAAGTTGTAGTTGTTTCTGTACCATGTATTGACAACTCAGAATAGGTGATGTATACCTATTTTGGGGGCGTCACATATTCAAATTGTATGCTCTTAGATTATTCCTAAAGCATAACTTTAGTTTACTATGATTGATTCAATCACGATTATTCTATAGTGAAATGTTCTTGGTTTCATTCAACTAATCCTTAGTTGATGTTCGTTGAATTTCAAATTACCTTGAAACCTTATCCAAACCAAACTTCCTTTGGTGCGGACTTGTACACTAAATACTAAGATGAACAACCCTAATGTTATGATTAGGGGTTAACTTACGTGTAGCGTTAAATGTTTGTGCACAATACATGGTACGAAGAAGGGCGATCCCCCAAATGCGAGGAGTCCTTATAGTCTTATGACTGTTAAAGTTGGAGTTGAAAGATTACTCACAACTGTGGACATAGTTCATGGTCTTATGAGCTTCAGTTATATTTATTCCACATTTTGGATGTCAGTTTCTGATTATAGATGATAAAGTACAAATCATTGTTGATGAGCCTATTATTGGCAGTTATTATTACTATACTCCTGTTGATTTCATATTCTATCCAGTGAGCAATTGTTTTGCTCACTCTTGCATATTTTAAAACTCATTGCAACTAAAGAAGAGAAGGTAGATGAACCTTCGTCTAGCAAAGGAAAGGTAAAAATGTGCAAGTGATGAAGACTTGTAATTTTTACTTTAGACTTTTATTATGATGATCTTAGACTTGGTTTTAATGAAGTTTATTTAATTTCCGCATTTGAATGATTGTATTTAAAGGTTAGATAACCTGGGAGATTTTATTATGTAACCCTTTAATGGGAAAGGTTTTATTTATCCAGTTTTATTGTGATTGGCTTGTTAGATATGAATGTTTGATTAAGTGAACACCAGATCCTGTGGGAATGAAGTACTTGGATTTGGGGATTTCACAGGTTGGTATCAGAGCCTTAGGTTATAAACCTTAGGTGGGGGAAAAGCCTTAGGAAGTAACCTTCGAGAAGATAGTGATGATAAACTATTATCGAGTTTCAAGGATAAAGTAATAAAACACTTATGTGCTTATGTGTTTACAACTTATGTGCTCGTGAGAGTCAAGTAGTGATGATTAATAACTAAAACTTAAAAATCTTGTTGTCAAGATGACTAATGTCGGAGAATCCAGTCAGGCTAGGGAGGAAGGACCTCAGATGCCTAGAGAGGAGGAATCTCATGATATTCAAGTGGTTTGGGAACAACTGCTTCCACGAGAGTCAGCTCCATTGCTCACAGTGATCGAAGATGATGATGATGATGATGTAGATACAGATGAGGAAGAACCCGTGGAGCTGCCACAGACGGATGAAGAGGACGAGGAGGAAAGGATTCCATTTAACTCTATTGCTGGCCGTATATACGATGAGGTGCATGACCGTAACGTGGAACTTCAAGATACTGTCGAGGAATTTCAAGAGATAGTAGCTGAACAACAGACCTTGATGGCACAGAAGGACGACGAGATCCAGGATCGAGAAGAACGATTAAACAATGTTGAAGAGAAGCTTGTTCACACTGAAGAAGAGAACGACCAAATGAGAGCTGAGATTTTAGAGTTGAAGAACAAGTTGAGAGAAGAGTCTGCAAAAAGGGCAATAGCCGAAGACGTGTACGAGGAAGCTTATCAACAAGCCGAAATAGTAAAGGGAGACGCACAAGTAAAGAGAAGGAAGATGGAAGAAATGGATAACTTGTTCAACACCATGATCAATCGAGCTCAAGATCGGTTCATGGGTTATCTAATTTAGTTCGAGACGCTACCCTCGTTCATACTGGACCGTCAGACCATGTTCCGAGTTATAGAAGAAGAGCGTCGTAAGGCCTTGTAATATCTTAATAGGACATCGTAGGGAGTGTACTTGAGTTATGTTATGATAAATAATTTGTTAATCCCAAGTGTTATGCAACCTATGGGATATGATGATGATGTCCTGAAACTTTAGTAGTTCAGGTAAATAATGTAAATAGCAGTGATGTTATTGATATGATGTTTTCAAAGAAGTTTTGAATAAAAGTTATTATTTTCTTTTATCCAAAGTGTTATGTGTTATGAAGTGATTACTTTATGGGGACAAGTTAAGTAGAAATTACTTGAAAAGAGTTGAGCAATAATCTAAGGAATGTATTCTTTTTAACAGAAAATGCCTCCAAGACGTCAACCACCCCATCAGAGAACCACCGAAGGAACCAACATTGTTAGTGCTGAAACCAACTCCGTTCAGCAGTTAGTGACGTTACTAACAGGTGCACTGCAAAATCAACCGCAGAATCAACCTTAGAACCAAGGTGCTACATTTAAGGACTTCAAGGCGGTTGGACCACCAGAATTCCGTGGATCCATGAATCCAGTTGAAGCACAGACTTGAATTATGGAAATCGAGAAGGTTTTTGATGTTGCTAGGGTAGAGGAAAATCAGAAGACTGCTTTTGCAACGTTTATGTTGAAGGAGGAGGATAGCTATTGGTGGCAAGCCAACAAGACTCGGGAAGGACCAGGAGTAATGACCTGGGATAGGTTTAAGGAGCTGTTCTTCGAGACCTATTTCCCTGAGAGTTCGAAGAGTCAGCTAGAAGTCCAGTTTTTGGAGTTGCAGCAAGGAATAATGTCGGTGTTGGAGTATGCCGCAGAGTTTAACGAGTTGGCGAGGTTTGCGCCAAATCATGTCAGCACAGATGAGCGCAAGGCGAAGAGGTTTGAGCAGGGACTGAAACCCTGGTTGTACAGTAGGGTTTCCCAATTCCAATTGAAGACATTTGCAGCAGTGATGGAGAAGGTGATTCTCGCTGAAAGTGGAGGTGAGGCAGTAAAAAAGCATAATCAAGAGCAGAGAAAGAAGAAAAGTGAAGGTGAAGCTAAGAGTAGTGGTAATGGTAGTAATGGAAACAACCTGAAGAGGAAGTGGAATGGGAATGGAGGAGCTGGAAATCAGCAAAGAAACCAGCAAAATAAGAAGTTTGAAGCATGTGCTACGTGCGGAAAGTTTCATAAGGGAGTGTGTTTGCTGGGGAAACGAATATGCTTTAATTGTGGCCAGGAGGGTCACATCGCCCCAAATTGCACTCAAGCTAAGAAGAATGTGTGCTTCACGTGCGGATCCAAGGATCACTTTGCTCGTGAATGCCCCAAGAAGAGATCTGGTGAGACAAATGGGAGCAAGGGAAATGCTAATGGAGGTGCGTTGGCTATTACGGGACCAACAACAATAAATAAGCCCACAGCCAGAACCTTCAACATGACTGTGCAAGATGTTGTGCAATCAAAGGATGTGGTGTCAGATATTATCCCGATCAATGATATTGACGCTTATGTATTATTTGATTCGGGTGCTACTTGCTTATTTATATCTAATGAATTTGCTATGAGATTAGGATTGCCTAGTGAAGAATTGAATTTTCCTTTAAACATAGAAATTGCGAATAAGGAAGTAGTTCCTATTAGGTTCGTATACAAGAACTGTAGGGTGAACATTAAGGGAAATATTTTGATGGTAGATTTGATTTTGATCAGGCTAGGAGAGTTTGACGTTTTTTTGGGAATGGATTGGTTGTTCAATTATCAAGCGATAATTGACTACCAAAAGAAATGTAAACCTTATGACTCAAAAAAGGTAGTATTCAATGGTAGCAAATCGCCTAGACAAATGAGATGTCTGACGATTATGCAGGCCAAAAAGTTGTTGAGTCAGGGCTGTGTGGGTTATTTAGCTTACATAGTCGATACTCAGAAGAAGGGTGCGAAATTGGAAGAAATACCAGTAGTTAGGGAATTTGTGGATGTGTTTCCAAAGGATTTGCCAAGACTTTCGCCTGACAGAGAAATCGAGTTCGTGATCGACTTAGCGCCAGGAACCGCTCTGATATCAAAAGCCCCGTACAAAATGGCTCCGGTGGAGATGAAAGAACTGATGGTACAACTACAGGAACTGTTGGACAAGAAATATATTCAGCCGAGTGTGTCACCATGGGGAGCACCGGTGTTATTCGTAAAGAAGAAGGATGGGTCAATGCGTCTTTGCATTGATTATAGGGAGTTAAACAAAGTCACTATTAAGAATAAGTATCCATTGTCGAGAAAAGATGACTTATTTGACCAGTTGAAGGGTGCTAGATATTTCTCGAAAATAGATTTGAGGAGTGGGTATCACCAACTGAAAGTAAGAAAGGAGGATGTACTGAAGACGGCATTCCGAACTCGGTATGGACATTACGAATTTTTGGTGATGTCTTTTGGTTTGACAAACGCCCCTGCAGCGTTCATGGATTTGATGAACAGGGTGTTTAAACCATTTTTGTACAAGTTTGTGGTGGTGTTTATTGACGATATTCTGGTGTATTCTAGAACTCAAGAAGAACACGTGGAACACTTACGTCTAACGCTGGAGACACTAAGAAAGGAAAAGTTGTATGCAAAATTCTCTAAATGTGAATTTTTGTTAGAACGTGTACAATTTCTTGGACACGTAATTAACAAGGATGGAATTTCAGTGGATCCATCAAAGGTCGATGTGACGCCCCCAAAATAGGTCCATTCCATCCAACCCATTCTGAGTCGCCAAATACATGGTACAGAAATAACTACAACTTTATTATTACAACATATAAACTGTGAGTTTAAATACAGATATTGCCATCTAGACAATATCCACACGCAAATAAATCCCCATCATAATTATTGATACATTATTTTATAAAAATGGTGAGGACTACTAAACAACTCTCTCTAGAACCTTCATTCCATACCCCGACTAGTACTCGCTACATTCTCGCCTCCTGAGAAGAAAAATGGAACAAAAAGGAAAAGGGTGAGCTCAACTAGCCCAATAAAGAATATTATGACTAAGATAATATACAACAAATTATCGTTAGTCTCCAACAGGGAAAAATCTAATAGAATACAATAGACAACCAGTTTTAAATCAACAACTGCAGCGGAAACAACAATTCATTAGAAGAGTTAAATAGAGAATGCAAACTACTATCTTCTATATATGAATTTAAAAGTTCATCGTCGATATTTTATCCTCAGAACATCAATCAATATATATCTGGAATCAAATATTCATCTTTGCACTACAGGCCAAAGATATTCATCAGTTGGTCATGTTCATCTAAACACCTGTTCATCTTTGCACTACGGGCCAAAGATATTAATTAGTCGGTCATGTTCATCTCAACACATGTTCATCTTTGCACTACGGGCCAAAGATATTCATCAAGAAATCATTCATCTTTGCACTACAGGCCAAAGATATTCCATAATATCATCATTTAAGACTGAAGATGATGAAAAATATTTTTAAAGAAACGAATCCAGTCAAACAAAATGACAAGGATTAAGGATTAAGGATTCGTACTTTGTTTTATCCATGTCCAAAAATACCTCAAAAATAATCATAGTGGTGTAAAATTCATGAATAACCAAAACATGGATACAATCAAAGCTAGTATCCATAATAGATATTTTGGACAAAAAGAAGAAATTTTATTTTTCGGTGAATAGTGTCGTATTCGTGAATAGTGCCGTATACGTGAATAGTAAATCTGACACCAAAAGATAGAAATTTCACAAAAAAACATCTTCACGCTTCGTGAATAGTACTCGTGAATAGTAACTCGTGAATAGTAACTCATGAATAGTAACTCGTGAATAGTAACTCATGAATAGTAACCCCGAGCATGAAAAAGTTCCAAATTTGATAAAAAGTTCCAACCAATATTTCAAATAATGATATTGAAGAAATAATATCATTTGAGAAGAAAATAACATCCCTTACCTCGAAAGACAAGTGATTACAGTTGAAACACCTGGATATAGGCTATGACTTGAACTCTTACCGTATAGCAATACTCAAAGTATACTCAAAATACTCACAAGAATACGCTCGATAATATAGAGAGAAAACTTGATTTTACGGTGTAATTTTCAATTCTAACCTAAGCACCCTATTTATAGAAATTGCTTAGAACACCAAAGCGTAAAATTGAATATAATAATATTATTTATAAACAAAATTCCTTAGCCCACCTTTGAAATCTGATTTCAGCCATAGCACATGTTAAATGAGGTTCACAAACTCACCAAAAACGTTTTTCTCAAAATAATTAATTAAAACTCCCAAAAATCAATTATTTTGGAACTCCGAAACTTCAATAATTCATAGTAAATAGCCCTTTTATCAGAAAATTCAAATCTCGCGAGTTTTTATAGGAAATTCAATTCTCTACAACTTTTTAGAAGGAAGTTTTTCCAAATTCCAAACAGAAATTAACCGAAATCCACAAACGGACAATTTTACAAGCTATAATCAAATTTCAGTCAAGAAATGGGGTCCACCGACACACAAAACATGTGTTAATCATTTAATGTCACAAAAATACTCTTCCTCCTCATATAATCATATATCCCACATTCATATAAAAATATCACCGTTAATATATTATTAAAATAATATATTTAAATGAATTATTCTATCGAGAAAAGATAAAATATTAATTTTCAACAATTGTCACATTAAAATTTTCTCCATCTATATCCACATAAAATCAATATTTTCTCATCATATAAATCAATAATTAATTATTCACAAATAATATTACAGAATCACAATCTTCGTGAACCGTGTAGTTCCTCCTGAAAGAGGGCTTTCGATAAGGATCTCTCTCTTCTTGTGTAATTAGGTGACCAAACCTCTCCTTAGAGCGAACTTTCTAGACATTGCCAATAATGTTTTCTAATAATATTATTAAAATAATATGAATTATTGCTTCGATAATGGAAAATCTTTGTGTAATGACAATTTATTGAAACAACGATAATATAATATATCAATCGTGCAATTATTGAATCAATAAAATAAAATCTTTGAACAAGAATTACTATAACAATTATTGAGTAGTGCCTTCTTACGTAAGAATCAATAATTGGTGCAATACTGCAGTGTCTTCTTGCTCAACAACGCCAGATTAGTGTGTTTTAACCACCGGGTATTCCAACAAGATAATATGCAGTAATAACTACGCCTCGTTATTTATAAACAACTTATATTTGTCGTTTTCTTCATCCAATCGCTTTCCGTTATGGGGCCCACAAAAGACTGCGCCGTCGTACGAATATTCCCTGACAGTACGAATATTCCACGACCAAATGAATATTCTCCGACGATAATGAATATTTTATAACCACTTGCTTATTCGAAATATTTGTGTATTTTACCCATAACTATCCACATTAATCAAATCAACCCTTACTATTTCAAAATAATAAATAGAGGAAAATAAATTTCATTTATTAATAATTTGGGGTCTTACAGTCGAAGCTGTGATAAATTGGGAACAACCAAGAACTCTGTTAGAAGTAAGATGTTTCTTGGGATTGGCAGGGTATTACAGAAGGTTTATCCAAGACTTCTCCAAGATTGCCACTCCGTTGCCAAATTTGAAAAAAAACTGTAAAATTTGTTTGAACGGAGAAATGTGAGGAGAGTTTTCAAGAATTAAAGAAGAAGCTCAGTGTGGCACCTGTGTTGTCATTACCAGATAATACAAGAAATTTTGTGGTGTACAGTGATGCTTCACACAAGGGATTAGGATGTGTCCTTATGCAGAACGGAAAAGTTATCGCGTATGCATCAAGGCAATTGAAGGACTACGAAAAAAGGGTATCCGACTCATGATTTAGAGTTGGCGGCGGTTGTGTTTGCTATAAAAATATGGAGACACTATCTCTACGGAGAGAAATATGAGATTTACACAGACCATAAAAGTCTGAAGTATATTTTCACACAGAAGGACCTGAACATGCGTCAAAGAAGATGGATGGAACTGATAAAAGATTATGATTGTGAGATCTTTTATCATCAAGGCAAAGCAAACCTGGTTGCAGATGCCTTGAGTAGGAAAGGCAGGGAAAAGTTGATGTTGTTAACTTATAAGGAGGAGCTTATTACAACAATGTCATGGTTAGAGTTGGAAATCAAATTTCCAAGAGAATCCAATGAAAGATGTTACTAGATGGAAGCCAGTCCAACTTTGGTGGACAAAGTGAAGAACGCTCAACTACAGGATGAGGAATGCAGAAAAATTAGAAAAGTGTGGTTGAGGGAAAAGAGGTGAAATACAAGATTGATACCGATGGAATGCTGAGATTTGAAGGACGAATATGGGTTCCAGCAGTACCAGAGATTAAAGACGAAATCTTGATCGAAGCTCATAACTTGAGATATTCGATTCATCCAGGAAGTACGAAGATGTATCAAGATTTGTGACGACATTTTTGGTGGCCAAATATGAAAAGAGACGTTGCAGAATGCATTGCAAAGTGCTTGACATGTTAGAGAGTCAAGGTCGAGCATCAAAGACCAAGCGGGTAACTTCAACCGTTGGAGATACCAGAATGGGAATGGGAACATATCACAATGGATTTTGTGGTAGGTCTTCCAACAACTCAGAAAGGATACGATGAGATTTGGGTGTTAGTGGACAGATTGACAAAATCTGTACACTTTTTGCCAATAAAGATTATATTCAATCTTGATCAGCTGACAAAGTTATATGTTAAAGAGATCGTGTCGAGACATGGAGTTCCAGTGTCAAATTGTGTCAGATAGAGATCCAAGGTTCACATCAAACTTCTGGAAGAGACTACAAGAATGTATGGGAACCCAGTTGTGAATGAGTACTGCATATCATCCGCAAACAGATGGCCAAAGCGAACGAACGATTCAGACGTTGGAAGATATGTTGAGAGCATGCATCATGGATTTCAAAGGAAGCTGGGATGAACAATTACCGTTGGTGGAATTTGCTTATAATAACAGCTACCACGCTAGCATCGGCATGCCGCCTTATAAAGCATTATATGGCAGGAAGTGCAGAACTCCACTGTGCTGGGATGCAGTCGGAGAACGTCAACTATTAGGACCAGAACTGGTACAACAAACTGCTGAGGTTGTCAAACTCATCAGAATAAGATTGATAGCTGCTCAAGATAGACAAAAGAAATATGTTGATCAACACAGATAGGATCGTGTATTCGACATAGGAGATTTCGTATTCCTAAAGGTTTCTCCTTGGAAGGGAAAAATTCGATTTGGTAAGAAGGGGAAACTAAGTCCTAGATTTATTAGATCCTTCGAAGTGCTATGAAAGGTTGGAGAGGTGGCGTACGAGGTAGCTCTACCTCCAGAATTGCAAAACATTCATAATGTTTTTCACGTTTCGGTGTTACGACCATATAAACCTGATTACAAGCACGTGATTGAGTATGAACCATTGCAGTTTGACAAAGATTTGTCCTATGAAGAGGTTCCTATCCAGATAGTCGACAGGAAAGAACAAGTGCTCAGGAATAAGGTAATACCTTATGTGAAGGTAATTTGGAGGAACCACAATGTCGAAGAGGCTACGTGGGAGCTCGAAGCTGAAATGATGAAGAATTACCCTGAGTTATTTGTTTAATCTATGTCTTCGATTCCGAGGACAGAATCTATGACTAATGAATTGTTTGAATTGTGATTCTGGGGACAGAATCCTTGTAAGGAGGGAATGATGTAAAATTCTAGAATTTTAATTGTTATATTAAATATTTATTTAATTATTTAAATATTTAATGGATGAGTTTATTATTAAATAAATAATTGTTCAAATTTGAATGGATGTGGTTAATTATTTGTTAAATAAATAATTAAGGAAAATTAATTATTTTGCTAATTTAATTTAATTATTAAGTTAGAGAATTACGATTAATTCAATTACTATTCTTTTTATTGGAATTTGTAAATAAAAGGATGTATTGGTTGATTAAATAAAGTTATAATTATATAGAAATTATAATTTTGGTGGTATTGATTTATGTGATGAAGTGATTTAATAAATTGTTATTATGATTAACTTAATTAAATTAATGTGTGACAAATAACCTTTTATAGAGTAGTTATTAAAATAACTTAAAGGAGTTTTAATTCCGTTTTCCAATCAAGGCATAATGCCTATTAAGTCTTTAATTTATTTGAGTTTTACCAAACAAGGTGTTAGGATTAATGGATTATTTTGTTAGTGGTTAACCAAACAAGCCTTAGGGCTTTTGACTTTAAAATTCACATAACTGATATCAGTTATGTTTATAATTATATTATATAATTAATATATGTAATATCTATATACGTTATTTGGTTAAGACGTATGTTAGAGGAGAGAGGTTAGAGAGAAGAAAGAAAACTCAGAGAAGAAGAAGAAGAAGAAAAGAAGAAAGAAGAGAGAAAAGAAGGCTAGAGATTGGAGAAGAAGCTTGAGAATCAAAAAGGGTTGGCCATCATCTTCTATCAAGGTATTCTTCTACCCTTTTAGTTTTAAAAGTTTTAGTTTTAGCTTTGTCGTCTCCTATTTCTCTGTAAAATTCTTGTGTTAATATAGTTGTTGAGTTTATGTGTGTTCATGTGATAAACTAGTGTTTTAAGGTTATTTTCATAGGATATATATGATTATAATCAAAGAATTGTTGTTATGTATATGTTTGTGAAGAAAATGTTTTTACAGAGAGTTTTTATGAAAATTTATTGTTTAGCTTAAAGTACAAATTGAGGGTGAATTAGTGGTTTAGTTGACAAATTGATCATTTAATTTGTTAGAGTATTTATAATCATTGATAAAGAAACTTTGAATTAGTGGTTTTGGTTGAAAAACAAAAGTTGTAGTGTTGATTTTCATTGAAATATAAAAAAAATGAGTTTTAGCCAAAAATAGTGAATTTGGGTGTGTTAATTTTGTTGTTTATGTGGTTGTATGGGTAGAATCATGTTTAGAGTTTGTGAAATATGTTTACATGAAGTTGTTGTAAGATTTACATGATATTTGGTCTATTAGAAACGAGCTTGTAGGCAAAAATTGGCTTTTTCAAGATCTTGTTCTGAGAAATTTGTCTCTGAGGTCTGCAATCGACACAAGCGTCATGACTTGCGATACCTTTGTGGTGCCGCAGAGCCATTCTCACGCCGTAGTGTGGCCTTGTAGCCTTGATCGCCACAATGTGATTTATTTCATGCCCACGCTTACAATACGACCCACGAGTGTAAATCTGTGGTGCCACTGTGATGAAGTTAGCGAGAATGGTCTGACAGTGTACTTTTTGTCCACGAAATTTTAAGAAAAGTTATGTGATGATAGTAGGACTGCTAAATGTTGATTTTAGTATATCTATACTATGAATAAGTATGTTATTAACAATTAACTTGTGTTATAACTCGATTATGTAATTAAAAATCCAATTTTTAAATGATGAACGTACTTAGTTATATTTGTAAAATGGTAATGACTAATTATGTCATGATGACATATGTTTATAGGATATTGTGATTCGTATTGATTAGGTTTAGCCTATGAGCAAGGCAAGTTCTCTAACTCTACTTTTGTAATTGGATTCAATTATTGTTCCCAATATAGTAATGCAAGTTTTCTAATTCTTTATCTTGTTGAACTATTTACTCAATTCGATTAACTTTATAAATGATGCAAGCTTCCTAAACTTTGGTTTTATGTTGACAAGTTATTCTTGTATTTAACTTGTTGTTTAGCATGCACAACTATTTATACTAATGTCGAGCAATTTTATAGTTCAAACTGTTATGCATGCTTAGTATTCAATTCTAATTAACCTTGACTTAATATTGTTCAAGCAAGGCATGTTATAGTTATTCAAAGTATATGCTATTAGATAATTCTTAAAGCATTATTTTGGTTTACCATGTTGATTCAATTATGATTATTCTGTAATATGATGTTATTAATTCAACTAGTCCTCTAGTTGATGATCGTTGAACTTTAAATTACCCTTGAAATCTTATCCAAACCGAACTCTCTTTGGTGCAGACTTGTACTTCAAATACTGAGATGAACAACCCTATTATTATTAGGGGTTAACTTACGCGTAGCGTTAAATGTTTGTGCACAATACATGGTACGAAGGGTTGATCCCCCTAAGTACGAGGAGTCCTTATAGTCTTATGACTGTTAAAGTTGGAGTTGAAAGATTACTCGCAACTGTGGACATAGTTCATGGTCTTATGACCCTCAGTTATATTTATTCCACATTTTGGATGTCAGTTTCTTATTATAGATGATAGAGTACTAATCATTGTTGATGAGCCTATTATTGGCAGTTATTATTACTATACTCCTGTTGATTTCAAATTCTATCCAGTGAGCAATTGTTTTGCTCACTCTTGCATATTTTAAAACTCATTGCAGCTAAAGAAGAGAAGGTAGATGAACCTTCGTCTAGCAAAGGAAAGGGAAAAATATGCAAGTGATGAAGACCTGTAATTTTTACTTTAGACTTTTATTATGATGATCATAGACTTGGTTTTAATTAAGTTTATTTAATTTTTGCATTTGAATGATTGTATTTAAAGGTTAGATAACCTGGGAGATTTTATTATGTAACCCTTTAATGGGAAAGGTTTTATTTATCTAGTTTTATTGTGATTGGGTAGTTAGATATGAATGTTTGATTAAGTGAACACCAGATCCTGTGGGAATGAAGTACTTGGATTTGGGGGTGTCACACTATTCATGCATGTTTTACGTTGTTTTGTAGGAATTGGGACAAAAGTTACTTGGATCGACGTTTGGGGTGGCTAGATTCGCGTTTTCGGCTTGCCATTTACACAGCAGTCACTTCAAATCCAATTTAAGTATTTCTTCGGACCTTATTTCGAAAATCTCAAAGAATGAAAGTTTTAGATCTACGTCTCCTCTTTCCGTAACATCTTGAATCATTGAAATTGGAGTTCAGACGAAGAAGTTATGACCATTTTCCCAAAGGACGTCGGAGTAGAAAATTTCCAAAAATGGGGCCAGCACCGGGGCGCCCAAACCAAGGCTATTTGAAGCGCCGGGTCGCTGGGGTACGTTTTGGGCGAATTTTGACACCTTTTTGACTCCAAATTGGATTGGGTTTGTTCCTAAGCTAAAAATTGGACTTGTAACCTATAAATACATGATGTAAGGCATAAAATAAAGAGAGATTACATAGATTAGACTAGATAAAACACTCCATTAGATTAAAATATAAACCCTAGTTCTTAATTAGCCATTGGAGAATGAAGCAAATTGAAGAACACTGAAGATCAAGAGCAAGGGCAAGAGGGGAGTATCAGATTTGCTGACAACAGATTCTATTCTCTTCTCTTATCATACTTTTATCTTTTAATGTATATTCAGTTGTGGATTCTTGGTTTTAATTCATTAATTATGAACTAACTCTTTTATTAAGATTTCAATTGAACCTTTTATGTCTATAAATTAGTTATTCAATGTATTCCAATTATTTGTGTCAAATTGAATTGTTTATCTTGTCTTGAGCCTATTGATTAATTATCTGATCAGTAATTACCTTGTTACTCTAGAAGGAATTGAAAGAGGAATTCTAGGGTTAGAATTGGGCATGATAACATGTGACTTAGTTATTTGCGTGGCGGATAATTAGGTTCGTGAATTGAATGGAAATATTTATTCACCGCATGTAACACATAAGGAATTGGAATTGAAGGAGTTTAATTCAATTGTTTTGCATAGGAATATAGCAAGATTAATCTAGATTAAATAGAAGTCAATTGATCCCTTGGAAAAGGACTTTTGACATTTGAGAATTCCTGTTAATAATTCAGTAGGCATAATAATTGGGATAATTGGATAATTGATTTATTGTTCATAATTGGGGATATTGAAGTCTTAATCTTTACTTATCTGAATTCATTCGTTGAGTCTTAATCTTTATTTATTTGAATTAATTGTCTTAATCACAATTTATGATTGTTTAAATAAAATTGATTTGGTTAAGAGTTAGTAATTGGTAATTTTTATTAAATAATTGCTCGTGGGAACGATACTTTTCTTATCACTTTATTACTTGTTGACCATGTATACTTGCACGTATTCATTGATTGCGAAATCGACCAACAAGTTTTTGGCGCCGTTGCCGGGGAATTAATTTAATAATTATTTACCAATATTAATTTCAATCAAATTAGTCTTA
Source organism: Panax quinquefolius (assembly GCA_020205615.1). Taxonomy (NCBI): domain Eukaryota; kingdom Viridiplantae; phylum Streptophyta; class Magnoliopsida; order Apiales; family Araliaceae; genus Panax; species Panax quinquefolius. The sequence goes on along the minus strand of CM035163.1, from coordinate 95,879,712 downwards.
ATGTAAACAATTTTATTTTTATTTTTAATTCTCTTCCTATATTTCTCTCTTTTCAGGTACCATGGATGACTTTGCATATCAATGGCCATACACGAACATGACTCAACCAAGGGAAACAGGGATTGATGGACTTAAAAAAATTTCTGTAGAGCCAATACAAATTGAGGCAAATTCGAAGACGTTGGAGGTTATCACAGCCCAACGGAGGCGAAGGAGGGTAAACATGACTCAACCAATGGAAACAGAGATTGACGGACTCGCGATACTTTTTGCATTGTCAGCACAGATTGAGACACTTTCGAGGAGGTTAGACTCTTTTGAAGCACAACGTCGTCAAAGTGTGGCGGTTACTTGTGATTATTGTGCTGGAAATCATATGAGTCATCAATGCGCCATCAGTTTCTAATCGGTACAGTATGGTGGTGATTACCTCAATAATTATGTCTATCCCAACAACTATTATCAGGATTGGGGGTATCACCCGAATTTTTCATGGAGCCATACTCATCAAGATCAATTTTATGCTCCAAGTCCAACATACCCCCTGGATTTCTCGTGTCCACCTCCACTACAACGGGAAGAACATTCAAATTTGGAGGAAGCTTTGTCCAAGTTCATAGCTTTAGGTGAGGAGTGGAGGATTAATCGAGAGATATTGAGTCAAAATTTTACTAACGAAATGGAACAACTAACCAATGCCTCGAACATTTGTCCTCAATACACTTGGCCCTATGACATGGATTCCCAGACTGATGGAGAGCCCGAACAAAATCTGCAACTAGATGAACCACAAGATGTTGAAAGAGAGGAAACAATTGGGAACCAAGAAAAGGAGATCGACGAAGAGTTAACCATAACATTCAACGAAGATGAGCCGATTTCATTAGTATCCCATGTGCCTCCTCCACCAAAGTTCAAGAATCTGGATAGTTTTGCAAAACCATGCCCAATTGGTAGTCATGTCGTCGACAAAGCTCTTTGTGACATAAGCGCTAGTACAGTTGTGGAGTCATGGGGGGATGAAAAAGAGAAGATAGAGGAAGATCCCATTATGTTTATTAAGCTTCAATGCCCTAATCTGGTCATCGACATAATGGAGAAAACACCTAGTTTTTGGACGTTCTAAATGGAAAACATATCTACAAAGAGCATGCTAGGTGACTTAAATTCAATAGCCATTTCAAATGGGAACCTCCCAAGAGAGACATTATTACTGATGGATGGAGGATTCCTCAATTTTTGTAGGGGAATTGGATAGAGAATTGAAGAAGTCTGGCTGAGACTATAAAACAAGTGTTTATTGGGAGGCAACCCAAGTTTAATTTTAATTTTTAGTTTTTATTAGGTTTTATATTAGTAGTTTTGAATTTGCAATTATTTAGAATTTAATAAAATTGTTTCTATCATGGTTTATAGGTTATTCAAGTCAAATTCATGTGTGGTGCCCAATTTGTTCCATGTGCTTAGCCTATTCTCCAAACTTAGTGGACAAGGAGGAAGATTACTATATTTTCAGGGAAGTCCTCTGCTTTACTTTTTTCTATTTCAGCCATTGAGGAGAATGTCTAGTTTAAGTTTGGGGGCACTTTAGTGTCGTATTGCATATAGTTAGTTATCTTCATGGTAGTTCATTTTTTTGTGTTAGCATTGTGTTTTTTTAGGTTGCATATAATACATGGTAGTTATTTGCATATTCATATATGTGTTGCATTAGTATGTGTTCATATAGTATAATTGTATTTTTTTTTTGAATGAATCTGTGTGATCGGTTGGTGTGGTCTTAGCTCGACCTATGATAAGATTGGTTTTGCATGTTAACTTGAACAGTGTTGATAATTGATGACGCGTTCTAATTTTAATCATGATGATAATCTGAGCCTGTCTTAAACTTATGTAACCGGTTAACACTTAAAGTTTAACTATTTTAATCCACTTGGTTCAAGGGTTTCTTAATTTGTTTGTGAGGGAAAATCTTGGTTAAAATTTAAAGAAATTAGCGAACTAGCAGTAAAGGTTGGAATGACGTAAAAGCTTGAGTTTGGGGGAATCTATGGGATATATATATTACAAAAAGAAAAAAAAGAAAAAAAAAGAAATGCTGAAAAGAAAAAAAAGAATAGAAAATCCAGAAAAAAAAAAAAAAAGAGAATAAACACCGTGGCATGCTTGTCTAGTTTTGTGGTCTTTGTTGCTTGAGTAAGTAAGCCTGAGGGGATTGTCTTTAAACCTAGCGCCCTAAAGTCTTAATGGCTTGGGAGTCGTTGGTCGAAAGCTCGTTAAGGTAACACTAAAAAGCCTAAGGGAATAAGACATTGCACAGCCATGAGAAAAAAAATAAAAAAAATGAATAAAACACGAGAAAGAGCAAAAATGCCCTCGTGGTTGAATAAAAGTATAGATAAATCTTGTATTTACCCTAAGACTTGGTAATTGCTTAGTTTTAACCAGAGTTGTCATGTTCACAAAAGTAATTGAATTGGAACTAAAATTTTCCTTCTAAGAAGTTTGTTATGTGATTATCTTGAACTGCGGTTAGTTAGAATGGTTAACAAGCACACACACAACATGGGTGATGACAGGTTTGGATTGACTAATTGGTTAGAGTTATGAATTTTGACTTGATTGGATATATTGTTTGACTACCAATGGTATCTTTGAGGCATGTTGCTATATATCATACTGATTTATTACTGGATTCATAGGTATATTAGGAAGTAGATCATGCATATGCATTCATGTAGTTGAGTTAGATTGTTTATTTTTAGTTCTTTTGTGTTTTTACTTGAGGACAAGCAAAAGTTTAAGTTTGGGGGTATTTGATGAGTGAGTTTTATACCCATGAATTGAGTGCATTTGAGCTTAATCTTTTGGATGTTTTTAAGTGTTTGTGTCTATTCATGCATGTTTTACGTTGTTTTATAGGAATTGGGACATAAGTTACTTGGATCGACGTTTGGGGTGGCTAGATTCGCGTTTTCGGCTATCCATTTACACAATAGTCACTTCAAAGCCAATTTGAGTATTGTTTCGGAATTTATTTCGAAAACCTCAAAGAACGAAAGTTGTAGATCTACGTCTTCTCTTTCTGGAACATCTTGAATCATCGAAATCGAAGTTAAGAAGAAGAAGTTATGGCCATTTTCCCAAAGGACGTCGGAGCAGAAAATTTCCAAAAATGGGGCCAGCGCCGGGGCGCCCAAACCAAGGCTATTTGCAGCGCCACTCAACCTTTGGGGAGCGATGTTATTGTTGTTGCCGTGCCAAATCTTTGAGCACCGGGAAGAGTTTGGTGAGGCTTGGACGCGCGTTTTAGGCGTAATTTTGACACCTTTTTGACTCCAAATTGGATTGGGTTTGTTCCTAAGCTAAAAATTGGACTTGTAACCTACAAATACATGATGTAAGGCATAAAATAAAGAGAAATTACATAGATTAGACTTGATAAAACACTCCATTAGATTATAATATAAACCCTAGTTCTTAATTAGTCATTGGAGAATGAAGCAAATTGAAGAACACTGAAGATCAAGAGCAAGAGCCAGAGCAAGAGGGGAGCATCAGATTTGCTGACAACAGATTCTATTCTCTTCTCTTATCATACTTTTATCTTTTAATGTCTATTCAGTTGTGGATTCTTGGTTTTAATTCATTAATTATGAACTAACTCTTTTATTAAGATTTCAATTGAACCTTTTATGTCTATAAATTAAAGTATCAGGGTGAATTTCTTGACGTCCCTCTACCACCTGCAACTGTCATTCCCAGGCCTCCCCAATTTGCTGCTGATTTGAGCATTGCTGAGAAGGTTCATCGTGCAAATCATCGCCCTTATTTCACTTAACGGGTAGCTCAGCGTGCAGCCGTGGTAGATCTCGATGATTGAATCATTCCACTTTTTATTTGATGACAAAGGGGGAGAAGTTTATTATTATATTTTTGGGTTGCTTATGGACGAATTTTAAATTTTGTGTTGGTTTTGGTTTGGTGTGCATCACCAAAAAGACTTATTATTAATTTGGGATATGGATTTTTATATTTGATATATTTGTTAGCAGAAAATATTTTGATATTTGATAAACTAACAAATACTGCAGGTAACAGGTTGTTTGCAATTGTTTGCAAAAATTCAGGATTTTGTAACTTTATTGAAAATCGAATTTTATTGCATGGATTTAGGGGGAACTAATTGTGTTATGCATAAATTCAGGGGCAGTTAATGAGGGTTAAACAATTTTGGGTTGTCATCATCAAAAATGGGGAGAATGTTGTCTTTGTCATATTCCATCCTTAAGTTTTGATGATGAAATGATCATATACTAAATTGTTTTATGTTGTTTCAGGTATTTGTTGATAAAAGAATATTGGCTGGAGTTTCAATTGGTTGAAGATCTTTTTCTTTCTAGGAAGACAAATGTAAGGTCAATTGCATAATATTTGATTTTTCATTTAAAGGCTATAGGACATATTATTATTTGCATTTTTATTATATGTCTTAAATGAAAAATGTTTTTAAAAATCTTATGAAAAAGGTTTTGAGGAGTAATACATGCATTAAGTATCCGGTCATAGTATGAGCATGATAGCTATACATCTTTGGAATGTGATATGTGTTTGTGGTTAATTGAATAATGCTACACGTGGATATTTAAAAATGGCAGCTAGACATTATTGAGATTTGTTATATGTGCGATTTTCAAGGAGTGATTATTATTCATGCATAAATAATTGATATCCGGTTATGATATGAGTGCTTTATATATACATGCTAGCTAACCATTTCTTGTGATAAGATGTATGTGAGAGTTTCAAGGAAAAGTGTTGGGTAAAATCTATATACGCACAACACGCAAGTATACGTGGTCAACAAGTAATAGAGTGATGAGTAGAGTAGAGTTCCCAAAGAGACTAACTAGCAATAACCTTAACTTACAATTACCAATTTCCTATTAACCCTAATTTTATTAAATAAATCAACTCAGTAAGTATAACTAAAGATTCTAATTTAATGAATAATTAAACTAAAACAGAATAATCAAAAATATCAAAATCTGGAATTTCAAACAATTAATGGAGAATTAGACTTATGATTTCATCCTAAGCTTCACTATGATTTTAATACTTTTATTCCAATTCAATGAACTATCCCAGTTTATTAATCAAGAACACGAATGTAGAATTAACCACCTCTCGATGCACTAATACCGTATTAACGTCAATCCACAATTAAGATAGAAATCCATTAAACACCTTAATCAACTAACCCACTATATATCTATGTGAATTACAATTGAATAAGGTTTAAAAATAAGTTCTCTATCCGATTACATGCGATGTCAATTAACTCAGTGCGAAAATCAATTAACTCAGTGGTTAGAAATTATACTGATTGTGATACTGAAATTGATGCGCTCGAATCTCCAACGCAATCCAAATGAATCGGGCCTCTACGTTATCCACACGAACACTCCGAGAATCGTCCTATGATCTGCAGAAGAAGGAACTGTGGTACTAGCCACCAAGGATGAGGATTTTGAAACGATTTCTCTCTAGTCTCTCTCTAAGAGCGACTAGGGTTTTTGGTTTATGAATAATACCTAAAATGGCTGCTACATATCATATATATAGCCATTAAAAATATTATTCAAAACCTAATTTAATAAAATCCAAATTTCTATATATATATATATATATATATCTTAATTAAGTCTTACTTAATTAATATACATATATACAAATTATCCTTCTAATTTAAATTCATGATTTAAACACTATTAATCATATTAATATATTTAAATCCTTAAAATTTAAATTAATTCCCTTTTAAATTACGTTCTATGTGTGTGACCCTATAGGTTATTATTACGTTGGCAATAATTTTAAAATCATATTATAAAATTATAAACAGTGAGCGGTATCTAGTAATGCATCACTGCTACCCAAGTAATAATAAGATCGATGATTCGATGCAACCTTTTCGTGACCAATGTTGCAATGTAATTTAATCCTTTTAACCTTAATATCCTAGATTAAACTCGAGTCATGGAATGTGTCATACTCTTCATAATTTAATCTGAGTTTTCTTGATCAATGAGTAGACTATATGAAACAAATCACTATTTGAGCATGACCATGCATTTCATAGTCCTACTCAATCAAGAGGCCTATGGATATCACCCCTAATATATAGGAGGGTTAAATTCCATCTAGATCACTCATATTCCTCACACGATTCATGATGTACCCAATAATCATCTTTATAGTCCACCCTATTAAAGGTGACATTTGATGATATCAAAATACATAAATTCCCGTGTAGTAATATAGTGATTTCAGGTCGGAGGACCATTACATCATTGTCACTATAAGAATTGCTAATGACACTTCGCATAATGCTCCATATAGAATTCTCATGGTGGGTCTGTCCAGTACATCATTCTCTAACATGTACCTATGCATTGACTTAATATCTCATATATTTATGACCAATGAGATTTGGTCATCAGTCAATCCACATACTAGTCTCGATGCATCATTGTTGTCCCATCAACAATGATACTCGACTAGGGACATTTAAGAATAATGATACTAATTGTAATTATATAATCTCATGATCAAGTCACATACTTGAAACTATATAATTTGTATCACTATTCTAAGAAATTTTATTATGTTAACAATTATATTACGCAGTAAATAAAACCATAATAAAATCATTTATTTATTCAATCAAATATAATATCAAAATGTTAAGCAATTATATCAAATAATTGGCCTCTAGGGCATAAACACTAACACAAATAAATATAGAAAAATTGGAAATAGACTATTAAATTGGAAATCAATGTTTACAAAATCATCATTTCACTTAAATATCCATAATAAGCCTAAAAAGTGAATTAGTTCATATCCAACGAAATAAACACTGAATAAATCATAGAAATCATTCTTAGATTACAAATAATAGTCTAAGACGAAGAATATTGAAAAACACCCTTCATGTAGCCTAAAATCACAATCGTCTCGAAAATCCATTCGAAATACTCCTCCACACTTGCTATCAAAAACTCAGCTTAGATCATCGTAATATGTCTTGTCCCCTTCTTGAAGTTGTTGTTCATTGAGTATATCATGTCCAACACACAAGTCCCAATCGGAATTCCTTTCAATTAGAGTTACAATGCCATGAAAATAGCTAAAATCTGTGCCCAAAAAGAATTGCAAACATAACAAGACACTTTAGAAACAACACCCCCCGCCCCAGCAGGGGTTCATATACTATATAAGCCCGCCCCAGCAGGCATCCTTTCTATCTAGCTCGTATGAAGACCCCCCACCTCGGCGGGGGTGTATAGTGTAATTTGGCCCGCCCTGGCTGGCTACCTTCCTGCTAAATGGAGATTGAGACCCCCCTGCCCCGGCGGGGGTGTATAAGCTAATAACGCCCGCCCCGGCGGGCTTGTCTTCTGTCATATAACTTTGTTGAACTTCTAACTTTCTTCCAATTATGCTCTAATTGACTTCAAATCACACCGAATTAGCTCCAAATGTACGTTGAATGCTACAACCACCATTTTACACCTGAAATACATAAAACAAGTAAAAATGAACACGATCACAAGGATTTAGCAACAAATAAGCATGAAATGGACATTGAATCGCGTATATAAAATCCACTTATCAAAAAGCAATTATGATTATCTTTGAATTTTAAAGATCTTTAATCTTGGAAAGGGTAAGTGTGTTGCAAACCAATTCTACACGTTATTTCATGATTGAGATAATGTCAAAGTTGTTTAAGTGGTTTATCTTTTTAGTGGGTCTTTTGTTTATCCAAGCTGTATAACTAACAAAGAGAGTAATTTGCTAAATTTGATAAATACTGACTTTCATTTTCTTTCCGAGTTTTCCCTGATATTTTAATACCGATTGACTTGGACAAATTGAACATATCTAATTAACGGTAATATATTGTTGGCTATAAAAACAAGTATTTTCATGTATGAAAATTACACAACTCACGAGAATATTATTCTGCACTACACTGATATTACCGAGCAACATATTGTTTATTGGTGCAACGTTTGATCAACTGAGTAATTAAATTTTTAGTATTCTTTGAGCTGATATTTAGTAAGATTTAAATTGTTTATTCGGTTGTGCTAATTGATCATTGCATATAGTTGAGCCTTTAATTGTTAAATTGAATATTCTTGCATTGATTATTGACCTCTATATTTGTATTGAATTTTCTATTTAGACTAAGTATAGTCTATAGGTGTTAATCCTAGTGGATTAGAGAAAAGGCTTACAAACAGGTTCAAGGAAGCAAATGTGTTTAAGGAAGCAAATGTGCTTGAAGAGTGCATAGGTGCACAAGGAGCAAGAGAGCTCAAGAGAAAATTAAGTGTTAATTAATTTTTGTTAGAATCTATTTTGTAATTTGTATTTATTTATAAAGAAATAAATAAAGTGAGTCTCCAATACTAGTTGGTATTGGACGTGGACTAGGCTATTATTATAGAGGGTAATAGCTGAACCACGTAAAAAATCTTGGCATTGATTTTATTATTTGCTTTACTTTAAAATCACATAAGCTATTTTAATTATCTTAATAATTAAAATTTGAATACTTATATTATATTAAGATAATTCTTTAACATCAAGCATTTTATTTAAGTTATAAATTCAGCAGGATATTTTCTTAAAATAATCAGTCTCTTAAAAAGGCTATATTAATTCAGTAAGCTGATTTCAATCATTATAGTAGCCTAAAATTAATAGTTGAATTTAAAGTTTAAAAATTGGTCATAGATTGCTTCCACACTTATTCAACCCCCCCCCCCCCCCCTTCTAAGTGTGCTTAGATAAATTTCAATTCTTCTTCATGCCATCTAGGTTCCTAAGTTACTTGGAAGAAGATGGATTGCATCAAAGCAAGGTATAAAAATTCTTAAACACAAAACTCTAATTAGTTTATGTGTTTGATTTTTGTCAAAATAATGAGTTATGATCTTGAACTCTAAATATCTTAGATCTACATGTTTTATAGTGTATTATGTATGGATCTAATAATTTTGGATGCTAACAAGCTTGATCAAGAGAAAGAAAAACAAAACAATTTTTAAAAAACTTAGAAAATTAGTGGACTGCTGCCACAAAAAGGAAATTTCGGGATTGGTTAGATATTATAGAAAATTCTGGGCTTTTGATATGTTATATTACACTGAATAAGCTTTCCATAGACTCCGGAACGGACTAAATCCGACTTCGGAGGAGAGAGTTGTGACATTTCAAAGTGGTAGTGTCAGAACTGTCCAACAAGTGCGGTGCAGTCCACTTGAACGGAATTTCTGGGCTGATATGTTCGGAATCTGGAAAAACATCAGTAGGGAAGAATTGTAGTCCCGGAAGTTAGCTTAGTCTGAACTCAAAAATCGCTCAAAAATGTTATGAAACGAAAACGTTACGACTGTTTTAGAGAAAGAGGGTAAATCTGGGAAAAATGTTAAAATCGTTATGAACGTCCATTTTTGGGGAATTATTTGGACTGCTTAAAAAACCCAAAATGGGGGTTTCATATTTTTTAAAAATAGTATCATATGATACGAAAAACATATCCAAAATTGGAATCAATCCAATTAACGAGCAATGCGTAAGAAATTCGAGAAGTAGCTAGTTCGATAAGCGAAGCCTGAGTAGGCAAGACAATAAAGCAAATGAGTGCGTGCAGACGCTTAAACTTCTTGGCGCCATGTCTACGGCAACAACACTGAAATGCTTTTTGCACAATGTTTTGATGGATTTCCGTAATTGGTTTTTGCGGTTATAAATTTTTCTAAAATAATATGACATAAAATCTATAACATGCCCAAAAAATTACAGTTATAGGAAATATGGTTTGAAAGTTAAAAATGAGCAAATGAGCTTGTTAGAACTTGTAAATGAGCGAACGCCGAGCGTCGGCGCATCGAGGAACTTTGACGTTCGACGTTCCAGATCTGGCAAAATAATAAGTCATAATAAATCTAATAAAGTCCTACGGGGCGAGATTTGGCTATAGGTGATATTTTATGTCCTGAAACTTTATTTCAGGTATAAATAAAGCAATAAAAATAACGTAATAAATATAAGTTACATATTTAAGCAAAATAAAAATTAAGATTGCCTATAAAATTATTTTGTGGTGCAACAAAGGGCGAGAAACCTTTAAAATTTTGTATTAATAATAAAAATGATATTTTAAGGTTTCCGGGGCTCAAAAGGAGGTTTTTGAGTTGAGATTTACCTAACAGAATATATATATTTAATATATAAAGCAAAAATGCGAATAATTATAAAACGAAAAAATAAAGCGAATGTGCTAGCAGAATAAAATATGTATATATGAGAAAATGGTCTGTGTTGACTCGTGAATGGATAAAATAATATAAAATTTATTTAAATTAAAGAAATAATATACTAAATTGAGTTTTAGTATAAAATCTATGCGTTAACTGCTTAAACTCCGAAATTGCGAGTAAAGGTAAAAGATATTTCTGAAATGGAATATAAATAGTTTATGATGTAAAATATTTACATATTAACATGTATGAGACCTTTATTATTTATATTAATAAGTGATTTGAATATTATTAAGAATCGACTAAAATATTATTAAATGATTAATAATATTAGATAATGAAATAAATACTATTAAATTATTTGAAAATTATTATGAGCTATTGAAAAATATTTTGACTAATAAATAAATTATCTAAGATAATAATTAAGCGTTTAAGTAGAGTCTTATGGATAATAGGCTCGATATTTATTCGACTAGGCAGTCGGGATGTCGAAATAATATCAAACTCAACTCAGACTGCAATAGTTTGACTTGATACTAGGTTGTATGTGTAGTATAGACTGATAAGGTTATGTGTTATGTGTTTAGGTTATTTTATACTGTGATGATATTATTTTAATTTAGAAATAAATATTATTAATATTAGTTCTTCAGACAAAGCTATATAGGTTGCGTAACGGTAATCAATGGTACATGCAAGTTTTTCTTAACTCGACCTCGAGTTGTTTCATTCAAATATGCTTTGTGGTTAATCATTGTTGATAGCCATGTCTATGAATTGTTTAATCGCACTCTGTGCATATTGCATGTATTCCTCAGGTATGAAAGGCTGATCACCTTCATTACCATCTGGTTCAAATATATTTGTTTATATTCAATGTTCGTTCAGCTATGAAAGTTTGTTCATGCTAGTTCACAATTATATTGTTGAATGTTAGCCAGCTATTATTCAAATTCTTTCAATCATAATATATCCTCAATTAAACTTAAACTTACTGAGCAAACTTGTTGCTCACCCTTGCAATATCATAATAAGCATTGCAGATTAAGACGAATATGTCGGATACAAGGAAAAGTTAAAGACAAGTCCAGCTTGGGAACTAAATGTGCAGCTTTATTTGTAACAGTAATGTATGATAATAACTTTGTATGTCAGGTAGGATAATGAATTGTGTATAAGTTAAGGTTACTCGACCTTGGGGTTAATGTGTATAGTTTAATGTATAAACAATTTATGTTTATATCTTCCGTAATAGTAATAAAAATAGTATACCAGATCCGTGGTTATTTGGGACCCGAATTTGGGGATGCTATAAAAATTTGTTTTGGCAAGAAAGGAAAGCTAAGCCCAAGGTTTATTGGACCTTTTGAGATACTGCGAAGAGTGGGAGAGGTGGCTTACGAAGTAGCTTTACCTCCAGAATTAGAACATGTGCACAATATTTTTCATGTGTCCGTGTTGCGATCGTATAAACCCGATTATAAACATGTAATCGAGTATGAACCGTTGCAATTTAGTAAAGACTTGTCTTATGAAGAGGTTCCTATCCAGATAGTCGACATGAAAGAACAAGTGCTCAGGAATAAGGTGATACCTTCTATGAAGCTGATATGGAGGAACCGCAATGTCGAAGAGGCTACGTGGGAACTCAAAGCTGAAATGATGAAGAATTACCCTAAGTTATTTGTTTAATCTGTGTCTTCGATTTTGGGTACAGAATCTTTATAAGGAGGGAAGAATGTGACGATTTGATTGTTTGAGTTGTGATTCTGGGGACAGAATCCTTGTAAAGAGGTAAGGATGTAACAATTCAAGATTCTATTAGTTGTAATTTAAAATATTTATTAAATGAAATAAATATTTTATTGATGTGGTTATTATTAGTAAATATTTATGAATTAAAATTATTAGATAATATTAAAAATTAAATTAATTTATAATTTAGATGAGTTGTAATATAACATGAGAGGTTATATTGTTATTTGAATTTAATAATTTAAAGTGGTATGTTAAATTATTAAATGAGACGTTATATTGTTGTTTTAATTTAATAATTGAAAATGGTATGTTAATTATTAAATAAAATTATAATTTTTTATATTTGTATGAGTGGAATATTTATTTAAAATATAGTATGTGTAATTAATTTATTTGATTAATGTTGGATATGGAAATCCAAATAAATAACATGTGATTATAAATTATAAACCTAATTGTTTATTAAAATAAATTAAAGTAATTTTTAAATTGATTTACCCAAACAAGGCTTAAAATATTAAGTCTTTATTTTAAAGACTTTTTGCCAAAAAAAAGCCTTATGGCTTTTGAATTTTTGATTTTTGAATTTTTAGATAATATAAATAAAACAAATAAAATAAATTAAATAATAAATAAATTATATTTATAACCTAAGCATTATATTTGTAACTGATATTTTAATAACTAGACGTATTATGGTTTATCAATTTTTATCTTTACGCTTAAGTGTGTATTAGTTTTACGTGAATTGTCATTTGGCCTAAGAAGAAAAGTTGCACAGAACTTGGAAGAGGATTGAGAGAGAGATTGAGAGAAAACCTTAGAATTCCAAAGCAATTTCTGTGGTTACCAAGCCAAGTTAAAGGTATTTTCTCTAACACCTTAAAACTATATATGTTGTGTGAATTCAATTTTTTGAATTGTTACTTTACAACTGAATTATTGCGATTGTAAGTAATTGTAATGCTAGAGTTTTTGTTTAGATAGGGAATTGTATGCTAATTTTTTTTAAAAGTAGGAAAAGTAATTACACTGTATATATTTTTCAAATAGCTTGTGAAAGTACCAATTATGATGGTCAATTTGAATGTTAATCTGTAAATTAAATTTTGATTATGGTAGTCCATTAAGAAACGAAGAGAACGTAGTTTGAATGAAGTAATTTGAACAAGAATTGTGATCACAATGATGATTTCTACGAAGAATGTCAAAAAAATGGAGTTTTATGTAAAAACATGAAATTTAAAGAATTAAATTAGTTAAAGTGGTTGTTAAATTGTTCTAAGTGGTTGAATATGTTAGCAATCATGTTTGTGATAGTTCTATACCAATTGTATTTGTTAATTTCACTATTTTGTGGGTGAAATTCGTGTTAGTTGGGCTAAAATGACTCATCGCTCACCGCGTTTACATTTACATGCGTATATTAATAAGTTGCATTGCTACCGGTGCTAAGGCCGAAAAGCAGATGTATTCTGTGGAATCCCAAGCTTATGTATGGCACAATGACGCCATACATCGATCTCGAGGCGTTGGTTTCGCCATCGTTGTAGACCTTGGATACCACTATAACTTAGTTTAATGATGTGCTAATGTAACAAGCATGTAATGAGGAGGCTAAAACAGAACCATGTCGTGTCATTAATAATTTCGAAGTTGTAAAAGGATTTATAAGTTATGAGTGCGATATGTTAGGACTTAATGTACACATTGAATGGTAAATAAGTTTTTGTGAAGTTTGTGAGGATCCAAAAAATTTTGAATAATTTTTTTTATATATATAATATTGATATTGATTACCAATATTGTGCTAAGTATCTGTGATACAAGTTTAGAGAAATGGTCAATTTGTGTATTGACTAAGAAATATGAGTAAAGTTGTGCTTAGCAAAGACTAGATACCCAAACCCTAGATACAAATAGGGATTCGATAGAAAATATAGTTATAATAAATGTAACTGTGAGTATGTGTTTGTATGACAATATAAATGATTAATGATTGATCAGTTAGGGTACAAACTTAGTAAATCCTAATTTTAGTTCGGGGAATCCAAAATCCTAATTTGGGAATTCAAAAGCCAAGTATAAAACTTAAATGTAATAAGTTATGGAATAAAAGGGAAATGTCTAAAATGCCCTTCAAATTATAAGGGAGAAGACCAAAATACCCTTAGTGGGTGCGAAATAACCAAAATACCATTTTCTTAAAAATTTAAGCAAAAGATATGGCAAATCTTGGTGACTCATATTTTTGGATATCAACATGTGCCTTAAATCTTTCAATATCTGATCTTTGTGCCACCTAGCAACATTGGATGCAATAAATCAAAGTTTTAAAACTTAAAACTTAAGTAAAGTAACTTATTTATCATTTTTCTCCAAGACTTTCTCTCTCTTAAAATTTTGAAATGGAGAGTGAGTGGGTGTGAGAAGTTAAGCCATGAACATCATGTAGCTTACCAAGGACAGAACATCAAGATCAGAAATCAAAATCAAAGCATAAAGGTATAAACCCTAAATTTATAAAATCTTTAAGATTCTTGTTAGATGTTGTTGTTAGATGTTTAAAGTTGTGTTAAGAGATGTTATTTAGTGATCTAAGATGTAACATCAAGGATCCATAACATCTAGAAGCCAGAAAATCAAGTTTTCAAACTGACTTAGAACCCTAATTTTAAGGCCTGACAGCCATATGTCAGGGCCTCTAGATCTGTCTGTGTTAAGTGTTATGTGTGTTAGATGTTATAGACTTGTTCTTTGTCATGAGGATAGTAGACTGGAAGAGGAATCCCCTCCATACCATATCTAGATCTCAAGTTATAAGCAGTCAAACATGGTTGACCGACCATGACCAACTGGAATCTTGGCAGCCCAAATTTTCCAAAAAGCTTCTAACAAGTTTTTGCTAGCCTTTAATCTTGTTGTGTTTAAGTAGTTTGGACAAGTTGTTATTTTAATGTTGTAGACTGACATGTAGGCTACACATATATGTCTTTAGATCACTTAGGTCTTACACTGGATCAAAGATATAAAGGGTTAAAATAGGGTTGACCATCTGTTTCGATGAATTTCTGGAAAAACCAGAATTCAACAAGAACAATTTTCTGACATGGTTTGACCATGCCAAATCTGGTTCATGTGATGTTGTTAGGATGACAAGATGTGTAGTAAATGTTCCTTGACATATGGATTACAAAGTGTGAACCATTAGATTACACAAAACAGACCCAGAATGAAAGTTATAAGGATCCAAAGTAGGCACCATGAACTGTTCTTCATTTCTGGAAAACTAAGAAATGAAGAACAACGTCTGACAATGTTTTTGAGAGATTAAATCTCTCTGTTGTGTAATGACTTAGCCATGAAATTAGTTTAGAGTTGTAGTACTACATCAGTACTACAACATTAACATTTTAGATGACCAGAAAATAAATCAACCAAAGATCTAGCATTGGTCAAACAGGCACCTAGTAATCTGAGTATGAAGATCTGGGCAGGCTCAAGAACACCTACGGTTCTGTCGCTATAGGGCCCTTTAGTGACACTTTATTTTCTGAAAATTATTATTTTATTAAATAAATAGAGAAAATTAGTTTTTAATTATTAAAAATACAAAATAAATTCTTAAAAATTATTTTAAAGCCTAAAAATGAGTTTTTAATAATTTTGAGTATATTTCATAAATATTTAATATTTTTGAAATATTAAAGGTAGTTAATTTATTTTATTATAATATTAAATAAATTACTTAAAAATGATTTTAATACTTGAAAATCATTTAAAAATATATAGTGTGGTGTTAGAAAATATTTTAAGTTATTTCTAATAACTTTTAATATTATGTGATGAATTTCACTAATTAATTAATAATAATGGTAATTAATTTATTTAATAAATATATTAAATAAATTATGAAAAAATAAAATTAATGATTTAAAAATCATATAAAAATGATTTAAGGGTTAGAAAATATTTTAGTTATAAAATATAACTTTTGATATTTTGTCATAAAAATATTAATAATTTAATATTAATTTTAATTATTGGATAACTGGATTTAAAGATTTAAAGGTATTAAAAATACTTTGATATATTATAATATTATGTTATGAATTTTTCATTAATATTTAATATTAAATAAATATTAATGATAAGAGAATAATGTGGTATTTATATTATATAAATACGATATAAGTGATTGAAAAATTGTAATAAATGGTAATAATTATTTTAAAATTATTACGAACCTTTGAAAAATACTTTAAGTGATAATAAAATTATCTAAGTTAATTGTTAAGTGTTTGGACCGAGTCTTAGTGATTTTAGACTCAAGATTTATCCGACTAGACCGTCGGGATGTCAGATTTGTGTTGGTTTCAACTCAGACTTAAATAGTTTGACTTGATACCAAGTCTTAGGTAGTTTGTGGACTGATAGAGTTATGTGTTATGTGTGTATGATTATTTTAATATATATATATATATATATATATAACAATAATACATTGTAATGATATTATTCTAACTTGGAGATCAATATTATTAATATTAGGTCTTCAGACGAAGTTAAATAGACTGTGTAGAAATAGTCGACGATACATGCAAGTTTTTCTGCACTTTATGCAAATCTCATATTTCAAATGCCAGCTTTATTTAAATTACTTTATTAAATACAAATTTAATATTTATCAGTTATGATCTGGTGATACATAATGTTTATGAACTATGTTATTCAAAGGTTATGATTTATTGTTTAAACATAACCAAATTATATGAGCTATTATTGTGGAAAAATGTTTTTGATTTGATATCAAAGCATAGTTTTTGAGAAACCAATTTTGTTTGGTACAAATGTATAAAACCAGAGTTTGTGGGAAACCAATTTTGTTTGGTACAAATGTATAAAAGCAGAGTTTGTGAGAAACCAATTTTTTTTGGTACCGATATATATACTGACACTATTAGAACCGGCAGTGAGGAACTGTCGGTGGGAAATTATGGTTGTCCTTGGCAGTGAGGAACTGTCTCCGACATTTATAGCAATGATCGGACAATATATAGAGGATGATATGCATTCTCCTAGTTTTGTTTGGTTGAGCGGATTAACCCAGGTTTCCAAGTCTATAGGACTGATAGTAACTCGTAATGTGCGGGGTTTGGCAGATAAACCTCAATATATATTTATGGCACTACTCTGAACTTTATGTTCATTCAATCCAGTTTTGGTGTGTGTGGAAAAATTCTGAACTTTATGTTCATTTATTTCAGGATTGATATATGTATAACATTCGATTATTGTTCAAAACATACTAAGCTTTCTGTAGCTCATCCCTGCAAATATTTTCTTCATTTCCAGATAGAAAGAATATGTTCCAGAAGTTCCAGTATTGTGGATAAAAGGCTTAAGACATGGATACCTTGCTGAGAACTATAATGTAATAGTTATGATTTTTTTTTTAAATCAATGTAACGGTATATTATTGGTTTAGTGTATTATTAGTTGAGGTATTTAGTTGTTATTATAATGGAATTAGAAAAGTGTACAGTATCTATATGAACTATATATCTGAATGATAGTGTTAACAGACATTGGCTCTCTGATGCACTAAGGTAGCGCTTCACTCAATTCCAAGAATTCTAACATTAACACTATGGAGGTCAGATAGATAAGAATTATAGTTATGGAAGAAATATCTATAAGATACTGAACTTGTACATCCAAGTAAGGGTACTCAGTTACAATGATTGTTCTGACTAGAAGTACTATTTACTATGAGTACTGTGAATCTTAGATTTATAGGAATTTTTAACTATTAGAATATTTACGTGAGCACCAAATTGGCTACAGTGAATGTAGAGTATTTGGGGCGTCACAAAGTTAACACTTAGAATTTCTGAAATATATATGGTAGCATAAGACTTGTACTAAATTAACAAGTTTAGCTAGAAATGGGTGTTATTTTGGAAGTGGATGTTAATATGTCTAATAGATATTGTGATTCCACTAAAATGTGTAGGTGAACGTGAGTTGTAATTTATAGCTTACGCGCGAGGCAAGTTTCTAAACCTTATCATTTTACATTGAGCAAGTTTCTTACTCTAAACATTAATTAAGAAAATTCTTGTATTCCTAATCATTATTTGAACAAGCTATAACTTTAACTTTATTCGAACAAGTTTTGAATTCCAATAGTTATTGATGTATTCTAACTTGTTTATTGTTGGAAAAGTTTCTTTAATGTCATTCTTGTATTGTGAATGCAATTTCTTAAATTCCAATTCCTAATATCGAATTATCTTTTTTCAATTACTTAACACAAGTTATTCTCATAATGAGCAAGTTTTACTTTTAGCTTGCTATTACTTAATATATATTCAATAATTCATAGCCCTAGCTTGATATTATTCAAGCAAGGTTTATTGTTATTCAATACATATGCTTTGTAGTTGTTTCGAAGCATGAGTTCAACAAATAGTTAGTTCGTTTACGATTATTCATTGTTCCATATTATGTTGTTAGTGATCAACTATAGTGTTATCAAACTTTGTTGATTCAACTAATTCTTTAGTTGATGGTCGTTAAACTCCAAATTACACTTGAAGCTTATCCAAACTAAACTTTCTTTGGTATTGACTTATACTCTAAAATTTAGAAGAACAACCCTATTATAGGGGATACACAATGTGTTTAGATGTTTGTGCACAATACATGGTACGAAGGGCTGATCCCCCTAAGTACGTGAAGTCCCTACAATATAACTGTTAAGGTTAAAGTTGAAAGATTACTTATAACCGTGGACATAGTTCGTGGTCTTATGACCCTCAGATATATATTTCATATTTTGATTCTAGTTGTTGGTTATCACTGATAGAGTACTATTTAGTTTTGATGCGCCTATTCATTGGTGGTTATTATTCTCTTGTTGATTCATTGCTATATCTAGTGAGCATTTGTTTTGCTAACTCTTGCATAAATATAATCATTGCATCTAAAGTTAAGAAGGTCGACGAACCTACAATTAGCAAAGGAAAGGGGAAAATGTGCAAGTGATCAAGACTTGTAATTTTACTTATTGTCATGAATGATAGACTTTTTATTTAATGATGTGATGTAATTATTTTATTTCCGGACTTGATTGATGTTTAAGGTTAGACAACTTGGGAAGACTTTTTGATTAATGATGTAACCCTTTAAAGGGAGGATTTCTGATTTAATTTTATTATATTTGGGTAGATAGATATGAATGAATGGAAAGTGAACACCAAGTCTTGTGGGAATGAAGTACCTAGATTTGGGGGTGTCAAATGGTTACTTTAACTTGTATTATATGACCAGTATATTATCTAATGTGGTAAGAAGCATGCTAATTGATAGAATCGAATGTCTAGTGAGTGATGATGAAATTTTAAAAAGATAAGTCCAAAAGATGTTTACGAACTATAAAGCAATGATTAGAAACTATATTGTTTGACTTTGTGATGTCTTATAAAACTGATGTTGTGATATAAGTACGCAAGGTATATGTAACGAGTATACAACTAAGTTAGACGTTTATGTACACATTTAAACTTACATATGATGTATAAGCATACATAACTAATGAATATCCTATACGCGTAACTATATTATGTTAGGATTCAAAGAGTGTTGATAAGTTATATTTTGGTAAACTACGCTTGAGGCAAGTACTCGAACCCTACTCTTTATTGAGCATTACTTGAACTTGTGCTATTATTGATCGTACAAGTAAATCTTTGAGAATATAATACTTCATAGTCTAGAAATGAAATTGTTTACAAACCTTGATTTCAAGTGAAAATTGTTCATATATATACTGTGAAAGAAAATTATCTAAGCCATTGCTTCGGCTAGACTATTGATATTTGATCGAAAGCTATCCAAACCAAATTAACTTGATGCAGACTCGTATAACTGAGATGAACAACCCTCTTGGTAGGGGAATTATATATTTGTCGGTTATATATTTGTCGAGAAACCGACGCACGTATATGAGAATGATTAAATGTTATGCATGATATAGGGTACTTTAGGCTGATCACATGTTGTACTCGTTTTGTAGAATTATCAGTTTATTACTGTTATTTCTAGGAGAAGTTCATAGTCCTTAGTGACTGCTCAGTATTCATTACTTTGAAATTTTGAATTGTTTAATCGTTGAATATTATTGATAATTTCTTTCCATAGTGACTATTGTTGATAATCATTGATACTTGTTGCTATCTTTGAACTATTTTTATTGTTGTACCCTTGAGAAATATAAAACTACATTGAACACCCTTATTGTTATATTACTTGTTGGGCAAAAATTTTGCTCATCCTTGCTTTTCTTAAAACTTTCTGTTAAGGCAGAATGCGGTGAAACCTCTGGCAAGGACAAGGGTAAACAGAAGGCTTTGGAGTAGTTAGTTTCATAGTAATAAGAATGTAATATTATTCTATTGTAGAAGAACTTATTTATATTAAGTTATGTTTAATCTAAGTTGTATTGTAGAAGTAACGATTGCGAGACTTTGGGACAAGAATAATTATGTTATAACAATGTAATTTATTCTATTATTCATTTGTGTGGGATTTTGATTTGTTATTAGCGTTGGCACGTGACAACCAAATTTGAGACAAGTGTGGTCTGAATTTGGGGGCGTCACAGAGGCCTATCAAAAAATTATAGCGAGAAAATACATCACAAGAAGTCAATAGTGTTGATGTCGATATCATCCAACCTATCCACATGATGTAACTCATCCTGAGTCATTGGATCTCTGCCAAGAGGGATATCAGGCCTATACAATAGAGGATCTGCGCCGACATAATCATACAGGCCACCTGAAGGGCTAGCCCCTGAGCTGGAAGGATCAAAAGTATCTGCCTCTGAATGATCTCTGCCCAAGTGTCGGTTGAAAAAATGTGCCCAGTCCAACTGCCAGGTCAAGAAATCAATATACGTCAAATGAGTATAATCTCGGACGCAGGCCATCCAATCCGTCATCATCAAGGATCTAGGAACCATATCCTCCATGAATTGAGTGGCGTAGGTCTGGGCTCCAATGGTACGATGGGACCACTACCGGTAGAATACCTCCTAAGTGAACGAACCCTCTGACAACTCAAAGCCGTTAACTCCCATCAGCGGGATGTCACTAATAGGCGACTACGACATAGACCAATAACGCCTGGCAGGAGGACAGATCGGTATACGGATCTCTCCTATGGTGTTCCTGATAGCACGCTCTCCTAAATAGAGCTCCCATCCTCCATCTGTGTAGAGAGGAATCCGACGGGTGGACATCAAATGCTTGACACCAGTCGGGAAACAGTCCTTAAAGCCAACTATCAGATGGTCCCCAGAATAGGAAACCCATGAAATGATATCGGCTGTCAATAACTCCAACTATAAGTGGCAATGGGTGAAACCCTCAGCTACAGGAACCTCTGCCAACGTGGAATGATGCCATCGTCGTCCCCACGGGTAGGTATCTAAACCTAACACACTAATATGACGCAAACATGGAAGCTTCTCATAGGCCCAAAATTGCCAAAGCAAACATCTGCGGTCAGTCAATACTCTTAACCTGTACATGGGAAATCAAAAGAGAAATACTCACCAGCAGAAATGGGTAAAAACCTAACCAAGCCTCTGTCAAGCCCTGCGAACGCATGCGCATTCCCCTGAGGAAATAGGCAAAGGTGTAGGAACCCCAATCATACTCTCCAATACTGTCCACCTCATGTGTGGTGCTGACTAAAGAAAACGACAACGTGGAAGAGTTTTCTGCTATGAAATAACCCCAGAGGACGACTAGGAACAATCGACGAAGAATGTGATCCCTGACTCTCACATCAACGGGTATGGGCTCACTCAATGCCCCACTCATAGCATCTACACTCAAAGGACCAGTACGGACTGTCCTGCCTTTGAGCTCCTCAGCCGAGACTCCTAGCAAGGCTTTGACGGTAGTTGGGGTAATGTTCGCCGCATAAGGCACTGGCACCCCTCTAAACTCCATACCGGTGATAAACTGCCAATCCATCGGTGTCAACATAACCTCGCCATCAAGCAATGTAAAGATCGAGTCCGTGAAACCAAATCGAAAAATTCCCGAGGTAACCCTGTGGACAAAGAACGGGAGGATGGAAAAGAACTCCCAAAAGCACAACCCATGCATAATCTCTCGATACTCTAGATGAAGAGTCTGATATACAGGGTGTATGCTGAACCAGTTCCCACAAGGCTGGGTAAAGCCAGGAACCAACATCACAAATGAAAATCAACATCAGAATCATGGCTCCTTATCAATAGGAAAAAGGAATATCAAACGTAGCTTTTACCTCTTTCGCATGCAAGTAGACCGAGGGGTGGCGACTCAAATCATCCAACAACTCTGGATTCGTCACATTTATAGCTGGAAATTCTCTGCGGGGAATAGAAGCAGCAAGAGCTGAAGCCGCAACAGGTACACACTTGAAAGTATACAGTGGCGAGCTGGGGTCTTATGCAGAGGATGAAAAGCTCAGAATGAAGTTATTCCAAAAAAGCCTAACTAGAGTGGCTAGAGCCCGGTATGTCTGATTTGACAATGCCAAAATCCACAACTGGGAAGAATTAGCTCACTCCTTCCTAAATCAGTATAATTTTCAGTCATAAACAGCACCAGATCGATACCAAGTGACTAAAGTCAAAAAGCAGAGTAATGAGTCTTTCCATGAATATGCCCAAAGATGGAGGCGTATGGTAGAACAGGTTAGCCCACCAATGACATAAACTAAAATGGTAATGACTTTCATAGACATTCAAGAGGCACCTTACTATGAGAGGATTCTAGCAGGAATAGGAAAGCCATTCTTGGAGATGATCAAACATGGTGAAATGGCAGAGATGGGTCTGAAAGTGAGCAAGATTAAAGACCTCAAAGCCTTAGAAGTAGTCGCCGAACATATACAGTCTGGCAGCTATACGAGAACTCCCAATAGGGTTCCCAAGAGAGGCAATGAAGATGTATCCCTCATTTTATAGGGGCAAGCTATGAGATCAACCTATAGTCGACCCATTTGGAAGAAGCAAAGAAATCTGCCATTTCAACAACAGGCTATATTCAACCAATGCCAAGACAGATAGAGAAAATTTGAATGAATGAAAAATTGGGTGTTCACTCCACTAGGCGATTCCCTGGAAAACATATTGGAGTTATTAATCAATCAAAGGAAAATTACCGAATTGGCTCCACCACTTGATCCAAAAAGCAAAAGATACAATCCAAGCCAGAGATGTGCTTACCACTCAGGGTTTTTGGGACACGATACACAAGATTGTTGGTCTTTAAAGCATAAAATCCAAAATTTGATCGAAAATGGCGATGTTGTGGTCCAAGAACTTGACCAACCAAATGTTAACACCAACTTTTTGTCACATCATGATATGGAGGAAGTAGACATAATCGAGTTAGGAAGCGCCAAAATGTGTCCAAATCGTAAATACATACTAAGGATGGCGGAATACCCCCAAAGGAACAAAATAAATGTCCTAGAATGGGAAAACTCAGAGGAGGGTATGACAGTAATGCAAAAATTAGAGACGATCTAGAATCAAGTAGATCTGCTAGCTAAGCTGATAGTGCGCTAACATCAGGATACAAGGCAGTTTTCACTCAACTATCAAAAAGCCAAGAGAAAAAAGAGGTTAACCATAATGTAAGCTTGTATCCCTCTAGGATGAGCCAACTAAATGAAGAAGATTAAAGCAAGCTAAAAGGAGAAGAAAAATATAATGATAAAATAGCTTGAAGATCTCGCCAACGGAAAAATCGCTCAGGGGAATGCAAATTCGCAAAAAAGAAAGATCAAATAACCTCCAAAAGAGACCGAAAATTCACCCCTCTCAATAAATCAAATGAAGAGATGCTACACTTTCTGATAAGCGAAGGAAAGATTACTGAGTTTCTTGCTCCTTTAAATCCCGATATGAAAAGTTATGATTCCACCAAGATATGTCTCTATCAGTCTAACTCACCTGGACATGCAACTGAGGAATGTTGGTCCTAAAGCATAAAATCCAGGATCTCATTGAAAATGGAGAACTGGAGATAGAAATTGTGACGCCCCCAAAATAGGTATACACAACACCCATTCTGAGTCGCCAAATACATGGTACAAGAAGCAAACTACAACTTCAATAATACAAATGTCGTGTGAAATACGACAATATATAATTGTGAGTTTAAATATAATATTGTCTTCTAGATAATATCCACACGCAAATAAATCCCCATCATAATTATTGATACATTATTTTACAAAATGGTGAGGACTACTAAACAACTCTCTCTAGAACCTTCATTCCATACCCCAACTAGTACTCGCTACATTCTCCCTCCCGAGAAGAAAAATGGAACAACAAGGAAAAGGGTGAGCTCAACTAGCCCAAAGAAGAATACTATGACTAAGATAATATACAACAAATTATCGTTAGTCTCCAACAGGAAAAAATCGATAGAATACAATAGACAACAAGTTTCGGATCAATATTCGCAATGAAAATAATAATTCATAGAAGAGTTACGTAGAGAATGAAATCTACTATAATCTATGAATTTAATAGTCCATCATCAATATTTTATCCTCAGTAACATCAATCAATATTCATCTCAAATCAAATATTCATCTTTGCACTACAGTGCCAAAGATATTCATCAATCTCCATTATGTTCATCTCAACACTGCTCATCTTTGCACTAAAGGCCAAAGATATTCATCGACCGGCCATGTTCATTTAAACACTGCTCATCATCTTTGCACTACAGCCCAAAGATATTCTTCAGAAATCATTCATCTTTGCACTACAAATAAAAGATATTCAATAATATCATCATTTAAGACCGAGGATGATAAAAATATTTTTAAAGAACGAATCCAAAGAAACAAAATGACAAGGATTAAGGATTAAGGATTCGTACTTTGTTTTATCCATGTCCAACAATACCTCAAAAATAATCATAGTGGTGTAAAATTCAAGAATGATCAAAACATGGATACAATCAAAGCTAGAATCCAAAATAGATATTTTGGACGAAAAGAAGAAATTTTATTTTTCGATGAATAGTGTCGTATACGTGAATAGTGCCGATATCGTGAATAAGTAACTCAACACCAAAAGATAGAAATTCCACAAAAAAACATTTTCACCCTTCATGAATAGTACTCGTGAATAGTAACTCGTGAATAGTAACTCATGAATAGTAACTCGTGAATAGTAACTCATGAATAGTAACCCCGACATGAAAAAGTTCCAAATTTGATAAAAACTTCAGATCAACATTTCAAAGATAATGATATTGAAGAAATAATATCATTACTGAAAAAATAATATCCCTTACCTCAAAGAATCAAGATTTCTAAGGAAAGGTCGGAAGTGATCTTGAATGAAACTTGTAATTTAATAAAGAACTCTCAAAGTATCTAAATACTCACAAAATGCGCTCAATAATATAGAGAGAGAAGAGAAAACTTTGTTTACGGTGTGATTTTCAATTCTAACTTAGCCTCTCTATTTATAGGAAAATGTTAGCACGTCAAAGCGCATTTGACTGCGCTACACGATGGCTTTACCGCTACTATTGCCACCCACCACATTTGAAATAAAATTCAGCACATTTCTTCACCAACCATAAGTGGGGCCCACTCAATTCTAGAATTTTCCACCAAAATCAATTATAACCCTAATTTCCTAATCGTATACACCTCTTAAAATTCATAACAAATCATTCGTGCATTTTTAACGGTTCAAAATTTGTGGACATATACTCAACTTATGTATGTATAACATACCCAAAAATTACCACAATCCAACGGTCGGATTAAAAATTATAACCCCATAATATATCTCAAAACCCCGATTTAATTTTTAATACCTCCAACTGGTAAAATACTTGATAAAACACCTCAACAATAATTTCTTCATTTATAACCACATAAATAAATCCATCATTTATATCCACATAAAATAAATATTTCTTTATCATATGAATCAATAATTAATTATTCACAAATAATATTACGTAATCACAATTATGACAACCAGTGGTAGTCTCGAGAAATAGGGGCTTTCCAATAAGGATCTCTCCTTCTTTGCCGCGCAATTAGGTGACCAAACCTCTCCTTAGATGTAACTTTCTAGACATTGCCAATAATGTTATCTAATAATATTATTCAAATAATATGAATTATTGATCCGATAATGGGAAATATCGTGCAAGGACAATTATCAAATGTTAATAATATAAAATACCAACGCAACAATTATTGAATCAATAAAATAAAATAATCGAATAAGAATTATCAGTAATAATTATTGAGTAGTGCCTTCTTACGTAAGGATCAATAATTCAACAATCTCATGTAATACCGTAAGCTACATCTTTATGCAACCACGCCAGACATCGTATTTTAACCACCGGGTATTCCAACGATCTTAATTGGTAACTACTTCACGCCATTATTTTTAACCAACTTATATTTGTCGCTTTCTTCATCTAATCGCTTTCAGTTATGGGGCCCACACATGGTCTACTACTGCAGTCCGTATTTAATATTCCCAAAAAGATTTAATATTCCACGACCAAACGAATATTCCCCACAACAATGAATATTTTATAACCACTTGCTTATTTTGAAATATTTATGATTTTACCCATAACTAACCACATTAATCAAATCCACCCTTACTATTTCAAAATAATAAATAATGGAAATTCCTTTTATTTAAAAAAAATTTGAGGTCTTACAACCTCCCTCCATATGAAATTTCGTCCTCGAAATTGACGTGACGTACTGGTGTTTCAAAAGATGAGAATACCTCGCTTTCATTTTCGCTTTCCAACTCCCGTGTCATTTTCTCAATAAGCATGGTTTCTCCACAAAACTTTAACTTGTGGTATAACCTCTGACATAGGACATGTTCTTTCCTATCCAATATCTTGACAGTACCTCCTCATACGTTAGGTCTTGGCTATCTCGTCCGGTTCTAACTCAATGACATGGTTCGGTCGTCCACATATTTACGTAACATCGATATGTGAAAAACGCGTTATGAACACGCGTCATACTTGGCGTTAAATATGCGAGTTTATAGGCCACGCCCTACTCGATCGAGGATTTCAAATAAATCGAAGGTTTGAGCTTTCCTCACCTCACCGATTCTCTCGCTTTTGAAATAACAACTTCTTGCACCTCCTTCTTCAAATTAAATCATTCGGTGTGTAGCTTGAACAACTTTAACTTTATCGATTAAAGTCGATTATACTCAGATATCATCACGCACTCAGTATATCATCACGTGGGTACCTAGAGTTTTCATCTCCATCTCTATTATTTGTATATTATACTGAAATGAGTCTTTGACAATATCGTACTCAGACTTGTATACGATCTTCTACTCAACACGCCGCCTACCACGTTAAGCTTTTCGAGATGGCATGGTCGAACATGTCTTTGAAATGAGTCTCCTCTTGAGTTCTTCGAAGCTCTTACCACATTCCTTGCTCCATTTGAATTTTGTATCTCTATGAGTCAGCTACGTTAATGTAATAGCGATTCGACAATATCCTTCAACGAATCTCCGATAATAACCAACTAAGCCTAGAAAGCTACGTATTTCGATTACCGACTTAGGTTGTTCTCAACTGTGACTCATATCCCAACCTTGGATAACACGTTACAATGACACCTATCAATTTACTATCGCACGAATATGGTGTCCCCTACAGAGAGTCTGGCTTTGGTGTATTCCACAAAGGAAGTCACAAGATAAAGGCTCAGGTACCAAATTCTATTGTTGAATTTTTAACTCCTGAAGTTCAATTGGAGCCATTCGATATAAGTTTTTAGAAATGAGTTTTGTACCGGGTTCAAAGTCGATACAAAATTTAATATCAGTCTTTGGGAGTAAGCCAAGAAATTCTTTAGAAAATACGTCAGGAAAAATCAATAACAACAAGAATATTATTCAAATCTGACGTGTCTTTATTCAAATCCATAACATGGACTAAGAAAACTTGACATCCGTAATAAATGAATGACTTCATGGCTTGATATGAAAATGTTTGATTACAATGGTTTGATTGCTTGATTTCGAATAACAGGTTGCTTAGGAATATGAAAACTAACAACCTTACAAAAGCAATCAATTTGGCATGATGAGTAGTTAACCTTAAAATCACATCAAAAGCAAATATCTCTATAGAAATAAGGTTAACAGGTAATGTGATAGTGCCAACCTGAATTAAGCAAGATTTTTAAACAACGGATGTAATGAAAGTTTCTCCTAACGGAGTTTCCACAGATAGGTCAAAGTCTAATTTCTCCGGAGTCAAGTTTAAACGTTGAGCGCAAGCAAGAGAGATAAAGAATGGGTAGAACCCAGATTCTAGTAAGGTATAAACTTCGCAAGAATTTATAATTAACTAACTCGTGCTAACTTCGTTCGGGTTCCTCGCATTTTGACCGGTCACGACAAACGCCTCTCCGTAAATCGTTGACTTTGACTTTTCTCGGGACATCCTTTTGAGTCACCATTTCACCGGACTGGTTTCGATATCGCATAATCTCGAAAGCGATATGTCCTTCTTTTCCACAATTATAACATACCTTAAACTGTTAGGGCGGTTTGGTGATATGTCCTCTTTCCGCATTTGTAACATACGACCGATGGTCTTTCTCCTCCTTGGAACCCGGTTGCTCTACCGAGATCGCTGTCTTCACATGGTCGTTGTTAAATCTCCTCTTTTAAAATCTCCTCCCGACTCGCTTCTTCTATTTTCATGACCATGATTACCACCAGAGTGGTTACCATTTCGTCCGTCATTCGCTTTCTCCGCAGTTATCATTATTCTCATTGACCGCTATCTCCGATACGATCCTCGGTTATGGTCCCTCAATTGACCGTACTCGTTATCTCGCCTAATAATTGAGCCCTGCTTACAACATCCGAATAAAGAGAAAATTTATGAGAAATGAGATACTTGACGTACGCTGGGTTTCAAACCTCTCAAAAACATCCGCGTCATCGCTCCTCATTCTCCACCAAATGAGGTGCAAACCTCGATAACTCCGCGAACTTCGCCTCGTCTTTGGGACACCGCCATGTTATTCTCGCTCGATCCTAATAAACTCCACTTCCTTCATATAGCGAATACTTTCGTGGAAGTACTTGTCATTGAACTGCTTCAAAACGCTCCCATGACATGTGAAAAGTGCAAATGGATGGAGTACGCTTCACGAGACTCCCACCAATGAGTCTCGCCTCGCCATGGAACATAAAGGTGGCGAATGGAACCTTCGTTCCTCCGCATCCCAAGACATCGAATATCTTGGTAATTTGTTTGACCCATGTTTCCGCCATGATCGGATCTGCTTTCCCTTAAATTCGTGGTCCCAACTTTTTGAATCGCTTGGTCGTGACCACCCGTGAATTGCTATCATTTCCTCCTCAGATTTTGAACACGAAGTCTCCTCGTGCGATTTTGCATGAATCGCAAAAAACTTCTAAACATCCCTCATTCATCATCTCGCTTAATGGTGTTGTTCACAGGAGGAACATTGCCACTGTTGCACGCTTCTCCTCGTTGGTAAGTGATGCATCTCCACGGTCTCATTTACTCCATCATTAATATTCTCAATCGACATTCTCAAATCACCGCCATAAAACAAGGGTTAATTAAGGAAATAAATATATCACATAATATCCCTATATATCGACCAACTAACAAATAAGCTTAGGTAGGACACACTAGCGAAGGATTTACTCGCCTCTCCCTCCTAGTTCTATTCCCCGATCTCCGCCAGAGATCATATCCCTAAGCTCGATACCAACCGTGGCGCCCCAAAATAGGTATACACAACACCCATTATGAAGTCGCCAAATACATGGTACAAGAAGCAAACTACAACTTCAATAATACAAATGTCGTGTGAAATACGACAATATATACCGTGAGTTTAAATATAATATTGTCTTCTAGACAATATCCACAGCAAATAAATCCCCATCATAATTATTGATACATTATTTTACAAAATGGTGAGGACTACTAAACAACTCTCTCTGAACCTTCATTCCATACCCCAACTAGTACTCGCTACATTCTCGCCTCCGAGAAGAAAAAAATGGAACAACAAGGAAAAGGGTGAGCTCAACTAGCCCAAGAAGAATACTATGACTAAGATAATATACAACAAATTATCGTTAGTCTCCAACAGGAAAAATCGATAGAATACAATAGACAACAAGTTTCGGATCAATATTCGCAATGAAATAATAATTCATAGAAGAGTTACGTAGAGAATGAAATCTACTATAATCTATGAATTTAACGTAAATCATCAATATTTTATCCTCGTAACATCAATCAATATTCATCTCAAATCAAATATTCATCTTTGCACTACAGCCAAAGATATTCATCAATCCATCATGTTCATCTCAACACTGCTCATCTTTGCACTAAAGGCCAAAGATATTCATCACCAATTATGTTCATTTAAACACTGCTTCATCTTTACACTACAAAGCCAAAGATATTCTTCAAATCATTCATCTTTGCACTACAGCCAAAGATATTCAATAATATCATCATTTAAGACCGAGGATGATAAAAATATTTTTAAAGAACGAATCCAAAGGAAACAAAATGACAAGGATTAAGGATTAAGGATTCAGTACTTTGTTTTATCCATGTCCAACAATACCTCAAAAATAATCATAGTGGTGTAAAATTCAAGAATGATCAAAACATGGATACAATCAAAGCTAGAATCCAAAATAGATATTTTGACGAAAAGAAGAAATTTTATTTTTCGATGAATAATGTCGATATACGTGAATAGTCTTGATACGTGAATAAGTAACTCGACACCAAAAGATAGAAATTCCACAAAAAACATTTTCACCCTTCATGAATAGTACTCGTGAATAAGAACTCGTGAATAGTAACTCATGAATAGTAACTCGTGAATAGTAACTCATGAATAGTAACCCCGACATGAAAAAGTTCCAAATTTGATAAAACTTCGAGATCAACATTTCAAAGATAATGATATTGAAGAAATAATATCATTACGAAAAAATAATATCCCTTACCTCAAAGAATCAAGATTTCTAAGGAAAGGTCGGAAGTGATCTTTGAATGAAACTTGTATTGAACAAAGAACTCTCAAAGTATCTAAATACTCACAAAATACGCCAATAATATAGAGAGAAAGAGAGAAAACTTTGTTTCGGTGTGATTTTCAATTCTAACTTAGCCCTCTATTTATAGGAAAATGTTAAGACGCAAAGGCAGAGACTTGACCACTACTGATGGCTTTACTCGCTACTATTGCCACCCACCACATTTGAAATAAAATTCAGCACATTTCTTCACCAACCATAAGTGGGGCCCACTCAATTCTAGAATTTTCCACCAAAATCAATTATAACCCTAATTTCCGATTGCACACCTCTTAAAATTCATAACAAATCATTCGTGCATTTTAATTCTGTTCAAAATTTGTGGACATATACTCAACTTATGTATGTATAACATACCCAAAATTACTATTATCCAACTATTCGGATTAAAAATTATAACCCCGCAATATATCTCAAAACCCCGATTTAATTTTTAATACCTCCAACTGGTAAAATACCGATAAAACACCTCAACAATAATTTCTTCATTTATAACCACATAAATAAATCCATCATTTATATCCACATAAAATAAATATTTCTTTATCATATGAATCAATAATTAATTATTCACAAATAATATTACGTAATCACAATTATGATAACCAAAGCCGCTCCTCAGAGAGGGGCTTTCCAATAAGGATCTCTCCTTCTTGCGCCGCAATTAGGTGACCAAACCTCTCCTTAGATGTAACTTTCTAGACATTGCCAATAATGTTATCTAATAATATTATTCAAATAATATGAATTATTGATCCGATAATGGGAAATCTCAGCAAAGGACAATTATTGAAACAAAGAATAATATAAAATACCAACGCAACAATTATTGAATCAATAAAATAAAATACTTTGAATAAAGAATTATCTGTAACAATTATTGAGTAGTGCCTTCTTATGTAAGGATCAATAATTCAACAATCTCGTGTAATACTGTGTGCTATTAGACAACCACGCCAGACATCAGTATTTTAACCACCGGGTATTCCAATGATCTTAATTCAGAATAACTACGCCAATTATTTTTAACCAACTTATATTTGTCGCTTTCTTCATCCAATCGCTTTCAGTTATGGGGCCCACACGGTCATGTGGTAAATTTAATATTCCCAAGCGATTTAATATTCCACGACCAAACGAATATTCCCCGATAACAATGAATATTTTATAACCACTTGCTTATTTTGAAATATTTGCGCATTTTACCCATAACTAACCACATTAATCAAATCCACCCTTACTATTTCAAAATAATAAATAAAGGAAATTCCTTTTTATTTAAAAAAAAATTTCTGGGTCTTACAGAAATCCCCATGATTAGAAAAGCCAAAAGGGAAATGAATAGCTTAAGATTTCCACTTGAGACAGGCAGTTCAAAGGAAGTAATGGCTATGAGCTCCAATCCTGGCGGAATACAAGGTGGACTGATCCTAATGCTGAGAGTAATAGAGGAAACAAGGCAATCCCCCAAGGAAATTTCTCCACAATTATCAAATGTCTTGTTGCCAAAAGTTAGCAACCACATTCCTGATTTGATCCTTCTGGATGATGAGGAGGAAATATTGATACTTCCTAGTGTAGAAAAAGTCAAAAAGGAAAGTTCCTTGCAAGGAATACAACAACAGTTCGAGAGGGATGTCATAATCAAATCCTCTCAAGCCCATGAAAAAAGGTGAAGCAACAAATAAAGAAAAATGTGGGGAAATTATCGGGGAAGCCAACCCATCAAGGAATCAAGAGTTCATCTCTTTTTGTGATGAGTCCAGTTTAAGCCTCTTTAAGGGATATGTTAATTTAGGAGGTGATCAAGTTATAGC
The DNA here is from genome assembly GCA_020205615.1 of Panax quinquefolius. Lineage (NCBI taxonomy): Eukaryota > Viridiplantae > Streptophyta > Magnoliopsida > Apiales > Araliaceae > Panax > Panax quinquefolius. Next base: position 95,846,557 of record CM035163.1, on the reverse strand, counting down.
AGTGATTGAAGATATTCATGACCAAGAGGTAACATTTATTGCGAGCCTTGAAGGTAACATAACCCCTGACAACTGGACTATCAGGCCTCAGCTAGCCAGGAAGACGTAGATCCAAAGGATAAAGTTGTGAGTTCCAGGAGATGTTGGGACAGTATCACTTTCTTAGCAATATGCCTTTTATTTTCCATGCATGTAAATATTCAAAAAATCAATCCAGACAGGTCTTTTCAAGGCCTGAACTACGAAATACCTGATCTCCCTACAGCCACGAGAGTACGTAGGCAGCAATCTATGGCGTGGTCAAACCAAACAAAAATTCTAAAAAACCATTTAAACTAAACCAAAAAATCCACTAAAACCAATCAAAAGAAACACCTTTCAAATCCCCAGAATACTCCACTCCAAAATACCAATTTCCAACCATTCAGGCCAAGCCTGAACTACGAAAGACTTGATCTCCCTCCAGCCACAGGAGTACGTAGACAACCATCTATAGTGCAGTCTAACCCTCAAAAGAAACATTTAAACCCAAAATCCAACCCAAATACCAGTCCCAAGACACCGAAGTCCACACCCAAGACAAACCCTCAAAATTAGCGACATACCCAACAGTACGTCAAGGTTATTCCAACAAATTTAGAGAAAATCCTGAAAAAGAAGAGACATCGATACATCAAGACAACCAGTCATGGGGATGAAATGGAATTATTCATAAGGTGCAAACCTTCTACAACTTATCACTCCTAAAGTGCAAGAAGACTAGATCTTATTTAACCTACAGAAGCACATGGGCTACCATCGTGGCAAAGTCTATCTCATACTTGATGACCTGTTCTCTGAGGAAAGACCACATATTAAACCTCATAGATCAAACTTAGTTGAAGCCATCACATCACCAACCAAGCTGAGCTCTTAAATCCAATTTAGTGGGGTCCGAAGGCCTCTTAACATCAATCATCAAATCTGAAGCAATGTCATAGCAATATATCAAGCATGATCATCAGTAAGGACCTTTACAGAGTTGACACTCTCAATTTGAATCCTTTGTCAAATCAGAAGGAGATCATTAAAGCCAATTGCGCCTACAAGTCAAAATGAGAAATGGGGCAAACCAAATGCAAAACTCCACTACCTTTCACCATATGAGTCCAGAGGGAAAAGACTCTTGCAATCTCGGCATCTTATCAGCCCATTTGTCAAAACAATAGCCCCAAACAACAAGCAAGGCTAGGGAAATTTTAGAATAGGTGATAGCCCAATATTGGGACCCTTACATCAAACAAGATTGGGACTATTTCAAAAATAGCAATAACTCAACATTGGGGAATTCATCAACCATCCTAATAAGGAAAATGTACTAGTCGGCACCATCATCATGGGCCGTCATCATCAGAATTTCCCTCATATCATTTCACTGGTGATCCGATATGATCATTTGGTCTTTTCCAATCATACTTTTCTCAGAATAAATAATCCACATGTGAGTTATGACTCTTTCATCTCTTTATGTGCTTTCAGTCTCCATTTATATGCAATAGCAATAATATATATGTTAAGTATTCTTAGAAAAAGGTTTTTTTCTTAACTTGTTGTGAAGTGGATTAGTTTTAATAATCATCCGTGGAGCAAGAATCACGTAAATGATTAGAGAATTAAGACTATTCAATCCTTTTGATTAAGCATGACATCCTAGTTCAAACTGCTATTTAGAACAGAATTAACCTCATATGCATATCTGCACTCTGTGATTGTCCTTACTCTTAGTTGTGAGGGATGAAACTATGGAAATAACAATGACAATTAATGAAAAGATAAAAGATAAGTAGCTAACCTAATGTCTCAAATCGTGGCCTGGGTTAGTCAAGTTATTAAGCCCGAGGGGTGTCTTTACACCTAGTGCCCTAAAGCCATCTAGTTTGGGAGTCATCAGGCCAACGCTTGTTACATGGGTAACTTAACACCTAAGAAAAAGAGCATTTAAGAAGAAAAGGAAAAACCTAAGTAGATCTGATTCGTGGCCAAAGTTATTCAAGTAATTAATCCTGAGGGGTGTCTTTACACCTGATGCCTTAAAGCCATCTAGTCTAGGAGTCACCAGCCCAATGCTCGCTACATGGGTGACTTAGAGCCTGAGAAAACGGACATGTCAAGCTCAAACAAAGAAGTAAATAGAGTGATCACCTAAATTATCTCAAAGTGTGGCCTTTGTTAATCGAGCCAGTAAACCCAAAGGGGTGTCTTAACACCTAGTGCCCTAAAGTCGTCCGGTTTGGGAGTCATTGGTCTAAAACTCGTTAAATGGGTAATTCTGAATAGCCTAAAGAAACGAGACAAGTTAAGCGAGAGAGAAGGAGAAAAAGAAAATTAAGAAAAAGTTGCAAGGTCATAAAAATGAAACCCCTGCTAAGATTTGCATCACTCATAATGCGTGTGTCATATGAAATCAATTCTACGAAGAATAACATCCAGAGCGAAGATGAAGTATCTATGATAAAGGGAGATAAGTCTTTTAAATCTAATTCTACCCATGAACAATGACCATGGATGTTTAAAAATTTCCTTGAGATAACTCATTTAATTTCATAAACTTTAACTTCAAATGCCTCAAGAGTATACTAACCCTGACGACCCAAGCCATCAAACTTTTGTGCATTCAATTATTCGTTTGATATGCAGGATATTGCTCACTCATAACTTGGTCAACAAAGAGAGTTTCTTATATAGAACCCTGGTAACAATGTGTGAAAGGGCTGGGGAATTTTTTGATTCCAAAAAATGGAAGAGTCTAAGGCGGGATCCAACCTCTCTTCCAAAGAAAGGGGAGAACTCCCGGAAAAATCACAGCGACATAATCTTACCCTGATAAAAGTAGGAAAAATTCTCAAGAGAATCCTTGATTCATCATCAAACATGTCAACCTGTGCCAAGTCCTCATAAGTCGAGACCTCTACACGGAAGTTCAAATCTGGGTAGTGAAAGAATAAGCCACACCCTTTAGGGACGTCAGCACCACCCAGGTCATTAATCCAACTGGGTCGCGAATAAAAAGCACAAGGAAATGGGGCACAAATGCCCAAAAGCTAAAACAAATCCAAATCACCTCAGAAAGGGTGAGACTAGAAGAAAATTCTGTCATTTCAACTACCAACACGGTAGAGTCTTTATAAAACTACCATTTGAGTAGACATCAAGATAGTCTGGTGAAAAGCCTTTGTAAACTACTGTCCGAATAGGCATCGAGACAGTCCGATGTTGATACCGTTGTAAACTATCGTTCGAGTAGGCACCGAGAAGGTTCGGTGATGGTCAACTTTTGCAAACTACCATTAGAGTAGGCATCGAAAAGGTTCGATGATGATGATACCATTGTAAACTACCGTTCGAGTAGGCATCGACATTCAACCGGGTGATAAAACCTTGAAAACTACCATTCAAGTAGGCATTAACATTCAAACCGGTGATAAAACCTTTGTAAACTCCCAACGTAAGCATCAGTGTCAACCTGATGGAAACCTAAATTGTTGGAATCAGTCCCAATGTAGGTATCGACATCAACCTGATGGAAATCAAACTATTGAGATCGGCCCCAACATAGGCATCGGGAAGGTCCAGTGGTTTCAATCATAAAATTATCCCTAGCAAAAATATTAAAGACGTCTAAAATATGAACATCTCAGTTAATTTTCATTAAACAAACTCAGGAAAGTCCATTGGTGGAAGTTGTTGATGTCAACCACCAACAAAGGTATATATAAATTCTAAAGGCATGTAATGCATGGCGAAGTTCAAGTTATGATGTACAAAGTGTGATTTGTGAGTTACAAAGTGGGATTGGCCAATTGAAAAATACGATATGCGTAGTGCAAAATACGATTTATGATTTGCGAAGTGCGATTTGTGAAGTGCGATTTGAGAAAACATTTTAACATTTATTGCATTATGATTTGCACCCTTAAATATACCTTGTCATATTTCAAATGTCTAGTAATATTTGTCATGCTTATTTCATTACATTGCATAAACATGACAAAGAGGGGGCATTTGTAGACACTCAAAATTTTGTTTTCCTGTTACTAACAATACAGGAGGGCAAAAATCATCCTTTTTCACACTCTAGAGTGGCCCTGGAAGGCTAAAACATCAAGTTAAACCATAGAGGCATCCCCGTGGAACATCAAATCAACCTTGGAGATTAACCCTAAGGAAAAGAAAATTTGGCAGCAATTAAATCCTAAAGACAACCCCAAGGAACAGCCAAAAGCCCCATCTACCCTAGAGATAACTCCAGGAAGGAAAAAAGGTCATTTTAACAAGTCAACATCAACAAACACATTAAAGCTGCAAATTAGGTCACAAAGAGCCAATGCAGCACTTCCGAGCGTAAATTACACAAAATAGCTCAACGAACTACCTATGAAGACTCAAAGATGCCATTTTTGTCATGGACCCATCTTCTTGGATTTGAAAAAAGACTATCCTATTGCATAGCTATTAGAAAGAGATTTCTGGAATTGTATAGCACACCTTCATACGATACCCAAATTGTAAGATACAAAGGTTTTAGCGCACATCAAGGCGAATGGCTAGCCAACATCTATCTAGGGATGGTTTTCCCCATTTTATCCACCTTCTTGAATTTAGAATGAGGCAAATAATATACAATTTCAAAGCTATCAGAAAGGGATATTTGGATTGATATGGCACATCTTCAAACTTCTCTCAGATTGAAAGTTATGGCTGTTCCAATGCGCAGCATGAAAACCTGACCTAGCGGGACAAAAACTGACCATGTGGGGGCCCACTTTTGGGCTGCCACAGGTAGACCTATGGCTCCCCCTTTTTCATCTACAAAAATCCGATCTAGGCTCATTTTAGAGAGAAGAAAAAAGTTAAAGAGAGGGGGAGTCAGTTTTAGATAGTAAAAGTGAGCGTTTCTTGTGTTTGAACTCCGTAAATCTCAATTATAAACAATTATATACATCTAAACTCATATATACTAAAACATATCAAGTTTTAACCAGTGAAAATAGAGTTTTCAAGATTCAAAAGCAGTCTAAAGCCTTCCTCGTTGCACACTGTAGGATCTTTTCTGATCCAAAGCTTTTACCTGCTTTGTTATATATATATATATATAATATATATTGTTGGGAATTGCATATTAAAATTTGATGTTAAAAGTAAATATATATGCTTTTATGTAAAGTCCTTCTAAGAACATATTTACAAGGACTTAGATGGTAGATCAAAAATTATTATGTTGATCTGTACTTAATGTTTATCATTCTATAAATGAATGTATAGAAGAAAGATCAAACTTGTTAGGTTAATCTATTTTGAGATGTAATAGATAGGTCTCAATAGAATCATTGTCTGTTAAGACAGCCGAAAGATTGCAGAAGCCAAAATAGAATCGTGAAGTATCAAAGAAATTGCTTCAAAATTGTAGTCTGTTTTGGAAGCCACACTCAGAATAGTAGAGATGGTCCGAGCGCCTGCCGAGCCATGTCAAGAATCACAGTCAGCTCTCGAAATCGTGTAGTCTACAAAATAAGAAAGTAAAGATCTTAGTATATTAGAGCTTAAGAGAAATCGTAGTGTTCTCTTTGATCAAGGCTAAATCAAGTATGAACATGTCAAGACACAACGATCGTGGTGTCTCTCCAGTCAGCATCAGAAGCACCAAGCCTCATCCATTTGCTGAAGGATGGAGTATAACAAATGAAGAATGGCTTATAGACGTTGAGATTTTGGGAATCCCAATGATCCATCACTCATTCTTAGTATGTATCGAAGAAGCATATAGAAGAAGCTAAGGAAAGGACTCTATGCATGTTGAAAACTCCTTTTCATGTGTTAGGTAAGATAGTAGTCTGCTGTGTCAGTGGGTCAAACAACTGAACAATAGATTTCTAAGAAGTCAACATCAGTGCTTAGAAATGTCTGATGCATTTAATGCTACAACGGATGCCTTGAACGAATGTGACGTACCCAAATCCGGGTTACCTGACCCGCGAGTTTGGTGCTCACGATTGACAATATAATACCATCTAACTACCCATTCAAATATAAATAGGAATACATAACTCATTAACATATGTTGTTAATACATAAGTCATAGGTCCGCTAACCTTAACATTACAACTTTACCCTTCAGATAAACAAAAAGGTTTACAATACAACATAATAATAATAATAATGTTCATTATACTAATTTATCATGACGCCTTTTCCTTTGTTCTTCTTCACAGCACCTTTTGCAACTTCGTCCCTAGCTAAAAGGTTTTATTAAGCAAGGGTGAGCAACAAGTTTGCCTCGCAAGTTATGACATGCGATAAATGTATAGGAATAAATAACAAGTCTTCTCGCATTCTACGCAACAATAATCTGATAATGAAAGAGTACAACGCTTTCAAGGTTTTTTACGATATTCAGATGAATAATTAAGAATTAATTCTACGAAATAGCAAAGTGGAATGTTTTCCAGATTTATGCTTAGCGATCCATTGGATCTTGAACTTCTCTTCTCGAGTAACTATCAAAGAGTTGGCTTTGATATACCCAGGTGTATTAGATAACCATAAAGATTAAATCATACCCCTCTATAAGTATATAAAGTGATCAGCTTTATTATATCCTATATTATGCATAATACTTAATCGCGTGTAAAGGTCGAGTATACGACCAATAAAACGTTCCCTCTATATTAAAGGTTGTTCTTCTCAGTCTTAGAATCAAGATTTTGATTTAACAATGAAATACTATGATTTCAAATTCTAATTACTTCTCGATCTAGCCGAAATAATTGGCATCGATCTGTCAATAATAATTGAATTCTCTTCTCGAACCTATCAAGTTCTAACAAATATTCGTCTAGCCAGAATAATTGACTAAGACATTTCTCAACATAATTCGACAATAAAATGTGAATTATCTCATCATCGATTCTATCTTCTACTAGATATGAATATCCAACAATAGTTATTCTACAAATGTATATTTTCCGAATCAGTAATTCAATTTGAATTATTAAACATGCACTAACTGCGAATAACCAACAATAAATTCTTCGACATGGTATAATTAACAATGATTAACCACTATAATAATTGAATGAATATAACTCAAGGTTGAGTTAGGAAACTTGCCTCTTCCGCTGATTACAGTTATACAATAAACTTATCTGCGTTCGTAAGACCTATAACCAATAATATTGGTCTCACAATTAGCACAATATTTCATAACACGCAACACTGTAATTCACAGTCAATCTTCTCCTATACACATTATCGCATAGTCACATCAGTGTTTATAACCTATATAAACACTTAACAAGTGTAACTATTTTGATCTGGTTGGACTTCGGTCCATTCTCGGTGTTCTGGTCACCCTATCCGACAATTAACATAATTATTGTCAATTAAATTCGGTTTCTAAGCTTCAATATTATTTTAGATAAGTCCAATATCATTAATAATATTTTTCGGAAGCTTTTAATAATTTATGAACAATTATTATAATTTATAATAATTTTTCAAACCCTTAAATCATTTTTAAATGATTTAATTATCAAATAATCTTATCGTCATTAATATTTAATAAAAAAAATATTAATAACATACTTGTCAAAATATTAAAGTTATTATTAATAACTTAAAATATTTTTAAATCATCAATATTCTACTTAAATGATTTTTAAAATAATTAAAATCATTTTAAATCATCACCATTAATATCTAAATATTAATGAAATTATTATCCAAATATTAAAAGTCATTAATTATAACTTAAAATATTTTTAAATCATTTTTCTCATTTTTAAATGATTTTTAAATTAATAAAATCATTTTTAATTTATTTATTTAATATAACAATTAAATAAATCTAATATCATTAATATTAATTTATTAATGAAAATTCTCTAAAATATTAAAATTATATTTTATAAATCAAAATATTTTCTAATAATTTATTCTCATTTAAAATGATTTTTAAATCATTAAAATCATTTTTAACTTATTTATTTAATTTAACAATTAAATAAATCTAATATTATTAATATTAAATTATTAATGAAAATTCTCTAAAAATATTAAAAGCTACATTTTATAACTCAAAATATTTTTAAATACTTTATTCTTATTTAAAATGATTTTTCATAATATTAAATCATTTTCCTTTAATTTATTTAATACACTAATTAAATAAATTAAATACCTTTAATATATAAATAATTATAAATATTAAAGAAAAATATTTTAATTGGTCAAAATTATTTTTCATAATTTAATATAATTTTTAAAACCATTTTTAATAATTTTGAGAATTTATTTCTATTTTTTATTAAGTTCCGGAAATTCGGATATTAAAATAATTAGAAACTGTCGCTGAAGCCTTTAGCAACACATATTTGTCGTCTTAGGTGTTCTTGAGCTTCAAGAACATTGTCAGACAATTTCAAGGTCCTTAGTTTGACCAGCTCTAATTTATGGACTGATCATGTTCTTGGCTACCTTATGCATCGATAATATAGTCTACATGTAGTACTACAACAATCAAGCATTATCTCGATCATACAACAACAATTCTGCAAGATCCATAGCTTCAAAGTAGCTGTCACACATCATCTGGGTTTTCTCGGTTACCCAGAAACTCAGACAGTCATGAGGTACTACTTACAAGCGCGATAATTTTAGTGGTCTATTCATCAAATAGGTATTCCTAAGGTTAAGGTTTATAGTCCGTATGTCATAGAACATAACTATGCTAACAGATAAGTCAAACAATACAATAATAACCAGATTTGATTTGGTCAAACTCTGTCAGAAAGTTCATTCTAGTAATTTCTGGAATTTCCAGAAAATAGAAAATCATGCCGGATGGTCTACTTTGACCATCTACTACATCTGATCATTTGATGTTTTAAGGGATCTAATGGCCATGATCTATAGTCCATATTATAGGCTACAGATTTATTACAACAACCTCAGCAAACAACTTAAACACTGACAGATCAAGGCCTTCCAAAAGTTGCGAGATTACGCTTAACCTTTCTAGTTTGCCCAGATTTGGTTGATCGTCACGCCTTATCAATCTAAGTTTTGACCAGGAATAAATCGAAATCTAGACATCAACTGTCTATGATTTCACTTCCAGATCAAAGAAAATATAACAAGCTACCAATAACAACTTTAAAACAACAAATATCATAAACGAGAAAGGATTTGTGGCCACTGACATTTCTTGTCTGACCACTAAAAATGCTCAAGAACAGATTTTGAAAAACTTCATTTTAAAGCATTTTGATGCTATGGATCCATGATGGATCAACATAGATCAACTAAAAACATCAAATAACACATGATTAAACACTTTAACACAAAATTTCTCTTAGCATACAAGATCAAAATGAGGTAGGGTTTTATACCTTTCTAGCCAAATCTTTGATCTATACTCTTCAATCTGATTTTAGGTGTTCTAGGAGGTTAATAAGTGACTGAGGAACTTGTAAGATTCGGAGGTTTTGAGAGAAAATGAGTGGGTGAGAGCTTGGATACAAAATAAGCCAAATACTAGACTTTCTCTCTCTTGTAACTTATATACTCAATTGATGCAATGTATATTGATGATATAGCTGCTGATTTGCTGAGATTTTTAGGTCACAAAGTCAATGTAGTTGCTCACCTACTAAAGGTCTTGGTAATTTTACAAGTTACCAATTAAAGAAAATGAAAAAGGGCATTTTGGACATTATACAAGCAATTTTAATGGCAAATTAGACAATTGCACAAACCCTTAGGGTTTAGCCCTAACGTCCCAACCCTTAGGTTTAAAAACACAAACTTTCTAGGATTTTTTAATTAGGGTTTTTAAATTAGAAAATTAAGATTTTGAAACTAAAATTAGGGTGTCCTAATTAAATTATGGTTTCCTAATTAAATTAGGTTTTCCTAATCATATTAACGTTTATTAAACACATTAAGCTTACTAATCAGGATTAGGGTTTCCTAATTAGGGTTTAAGAATCCCAGATATGAAATTACGGTTTCCCGGCTTTCGATTAGGGTTTCTAACTGTGCGTTAGGGTTTCTAATCCTGAGATAGGGTTTCTAATCCTGAGATAGGGTTTCTAATATCTTATTAGGGTTTATTAGTTTTAAATCTTATCCGATCAATCATTGATCAATATTTCTATATAGTACAAACACGTATTCATCAATACAATTATTTTAATTGCATTTTCTATCAAATTCCTAACCAAAAATTAGGGTTAGGGTTTCTAACGATGTTAAACACAACTCTACTCTATTTTCTCAGTCAATACACAGATTGACTAATTCTAAAGACTCGTATCATAGATACTCAGTACAATATTAACAGTCAATGTCAATATTAAATAAAAAGAAAATTTATTCGTAAAATTTGGATTATTCAAAATCCTGGGTTATCACAACGAACACATTTTAAAGGCTCCTTTATAAGGAAATCAAACAAAGTCTGCAAAACAAGTAAGTACACAACGAAAGCTAAAGAACACTCAACGCTCAAACTCTACGATCTATAAAGAAAAGCTTGCTCTGTTACTCAGTTCGTTTGAACGTATGCTTAACTACAACTGAGTAGCACAACCCAAGAACTCAACTCTCATAAAGTATATTCCAAGTCTGTTGGACTTGAAGAGTTCTAAGTGAACTAAGAAGTTCCAAGACTGCTGGTCTTAAAGGAATCTAAGTGATTCAAAGATTGTAAAGATATCCTTAGTGGATTTCCTACTCGTGGAGTAGAAGAGTGGACTAGGAGCCTTGAGTGCTCTGAACCACTTAAAATCAGTGTGTCTTCTATATACCTGCTATAACTGTTATATCTTTCATAACTTCTTATCACCCAAATCATATATTCCGCTGTGGTTAATTTATTCACAACTTTGGCAAGAATTTTGAAAAGGAAAATTTTTAAAATATCTATTCAATCTCCCCCCTCCCCTTATAGATAACTAATGCGTCTCTGGGAACTAACAATTGGTATTAAAGCAGGTTCTCTCAATTGGCCTACAAAGCTTGAGTAGATTCAATGGCACAACTGATAAGCGAGTCCAAGACCGGAGGAGGCAGCAAGCCACCAATGTTCAACAAAGACAAATTTGCCAACTGGAAAGTTCGTATACAAGCTTACATGGATTCAATAGATGAAGAGCTATTTGAAACGGTTATGAATGGGTCATACATGAAAACAAAGCTTGAACCAACTCCAGATGATCCAAATAGAGTTTAAATCAATTTAAATCAGAATGGATTGACAACGAGAAAAAAGTTGTCTAACTAAACAAAAAGGCGAATAACATTTTTTTCCAGTCTTTAAAAGATGATCTGTTCGAGAATGTGGTCAACAACAAAACTTCCAAGGAAGTCTGGGAAGCATTGCTCATTATGCACAAAGGAACAAAAGAAGTCAGAGAAAGCAAGCAATCTCTTCTGACTCAATAGTATGAGATGTTCGCCTATGTTCCAATAGAAAACGTCACTTTTACTTATGAAAGATTCAATGTGTTGCTTAACTCTCTTTGAGCATTTGGAAACATCTATCCAAACAAAGATCTGATCATAAAGTTCACGAGGGCTTTACCGAGCAAATGGATGCCAAAACCACTGCATCAAAGAATCAAAGAATCTCCATGAAATGACTGTTCAACAACTCTATGGCAACCTTCTTACCTATGAACTAGAGCTAACCCAATGAGTAGAGACTCTATCTGAAGGAAGAAAGAAGGACAAAGGAGTTTCTCTCAAGGCAACAGAAACCATCTTTAAAGCTCATATTGAAAATGATTTTGACTATGAGGAAGATGATGACGAGGATTTTGCAATGCTGGTAAGAAGACTCAAAAGGTTCATGCAAAAAGGCAGAAGCAGCAGACCTAAGAGATTCAACAACAACAATAACCAGGAGCAGATCAACGACTTATGCTACAACTACAAGAAGCTTGGTCATTTCACTACAAACTGTAACAAACCTATCAGAGAAGAGCTGAAGAGGAAAACAAATCCAAACAAGGAGTTCAAAGATAACAAAGAGCTCTAGAAGAAAGACAAAGGTCTTGTGGCCGGAGGATCATGGAGTGACTCAAACAATGACACAACTCTTGAGTCTGGAGATGATGAAGAGTCTCAAGTAGCAAATCAATGTCTAATGGCCAAAAAAGTAAAGGACAAGAAAAACACTGACCATCATGAAGTAAGTATCGATGAGGTATTCAACTTTAACTCTCCTGATATAGATATTGATGATTTAAGAACTTCACTACATGAAATAACATCTGATTTACATCAATACATGTAGTGGTTCAGAATTCTGTCTAAATATTATTTTCTTCTTCAAAAAGAGAAAGAGAAATTTCAAAAAGAATTGGAGACAACTCTACTAAGTACTACATCTCTCTCTAAATTTAAGATTGAGAATAAACTCTTAAGACAGACCAATGAACTTAACACACAAAGAGAGTCAAATCTAACCTCTAAGATTGAGGAACTAGAAAAGACAATCTTAATGTGGAATAGATCTTATTCATCCATGGACTCCCTGATCTCCAGTAAGAGAAGTGCATCTGGTAGAATAGGTTTAAGTTTTGGGGAATCTACCTCAGTACCATATTTGGAAAAGCTAAATGAAACTAACATTAGTAGTGCTTCAAATTTTAATAAAAGCATTACATTTGTGAAATCCTCACAGAAGGAAGAACCAGTGCATCCCTACTCTTCTGATCCAATCCATGTTCCAAGACATAACGAATCCCATGCTGTCCTGGGGTTCAGAAAATAGAAGAGTAACTTAGTGACTACTCTCCAACCTCGAAGGAACGTGGAGTCAAGTAAAACCAACTCCACGAACCAACTAGGAAGGAATAGTTGAGTTAAGTTTCTCTCATCACAAATCATGAATCACAAAGATGCATGGAAAAATAAGAATCAGTATAAGGGAAAGACCACCAAGAATCCACATAAGTCAAAATGGAGAAAGAATCCACACACACACACAAGCATGCATCATGCTAGATGCTTTGAATGTGATAGATATGGTTATAAGGCTGCAGAATATTACAATAATCCTTTGCATATTAAACCCAAAGTCAAGCAGATTTGGGTCCCCAAGGGTACTAACAAGGTAGGAATCATGCAAGTCTGGGTACCAAAATAAGAGTTTAACCTTACTGTAGGAACAGAGCTCCACGATCACAACTTGGTATCTGAACAGTGGATGCTCAAGGCACATGACGAGGAACAGAGCCCTCCTGTCTAACTTCACAGAAAAGGAGGGTCCAACAGTCATCTTTGGAGATAATGGCTTTAGCAAGACAAGAGGATATGGCTCAGCTAGGAATGGTGTAGTGTCCTTTAGCAAAGTAGCCTATGTGGAAGGGCTAAAACACAATTTTCTGAACATAAGCCAACCCTGCGATAAGCGTCATCAAGTTACCTTCTTCAACAATCAATGTGAAGTCAGAGATCTAAAGACCTCTTTTATAAAGCTGACAGGAACAAGAGAAGGGAACGTCTACACTGTTAATCTTGCTCAACTGAGTTCTAATAAGATAATATGTTTTCTTGATAAAGCCTCTGAAGAAATGAGCTGGCTATGACATAGAAGATTGTCTCATCTCAATTTTAAGAGTATGTCAAAATTAGCTTCCAAAGATCTAGTAGCAGGTTTACCCAAGCTCAACTTCGTCAAAGAAAGGCCATGCAATGCCTATTCGCTTGGAAAGCAAACTAAGAGTTCATTTAAAGGCAAAACGATCAACTCAATTGATAAGCCCCTATAGTTACTTCACATGGATCTTTTTGGGCCAATTCAAACTATAAGCCTTGGAGGGAAGAGATACTCATTAGTCGTAGTGGATGACTACACCAGATTTAAATGGGTGTTTAAGCTAGTGATGAATGAAAAAGCAGAAAAGATAAAGGCTATAAGGAGTGATTATGGAAGAGAGTTTGACTTCTCTGAAATGGATCAGTTTTGCGCAAACAATGGCATCAGTCACAACTTCTCAGCTCCATGAACTCCATAGCAAAATGGAGTAGCTGAAAGAAAGAATAGAACGTTGATTGAAGCTGGAAGGACTCTACTAGCAGCAGCTCATCTGTCTGAACACTTCTTAGCAGAAGCTATCAACACTGCATGTTACACTCATAACAGGTCTCTTGTTCGCTCTACACTAAAGAAGACCCCCTACGAGCTATGGAAAGAAAGAAATCCAAATATCAGTTATTTCCATGTGTTCGGCTGTGCATGCTATATTCTCAATAATAAAAAATAATATCTGACTAAGTTCCAACCCAAGTCAAATGAAGGAATCTTTCTTGGATTTACCACAGACAGAAGGCCTATAGAGTGATCAACAAGATGACGCTAAGTGTTGAAGTCTCCATTCACATCATCTTTGATGAAACAAACTCAAACAAGTTTGTACCACAAGGCACTACGATTGACAACTCAGACACTACGAATGAGGTGGTCGAGCCCAGCACCACGATCGCAGACCCAGAAGATGAAATCGTTGAGCCTGAAGAAGAAATTATGGAGAGCGCTACACCAGACAACGAAACTTTGCAACAAGAAATAGAAGTCGGTCTTTAAGAATTAAGATAAGAAGGCACCAGAACAAATGTTTTAACAAGGAACATATGGGTTAGAGATCACACTCAAGACCTGATCATTAGAGATCCAAATTTAAGAGTCAGGGCAAGATCTGCCACCCAGAATGAGTGTTTCTATCTGAGCTTTATATCCCAAATGGAACCCAAGAAGATAGAAGTTGCTATAGAAGATTTAAGTTGGATAGAAGCCATGTAAGAGGAGTTAGATCAGTTTAAAAGAAGTAAAGTCTGGAGATTAGTCCCTAGACCAAAAAGTCATGCAGTTATTGACACCAAAAGGGTCTTCAGAAACAAAATGGATGAAGATGGAGTAATCACAAGGAACAAAGAAAGACTAGTGGCCAAAGGTTACTCCTAAGAAGAAGGCATCGACTACGGCGAGACCTTCGCACCTGTTGCCAAAATAGAAATTATCAGGATATTCCTTGCTTTTGCTTTTGTCAAGAGTACATTTCTAAATGGTGAACTTTAAGAAGAAGTATATTTGGAGCAAACTCCTGGTTTCATCAATCCAACTCTCTCCAATTTTGTCTATAGATTAGATAAAGCCTTATATGGACTTAAACAAGCACCTAGAGCATGGTATGAAACATTAACTAACTTTCTTATTGAAAATGGTTTCTCCAGAGGTAGATTAGATAACATATTATTTCTTAGGAAGCACAAAAATAAAGTCTTACTAGTTCAAATATATGTAGATGATATTATCATTGGTTCTACTGATGAAAATATGTGCAAGAGATTTGCCAAGCTTATGCAGAGCAAGTTCAAAATGAGTATGATGGGCGAGCTAAATTTCTTCTTTGGACTACAAGTAAAGCAGACTGATGAAGGTATCGTTATTAACCAAGCCAAGTACATTAAAGACTTACTTAAAAAGTTTGGCATAGAATCAACCTCTCCCATGAAAATACCAATTACTCCAACAACTAAGCTTGATAAAGATGAGAACGGTAAATGTATTGACATTACTTAATACAAAGGTATGATAGGCTCTCTTCTATATCTAACTACCAGTAGACCAAATATAATGTTTGCAATATATATGTGCTAGATTTTAAGCTAATCCTAAGGAATCACACTTAACTGCTGTAAAGAGAATTTTCAGGTATCTCAAAGGCACACCTCACTTGGGACTTTGGTATCCCAAGGAGCCCTCCTTTGAACTAATAGGATATTCAAATGCTGATTTTATAGGCTGCAAAATCGATAGAAAAAGTACCAGTGGCACCTGTCAATTTCTAGGAAACAGACTTGTGTCCTGGTTTAGCAAGAAGAAAAATCTAGTATCTTCCTCAACAACAGAAGCTGAATACATTACTGCAGGCAGCTGCTATGCTCAAATCTTATGGATGAAGAACCAGCTAGCAGATTATAGGTTTAACTTTATATCTATACTTGTTCACTGTGATAACACAAGTGCTATAGCAATAAAACATAATCCTGCCATGCATTCGAGGACTAAGCATATAGAAATAAGATATCATTTTATTAGGGATTATGTAAAAAATGGAACTATATGTTTACAATACATCCCTATTGAAAATCAACTTGCTAATGTCTTTACAAAACCCTTAGATGAATCCAAATTTAATAAATTGATAAATGAGTTAGGTAAGCTAAATCTACAACCATAAAATCTATGCCCTAGTTGGTGCTAACCATGCAGATAAAAAGGTTCTGTTAAAATAGTAGAGATGAATAAGAGAAACCACGACCGTGGAGCAGTCTTAACATGGAAAAAAACCCACTATGATGACAACATTTCTATCAAGACTAAGCAACCCTTTTGATAAGCGCCTCACGGAAAAACCTGACCCTTAGTTTTATACCAAGAGGTTGGCCTTTCCTAAGTTACCTTAATCCAGAAGGGATGCTAACTCAAAGTGCATTACAAGAACCTGAAGAGACAATGATTATGGAGAAGGTTTAGCAGTGTACTCAGCAATCGTAGAGTAACCTCAACGATTGTAGTCATCCTAAAGGATCCACCAGCTCAGGGGGAGCTAAGGGCAGATCAATATTTTCCACATTACTTAAAACCGTGGAGCACTGCAGAACTTAACACGTGTCCCATTCTGCATATCGTGATAATGGAAGTTACAAATACATTTTGAAAAATGTCATTTGACAATTCACCTTCTTTCTCTCTCAAAAGAAACCCTAGCTTTTAGAACTCGACACGTGTCCTTTGAAATTTAAAAGCTCATTCCTTCTTTCTCTCTCAAAAGAAACCCTAGCTTTTAGAACACTCAAATAAATTTTTATTCGGTTTAAAAAAGTCATAGCAATCAATAGTTGCTTCTAATGTTGTATCTGGTTACCAACTATGCTTTGACGAATTCAAGATAGCTGGCCCATAGTTCCACAAAGTTTTGACCCTCCTAAAGAAATCTGGTCTCGAAGAAGCTCTGAGCACCAGCAGAAGGATTTACCCGAAGCTGGTGAAAGAATTCTATTGTAATGGAGTCTTCGAAAATGACATCATCTCTACAAAGGTTAAGGGGGAGCAGATTTGACTCAAAGTTGAAGATATAAACCTAGCCCTATGTTTTAAGTCAAAGGGACTCTCATCTATGAGGGTCATCGACTTTCATGAAGGTCTGAAAAAGATGCACCACAAGAAGTCTCAGAGTGTCAAGGGCTATAAGAAGAAAGAATTTCCCTAGAAGTATGAATTTTTGGTTAATATTTTTGGGAAATGCATATGCTACAAAAGCTCTGGCCACGACTCTTTGAATGAGGTCCAACTAAAGCTCATGACAGCAATTTGCTTCGGAATTCAACTAAACTATGGAGCCTTGTTCATAGAATAGATTGGGAAGTGGATGCTTAGCTCAAAGAAGATGAAAAGCTCAGAGCTGCCCTAGGAGATTAATCAACATAATCTTGTAAACTGCTCTGGGAGACAAAATAGGAGACAAGGAAGGAGAAACCATCAACCCCAACAGAAAGATGACCCAACAGTTGTTTTAAAATTGTAAAAGAAACCATACAGAAAATGTGAGGATGATGTCTGAATCTAGTGGAAGGACTGGTGAAGCACCAGTACAAAACTATAAAAAGACAACACTTAAAAGATAACATTTTTATAAAAAAATGTTGTGGTATTTTTTTTACAACGCTTTTTAACAAAATGTTGTAGATACATATAAAAAGTGTTATGTATTTATAAGGGTAATTTTTGGTTTTGAATAGATAACGTTTTTTTAAAAAAAAAATTATCTATATAAAAACTCGAAGCTTCAAATAAACACAAAGCTTAAAACACGGAGTGTAAGAGCATCTCCAGCAGATGGACTATCTGCTGGACTATATTTAGTCCATCTGACATCAGCAAATGTCCTTTAGTCTTCACTCCTTCCAGCAGATGGACTATCTTGTGGACTATCCCGTGGACTATAATATAAAATGATTAAAATAATCAATTAATTCAAAAAAACTCCAACTGGACATAATCCAACGACCGTATTCTAACTGGTTATATTCCAACTAAAGAATATTATAACGACTATATTTTAATAAACAAATAGCATCTATAAATATAAGTCACATCTAGTCTCTCATATTCACTAATCTTAATTTTATTCTTCCAACAAATAAGTTATTTTAAATATGTCTCATCAATTCAATTAGATATGTTGCAGACGGATGAAGAAGAAGATGAAGAAGCATATGGACAATTATTAGGCATGGCGACTATTGAAGAAGAACAACAAAATGTCAATAGCATACATCACGTCATCGTGGTTCTCAGCGAGTCGTATTACCATTGATCGTGGTAGACATGAAGGTCATAATCGACTTTTTCGTGATTATTTTGCAGAACATCCTACATACCCCCCGTATTTATTTCGGAGAAGGTTTAGAATGCGGCGACCGCTTTTCCTCCGAATTCAAAGAGCAGTTGAAGCGTATGATTCATACTTCGTCCAAAAAATGAATGCTGCAGGACATCTCGGTTTATCTTCTCTACAAAAGATAACTGCCTCAATGCGGATGCTTGCTTATGGTGTTTCAGCGGATTCCGTTGATGATTATGTGCGAATCGATGAAAGCACGGCTATATTGAGTCTTAAAAGGTTTGTAAAAGCAGTCATTTCAATTTTTGGTGATGAATATCTGAGATCACCCAATAGTAATGACATCGTTAGATTGCTATCAAAAGCTGAAGAGCGTGGTTTTCCTGGGATGTTGGGGAGCATCGACTGCATGCATTGGAAATGGAAGAATTGTCCGGTTGCGTGGCATGGTATGTATTCTGGACATGTGCATGAGCCAACAATTATTTTAGAAGCGGTGGCTTCATACGATCTTTGGATATGGCATGCATTTTTTGGATTACCAGGCTCTCATAATGATATTAACATTTTGGAGAGATCATCTATCTTCTCTGCTCTTACTGAAGGTCGTGCTCCACCAGTGAACTACTCAATTAATGGAAATAAGTACACGATGGGATATTACCTTGCTGATGGTATATATCCCCCATGGGCAACATTTGTTAAAACCATTTCGGCACCTCGGGGAAATAAAAGAAAACTATTTGCTAAGACTCAAGAGGCGCTTAGAAAGGATGTTGAAGCGAGCATTTGGGGTACTCAAAGCAGCTTTGCGATAATTCGTGGTCCTGCACGATTTTGGGATCAAACAACACTAAAAGAAATTATGACTGCATGCATAATATTACATAATATGATCGTTGAAGATGAACGAGATGACAATCAAGAACCAACAACCTATGATACACATGACGAGATTCCAACTGTAGAAGGGTCTCATGAGCGTACCCCACAATTACTTGAATTTATTGAAGCAAATCATCGCATAAGGGATAAACAAGTTCATTCTAAACTGCAAGAAGGTATTATTCAACACTTGTGGTCACTACATGGCGGAGCCTAATCCATTACATTCTACTACAATAATAAGCAAATTATGCTTCTCTAATAATAAGCAAATCAAGTACTAGAAGTAACTCTTTTCATGATTTCTTTCTTGCGTTGTTTGTAATATTCAGCTACTTCAGGCTCCATGTTAGAGGTGTCGATCATCATGATCCTTTCATCTTCTTGTGCTTTCAGATATTCAACTTCTCTTGCTCTTGAAAATATATTCATCCATGTTCTCTCTGTCTCTTTGTTGGTTCAATTTCATCCGATGCTCGAATTTCTCAAACCTCAACTCCATAGGTGTACTAGTATCACCGCCTTCTTTGCCTTTTTAAATAATTCTTCAAGCCTTTCTTCCCTCGCCTCTCTAATCCTGCAGATTGATCTTCAATACCATCGTCTTCACCCAAACTGACTTCTTCTGCGGTTGATGGAGAAGATGCTGCTGGACTTGACTTTCTATTACTTTTCTGTTTTTTTCCACTATTATCTGTTCTCCATTTCGGTGCATCCTTTAATATTCTCCAACAATGCATAAATCCAAATGGTTGATTTTGCATACTTTTGAACATCTCTAATGCTTGACATATCTATTAAAAAAATTTTTACAAAATATTAAATATAAAATATAAGAATAAAACTTAATGAAATTTTACATGAAAAAATTAAAATACCTTATCTTATTCGCCTACACCGCTTTGTTGCATTCTTTCAATTGAAGCATACTTGGTCTTTCGTTGCCTTCATCTCTTTTTTATTACCATTCTGAACAACAGATCTATCCGTTGCCTTCATCTCTTTCGTCTCCTTCGTCTACTTCATCTCCTTCATCTGGCTCCTTATCTTTCACCTCTCTTCTTCATCTTTCTTGGTTTTCTATCCGTTGAGCCTTCTATTTAAATATAATATAAATTATAGTCCATCAAATTTGGTTCGCAGATATAGTCCGTTTGAACTTTGCTTGAAAAAGACGCCGATTAAATTTCGCTTCCATCTCATTCGGAAATATTTTTTTCGTCCTAGACTAAATATAGTCTACGAATCCAGCAGCTCCGGGCTCCTGGAGTTGCTCTAAGTGAAAACTTTGAAATTAAAAAACCTCCCCTTGCCGTAACTCTCTATCTCCTTTTCAAACCACTTTTTCTTGCTTGAGCTCTATTTTCAGTCTTACGGCGGCAGATTTCGTGGGCTAACACGAAAATCTATTTTTCGATCTTTGTATACCAAGTTCAAGGGTGGCTAGATCAGGGGGGGTGGCTAAGATTAGTAAGGGATTATAGTTTTTTGTGTGTGCTAGATTTTGATGTTTTAATCTGATGTGGTGGTCTACTTAGGGCTTTCTGGGATTGGGTTAATGGATCTTAATGTTTTTTGCTGGTGTGCTTCGGATGTTGGAAGATGTCCATATTTGGATGGTTCAGATCTGGGTTTATATGTGTTTACTGCTTATTGTGTCCATAAATCGAATTTGTGTTATTCATGTTATCGCATTCTCTTCTTCGTTAGTTCTATTTGAGTCCTCTTCTCTCATTCCTCGCATTTGGCCCATCCACTCTCTACTTGCTTAAGGGTTTGGATCTGATCTGGTTATCTTTGGGGATTTTTAGCTGATTTGTGCTCTCATTTTTGAGTTGTGGTTCGATTTTGCTCTTTTATTTGTTCTCAATTGGTTGGGTCTTATCAATTGATGATTTATCCATGTTGATTCTATTTTGTTGATTAATTATTTCATATTACAAAATGAATTTTGTGTTGATGGTTTGCAGTCAATATTTCTTATGCTTCTAGGTAATTTTTGTTTGATTGTTTGCTGTTCTCATTGTGCTTCCGGTATCCTATTCGCTGGAATGTATGAATGATGATGGTCTGGATTTTTGGGTTTTGATTTTCCTTTATTCAATATTAGCGTGGATTGACCTATTATTCTGCAAATCAATGTATTTTAAATGGACGGTTCTTGTTGGATTGCTGGGAATGCCGGAGTGTTGTGCTTATCGCCGGTGATTTGGTTGTTGTCGGTTTACCATAGAAAACTTTCTGCTGATGGTTGGGTCCTACGTCAATTACCACATAGAAAAATTTTAGACATTGATTTTACTACCTTACATGAAAAAAAGAAAAAAAGGGTAATCTGCAATCCAATTTATTCTGAACATATTTCTGTTACAATTGTATTTTGTCGTCTTATAATTTACAAGAAAACCATCATCTATTTGTTTGTTAGAGGAGCAAACCATCATCTGTTTTCTGAGTTCTTGCCACCTCTGCAAGAAGAAGCTTCACAGCCTGGACATTTTCATGTACAGGTATAAATTGTGCAATTTAGCTTAATTATTCTCTTTTTTTAATTATTATTATTATTACAACTTATTTTGATTGAGTGGTGTATTTTTTGGTCACTAACAGGAGTTAATATTGGTAGGTCAGCTTTTGTTAGTACTCATTTGAGGTAACATAATTAATTCATTGGTTCATCTACTCGTGGTTAATATGTTCTCTTTTTGTTGTTAAGTATGACCACCTTGAAGTAGTTAATTCTCTGGTGATGTAGCTTGGATTCTAATCACTCAATTATTGAATGGGATTTATTACTTTCCATTGTTATAGAACCTAGTTAGCCTCTTTATTGAAGTCTCAGTTAGATGTGCTACAGTGAAAATAAAATTCATATGGTTCCATTCCTAGGGGGGATGGTTGATTGATCTTGAGGTATTCCTTCGAGTATGGGCTATTTAAATAGCTAGTTTTGTCTAATTTAGCTGGTTGATCAGGTAAGATTTTTCTATTGCTTAGTCTGCAAGTATGGCAGATAGCCAGATATACATATATTCTGATACTTAGTCTCTGCATATATTTTGATTCTAAGTTCTTGTGGTATTCTGTTCATAATTCACTTGTTGGCTTTTCTTACTTGTACGCACGCTATTTACAGTTTTGGAAGTGGCCTGTTGAGTGGGGTTGTTGCCGGGACCTCCAGTCATTCATTTTTATTTTTGAAAGACATAACAGGTGTATATGAGGTGAATATATTTAGGATCCATTTGTTATAAGGAAAAGTTTTCTTCTCTCCCCACTGGTATTTGGTGCATCACAGAAAATGTGGTCAACTGGAAAATGAGTTACAGTTGATCATATTTTTCAGTCATCAGAAAAGATTTATATTTTCTGAAAACGTCTTATATTTTCAGAAAAGTTGATCTTATATTTTCAGAAAATTTCATTTGAATGCGTGTTTGTTTATGCTCAAAATATGTTTGAACTACTCTTTGTTGATATTGTCTAAGCTCATCCATTTTAGGTACTGAAGCAACTCAATATGCCTTCTGAAATGCAAGTCTCACTTGTATTGATCCTAATGCTAATGTTCCATAATTTTTTGGATAATCATATATTAATAATGTAATGCTCTATATTTCATACTTACATTAAGTCATGAATTATTTATCAAGCAAGGTATATAAAGGCGTACTGTCAAGTGATCAACATGTTGCGGTTAAGCAAATCACTGATGAGGTGTATGTAGAGACCTTTTTCAGAGAACTCAGAAGCTTATCATAAGTCAGACACCCAAACCTTGTGGCTTCGCTGGGATACTGTGTGCATAAAGATCAATTGCATTTACTCTTTTCATGTTTTGCCAACAAATTGTATAAGGGGTTAATGTAGAGTATAGAAGCTTTCTAACTTGTCATTATATGCAAATACTTAAAATAGAGAGGCTCTATACCTTTCTCCCAATTTATGTATACCTGTTTTTCTGGAATTTTTGAAATTTTCCTCTATTTGCTAATGTCTTGTAATACTTTGAAGATAATAATGTTTGACGAAACTGTAGAATTGTGTGTTGTTGGATTACTTGGAATCTTTGATAAATGATTGAAGTTACAACTCTTTTAATCTTTTAGGCTACAATATGCTAATCTTTCAGGCATTAGCATATTGCAGGTACATTGTTAATGTAGGTGAACTACAACCTTTTTTTTCTTTTTTTTTAATCTACAACATTTTAAAAACGTTGTGTAAATATGCCTAAACATTGTCTGATATATTAAAATACAACATTTTTATCTAGAAAACGTTGTGGAAACATATTTTCTACAACGTTTTTAAGCATCTGATAATTTATGGAAAACAAATCTACAACGTTTTTTTCTTAAAAAACGTTGTGTAATGTGCTTAACTATAACATTTTAAAAACGTTGTGTAAGGGTGTTAAATAGATGATACCCTTAACCACGATGTTTTTCTGATTGAAACCACAACATTTTTTCCGCGTTGTCTATTTACTGTTTTGTAGTAGTGAAGTGAAGAAATCGGGTCTGCTGGGAAATATGTCAGTTATTAAGGAAGCTGAGGAAGAAGAAGTAAATGAAGAGGAACCCATAGCTTTGATCAGAAAGAGTAAAGGTAAGAGGAAATTAAATGTTCAGATAATAGAAGAGCCTTAAGGCTAAACCACTGATGCGCCCTAAGAAGGTTCGGGCAAAGAGATTCAAAGTTTGTTCACACAATGGGAACTCATCCTAGAAGTGACTGAATCACCAGAAAAAATTCTGAAAGAAATAAAGAAAAAGAAGCAGCAGACTAAAGAAGAAGATAAAGATAGATCCACCATCTCTCAGCTGCTTAGGAAGGGAAAATGCAGCATGCGCCTGTCTAAAGTATCCTTGACCATGATTGTAGAGAAATCGAGGATTCCGATTGTAGAGTCAAGTGTTGCTAGTTAAAGTGAAGAAGTCATTAAGACTACGACTCAACATAAACAAGTAAATATTGCTGAGGACGAACAACGTGTTGAAGAATCTAGAGTCAAGAAGATCGAAAAGAAGGTTAATCAAGAAGGATGACCTTGAGTTGCAAAAAGCTATGCTAACAATTAAAGATGAGGAAACAAGAGCATGTGTGAACATTGAAGAGGATCAACAAAATGCCAATCAGAAAGATGATCACATTGAGGGGGAGCCTCTCAAAGTTCCTGAGCTAGAGAATGCTACAGCTGAGGGGGAGCTGCAAGAAAATGAACATGAAACCCCCTCATGCCCTCAAGAAATTGTAGACTCTGAAGATGTGAAAATGGAAAGAGTTGAAGCTATGGAGGTGGAGAGGGCTAAAGAACAAAGAAGAAATGAGGAGATGATTGAAGTGGTAGAAATTTCAAATGAAAATGATGGAGACAGGAAAGAAGAAGAGGATGAAGAAGTTGAGATTATTATAGTAGGCTGGAATGGATATAGGAGAGCCAACTACAATCAAATGTTCTCCTACTTACTAATGATGTCCTATCACAAAGCTCTGATTCTCAATTCCTGGGATCACATGTTCTTGACTTACAAAGCTTATCTAACAATTTCAGTACTAGCTCATGGATTCCAAAGAAACATAAATTTTGCTCAGAAGATGATCACAAATCATTCTTCTTCAAAGACTGAGCGAGAGGTTCAATCAATTCCCATCTCTTTCATAGTTAACCACTGCCCTCCATCAAACTTCAATAAATTTTATAAACTGCTAAGATGGTTGGAAGTGGTTCTTCACCCACTAAACCAATTTCCAACTACAGAATCCCAATATTTTGTCACTGATGAACCAAAAATACCTAACTTCATATTAGTACAATCTTCAAACACCTTTCACTCTATAAACCCCGTTCCTACTCAAATCGTAGAGTCACATGCTCTACCAGCTTTAACAACCTCCTCTCCCACAACTAAAACATCTATTCCTGCACCTCCTTTAGACATTCTTTCCTCCTCAAACAAAAATTATTTTGATCTTGCTCTTGCTCTCTCAAATCTGCAAGAACAAAATACAAAAGCCTCTACTAAGGACATTCATAAAATTCTTGAGCATCTCTCGGCTCTTCCCACTAAATCTGAGTTTTCTCACGCATTACAGAAATTGACCACAAAAATTCAAGAAGATCTAGAAACTCACTCTCTACTTGTTTATGAACGGTTAAACCACTTGATTGATGTTGCAAACACTCTTCCTAGCAACCTGAGTTCTGAGCTCATAAAGAAGCTATGGGAGATCATCAAGGAAATGATCCAAATCATAAATGAAAATGATCAAATTCACTTCCAATGTACTTGGAAGCAAAGGGAAGCAATTATCCTTCTTCAAAAGATCTAGGAGGCTCAAAACAAACTCCTTATGGAAAGCCTCTCAAGCCTACGATCTTCTATGACTGAATTCCAACCATATTCAATGAATCATATGCAACAAACAGACAATGTCTTGGCCATTCTGCAAAAGCATGAATCACAAACTGATTCTCTAGTTCGAGAAAATCGTGAAGACATTGATAAGTTAAGAAATCAACTCCACAAACTTGTTCAAGGCATGAATCGTCTGTCAGAAGACATTCGAATTCTGGATGCTGACATAAAGGGTGAGGAGAGAAAGGCAAATGCAGAGGAAAAGAAAAAACTAATTTCTCAAACCACAAGGATTCCTCCCTCAAGATAGCCTCGCCATCAGAGTCCACGATCTGAACAACAGCAACGCCAACCAATTCTTATGGCACAACCTTTAAGGAGTAAAGGGCCATCTCCTACCTCACAAGGAGTAACTTTTAGTGGCTTTAACATGCCAATTGGAGATCCTGCCTTTATGAACATATATAATCATGGAGAAAGGCGAAGTCAAAGTGAGCTGGAAGATATTGCATAGAGAGATGAAGCCAGTAGGAGAAGGAGAGTTGCAGAGTATGACAATCCTCTAAGGAGCAAAAGGCAGAGGAGATAGAGATAAGTTGAAATTTATTTCTTATTGATGTAACTATACTAGATTGTAATATATGTCTCACAAACATTAATAAATTCATGCTTATTCTCCAGAGATTTCAACTGCTCACTGAAACATTAAGTCATGTTTACTTTCTAGCATCCTGCATTTTGAAATTGATATTTTGATGCAAATCTCCTTGGTTATGTCAACATCAAATAGGAGGAGATTGTTGGGAATTGCATATTAAAATTTGATGTTAAAAGTAAATATATATGCTTATATGTAAAGTCTTTCTAAGAACAAATGTATATGGACTTAGATGGTAGATCAAAAATTATTAGGTTGATATGTGCTTAATGTTTATCATTTTGTAAATGAATGTGATGTCCCCAAATCCGGATTACCTAATCCCGAGTTCGGTGCTCACGATCCATCATATAAATAACATCTAACTACCCATTCATTTATGAATAAAATCATACATACCACTAATTAATATCATTAATACAATATCCCAGGTTTTTTAACATTAACATAACAAATATACCCTCATAGATACAAAAAGGGTTACATATAACAACACAATACGTACGGTTCATATTAACTACTCCTGCACTTTTCCTTTACCCTTGTCCTTCTACGACCCTCCTGTTACTTCGTTCTTAGCTAAAATGTTATATTTAAGCAAGGGTGAGCAACGAGTTTGCTTTGCAAGTTAAAGTATACAATAAAAAATATGAATCAAGAATATTAGAGTCTAGATTCGATAGGAATTTAATAATACTGAACGCATTTTGAAATAGCTGAATAAATCATTTATCAATAACAAGACTTTATTGAATTTCATGCTAAACAACAATTCCATGATGAAGGAATAAAACTCCTTCGAAGTTTTAATAATGTTCAATTGATTAACAAGAGATAATAATACTATAATAAAAAAAGTGGGATATTCCCAGATTTTATACTAAGTGATCACAATGGGATCATGAACAAATCGAGGAATTATCAGTATTCAATACTTAATAACCCCAGAATTATAAGTTAGCTATAAAAACTAAACTACAACTCTCTGCAAGTACCTATAGCGGCCAACCCCATAGTACCCAATATTATGCATAATACTCAAAAATCGCGCAACAGTCGGATGTCCGACCACAAAGTTCCGTTTTATATAAAGGTTGTTCATCTCAATCCTACATCAAGAGTTCGTATCACAACAATATGATTTGGATTTAATGAAATGCTATGATTTCAACATCTAATATCTATATCAATCTAGCCGAAATAATTGGCATTGATCTTTCAATAACAATTGAGTTCAAATACTAGAACGTATCAAGTTTCAACAAATATTCGTCTCGCCAAAATAATTAGCTAAGACATAGCTCAAAAATAGTTCAATAATAGGCAAAAATCAATTTCCCTATTTGCAATCAACAATACTATTTATAGATATGAATAACTAATAATAGTTATTCACCAATCACGCTTTTGAAATTTAAAACTCAATTTGAATTAATGAACTTGCACTGATTGTGAATAATCAATAATAATCTTAGACGTGGTATAATCAACAATAATTACCCACTTAACCTGATGGTAAATAGTAATTTGAATTTAAGTCAAAGAAATTACAATACATACGAATATTCAGTAACAATCTTAGATGCAGAATAATTATCAATAATTACCCACTAACTGGTTTGAAAAATAATAACTCGAGTTTGAGTTAAGGAAACTTGCCTTGGTCGCTGACTACTACTGCACAATCTAATTTAGCTTTGATTGAAAGACCTATGATCAATAATATTAATTTCACAATTATCATAACACATCACATCACATAATACTACAATTTAAAATCAGTATATTACTTAGACACGTAATCATATAGTCACAACAGTGTTTAGAATCTATACAAACACTTATCAGGTCAAACTATTTTAGTTTGGTTGTACTTCGGTCTCAATACAGTGTCTCAATTGTCATGTCAGACAATTAACGAGTTTACTTTTAATAACACTTTACTCTACAGCTTTAATATTATTTTAGATAATTTAATTATCCTTTATAATATATTTCGGAAGCTTATAATAATTTTTAAATAATTATTATCTTTTATAATGATTTTTTAAACACTGATATCATTTTTAAATGATTTAAATACTAAATAAATCCATTATCATTCATACTTAATTAATATTAAATATTTATGAAATCCTTGTCAAAATTTTAAAGTTATTTATAATAACTCAAAATATTTTAAAACACTAATATTACCCTTTAAATGATTTTTAAAATATTTTAAATTATTTTTAAGTAATTTTAAATTATTTTAAATAATTACCATTAATATTCAAATATTAATTTATTTTTCATTAAAAATATTAAAAGTCATTTATTATAACTTAAAATATTTGTAAATCATTTATATTATTTTTAAATCATAAAATAATTTTTAAACTATTTATTTAATATAATTATTAAATAAATCTATTATCATTAATATTAAATTATTAATAAAATTTATCTAAAAATATCAAAAGTCATCTTTTATAACTTCAAATAATTTTAGCACTTTATTATCATTTAAAATGATTTGTAATATACTAAAATCATTTTTAACTAATTTTTAATGCAATTATTAAATAAATTTAATATCATTAATATTCAAATAAATAAAAATATTAATTGAAATTATGTCAAGTTATCAAAAGTTAATTTTTATAACTTCAAATAATTTTTAAAACTCATTTTAGAATTTTTAGGAATTATTTTCAATTTTTATTGATTTATTGGAAATTAATATAATTAATTTTAATAAAATCGTCGCTATAGGCTTTAGTGACATAAACTGTCACTGTTGGTGTTCTTGAGCCTCAAGAACATTCAAAGTCAGTTCTTGGGTGCCTAGTTTGACCAACTTTAATTCCTTGCTCAAGATGTTTCTGGGCATGTAAGTGTACTGTTTATGTAGTATTGATGTAATACTACATGTACCAACAATAATCAAGGTCAAACTACATCACATATGGAAGATCTAAGCCTTCAAAATAGTTTTCAAGCCTGTTCTGGGTTTTCAGGGTTACCCAGAAACCTAGTCAGTGCTTGATAGCTACTTTATGGCTTCCATAACTTGATTTCTAGTTATTGTTTAGGTGTTTAAATGTTACAATCTTGTAGACCTCATGTCAAAGAACAAAAGTACTACACTTAGGTACCCTAACTACAACACATAAGTCAGATCTAGGTTGGTCAAACCTTGTTAGAAACCATGTTCATAAGTTTTGTGGAATTTCCAGAAAACTCAAACTGTGCTCGGTCAACCTACTTTAATTGCTCATATCTTTGATTCTGTTGTTTGTTTATGTAATCTCATGTTATGGTCCTCTAGTCGATATACCAGTGTATAACAATGATACAATTTCACAAGCTAAACACATAATACATGCATGATTTGAGCTCTGCTAAAAGTTGTCAGACCCATCTGGGGATTTTCTGGGTTACCTAGAAAATGAAATTCATAACTGGTCAACCCACTTTGACCATTAATATCTTGAAATCTGGACATGCCATGAACATGATTCCACTTCCAGATTACTCCCCTCATGGCATACTAAAACAGTAATACATCTAACAAGTCTAACAATTAACAGGTATGGATCTATGGCCTCTGACATATGACTGCCAAGCCATATTCTAGGGTTCTAGACAGTTTTTGAAAACTTCATTTTTTAGCACTGTGATGTTATGGATCTATGATATATCATCATAGATCACTAAATAACATCTTATAACACATAAATAAACATAAAAACACAAAATTTATCTTAGCATACAAGATCAAACTTGGTTAAGGTTTATACCTCTCTTTGAACAATCTTTGATCATTGCTTCCTAATCCGATCTTGGGGTGTTATGAACTTTTCTAGGGACTGATTTACTAATTGATTTCGTGGCTTAAGAGTGAGAGAGTCTTGTCTAAGTGTATGAACACAAATGAGCTTTTGTTTTGGTTTTTCTCTTTCTTTAATCTCTCAAATTTGATTCAATGCATTTGGTTATTGTAAGGTGGCACTATATGGCTGATTTGGTTTAGATTTTAGAGCACATGGAATAATCCAAAGTGATGAGTCACAAGATTTAGAAAATCTTTTAACTTACAAGTTAAGTAAAAGGGTATTTTAGTAATTTTGGCTCCAAAAGGGTGTTTTGGTAATTTTCCACATGATTTTAAGGGTAGTTTAGTCATTTAACATGATTCCCTTTAATTTTAACCCTTAGGGTTTAATAACCATCATTAGGGTTTGCTAATTAGGGTTTAGGGTTCCTAAATCAGAAATTAGGGCTTCCAAAAATATAATTAAGGTTCCTAATCAATCGTTAGGATTTCTTAATCACATATTAGGGTTTCTAATCTACCATTAGGGTTTACTAAGGTTAAACCTTATCTGATCAACACTTGATCATTAATCCTATGCAGTACAAACACATAATCATATATACAATTATAATAATTGTATTAATACACAAATCCCTATCCGTAATTAGGGTTAGGGTTTTCATCAGCTAATCAACATAACTTACTCATATTACTTATTTAAATATATAGTTTGACTATCTTACTACACTCATATCACAGATACACCACTTAATACTGATTTAATAATAATAAAAATTATTCATAGAAATTGAATTGTTCAAAATTCAAGGTCTTCAAAATGAATGCATAGAAAAAAGATCAAACTTGTTAGGTTGATCTATTTTGAGATGTAATAGATAGGTTATAATAGAATCGTTATCTGTCAAGACATCCGAGAAATTGCTGAAGCCAAAAAAGAATCGTGGAGTATCGAAGATGTTGCTTCAAAATCGTAGTCTATCTCGGAAGCCGCAATCAAAATCGTAGAGATGGTCCAAGCGCATGCCGAATTAAGTCAAGAATCACAGTCAACTCTCGGAATCATGGATTCTGCAAAACAAGCAAGTAAAGATCGTAGTCTATCAAAGCTTAAGAGAAATCGTAGTGTTCTCTTTGATCAAAGCTAAATCAAGCATGAACATGTCAAGACACAACGATCGTGGTGTCTCTCCAATTAGCATCAGAAGCACCGAGCCTCATCCATTTGCTGAAGGATGGAGTACAACAAATGAAGAATGGTTTATAGATGTTGAGATTTCGGGAATCCCAATGATCCATCACTTATCCTTAGTATGTATCCAAGAAGCGTATAGAAGAAGCTAAGGAAAGGACTCCATGCCTGCTGAAAACACCATTTTAGGTGTTAGGTGAGATAGCAGTCTGCTGTGTCAGTGGGTCAGACGGTTGAACAATAGATTTCCAGGAAGTCAACATCAATGCTCAGAAATGTTTGATGCATTTACTGCTACAACGGACACATTTCAAAGGCTACTTTATAAGGAAATCAGACATAGTCTGCAAAATAAGAAATTACACAACGAAAGCTAAAGAACACTCAACGCTCAAACTCTATGACCTAGAAAGAAAAGCTTGCTTTGTTACTCAGTTCGTTCAAACGTATGCTTAACTGCAACTGAGTCGCACAACCCAAGAACTCAACTCTCATCAAGTGTATTCCAAGTCTGCTGGACTTGAAGTGTTCTAAGTGAACCAAGAAGTTCTAAAACTACTAGTCTTGAAGGAATCTAAGTGATTCAAAGATTGTAAAGATATCATTAGTGGATTTCCTACTTGTGGAATAGAAGAGTGAAGTAAGAGCCTTGAGTGTTATGAACCACTTAAAATCATTGTGTCTTCTATATACCTGCTATATCTGTCATAATTGCTTATCACCCAAATCATATATTCCGTTGTGGTTAATTTATTAACAACTATGATAAGTATTTTGAAAAGGAAAATTTTTAAAATATCTATTCAACCGCCCCCCCCTTTTTAGATAACTATTGTGTCTCTGGGAAGTAGCATATATATATATATATATATATATATATATATATATATATATATTGAAACGCCCCAAAATTTGGGTATCCATTACCTCAGACCTAGTGCGTCACGATACTATCTCCATCTAACTATTAATAAATTCCATTCATAATTTAATGAATACAACTTAGCTTTGATACTAATTAATATATTAATTCCTTTTTATTTCCAGGATCTATGAATCGATCCCAAAACCTTCATAAGTCAATTCCCAATCTTGCTCGTTAACCCTTCTTGTCTTTACATCATATTAGATGTTATACTTGATACGATGCGGAATAATTAAAACTTTTTTGACTTCTTTATTCATTTCCCTAAATCACAAACATCTTCATTTTCATATCTTTGAATCAAATTTATTCTATGCTTCGATTCATCAAATTTACATTATAAAATTTAGATCTTCATTTGATGTTCTTTATGTATAGAATAGTACAGTTTTATAACTCCTTAAGAGTAAAACAACTATCAAGTACATCGTCTAAAACCTAAAACATGGTTCAAAATCATAACTTTAGGTAAACAAATCAATCTTCTTGTGATACTATGGAACTTTATCAATCATGTGACGCCCCTAAATTCGGGTATCTTCCAACCAGACAGATGGTGCGACACAGTGCTACAGTTCACACATACATTCCATTGAAATTACTCAAAAGAGTGAATATGTCTTTTATATATTCCAAAACAATATTCCCTTTCCTAGGTTCTTTTATAACTATTATATATGTCCGTTGTCATAATATCAAATAATTACAACATTCCTACTATACTATTACAAAGATAGCTTATTTGTCTGCCTTAGCCTTCCCTTTATCCTTATTGGATCCTTCAGGTCATTCGGTCATAGCTGCATTTATACGGTTCAAGCAAGAGTGAGCATAACTAGCTTAACAAGTATGAAAATTTCATTGAAACAATAGGCTTGAATCAAAGGAATCGTATATCTTCAATAACTGAATCAATAGTTATGAAGTACTATAGATAAATCAAAATAGCACTTCTCTTTTCTTCAAAACATTTCACAATGAACAATGTTCATTAAACATCAATTTTGGTCCAAGACCTTGAACATTTCGTTCTTTCATTGAAAAGGACAACCCAACACCAAGTTTGTAAGTCCTGTATATCCTACGAGCTCGTCTAGGTGATCATCCTATAGTACTCTATGTTGTACAACACTACTTCTTTAAATGTATTTAAGTTTTAAGTTTTGGCAACCTCACGTGCTTGTCGTTTGACGAAAAAACATTTTTTTACTCATACTTAGTATTTCTTTGAAATCTATACCAAAACAGTTTGGCAAAAGATAGAAACATTGACAATATTTTGATAGATTATAAGGAAATCCACCAAACACATTAAGTCTAGCTGAAGAAATTGGCTTCGACTTGATTATACATCAATTTATGCGCAAGATACATGAATTACAAAGCTTGTCCAAAATGAACATAGACGAGGGTTAGAACACTTGCCTTCAGCGTCTTCTACAGATAATATACTTTCCTTTTGAGTCTTTAAGGATTCTACAATACATAATCACGTAAAATACCACATTAGGTCATAAGCAATCATGTATGGTCACTAATGTATCTTACCCTTCTTCTCAATCTAATTATTCTTTAGATTGTTTAATATTGGTTACGGTTACTGTTAGGTTTGTAATATTCAAGAACGCAATCAAATTGCAAAAATAAAGCGGAAACGTGTAAAATCAGAGTTTAAAATTTTTTACAAACCATATACCCGGATCACCCTTTATGCACAATTATTAATTAAATGAAAAATTGAAGAACAAGAATCATACCCTTGAAGATCCGAGCTTCCTCAGGTACAAGTTCACCTCCAATTCTTTTCGCGTTCAACTTGAATTCACCGGGTTTGGTTCCTTCCTTTGATCAACGTTAGCCACCCAAGTGTTTGGCCTCTAGAGGTGATCCACCAAGGAAGAAGAATGATTCAAGAAGATGGGTGGTTGGCTAAACCCTAGTTTTTCTATCTCTATAGAAAAAAGACGTACTCTCCAACAAATTGGAATTATGTCATAGTCTTGATATCTGATATAAGACTCCTCTTATAAAGATATCAAGTAACCCTATTAAAAATAAGGTATTATTTAATTAAACTCTTTTAATTAAATGGGCTCCCTAATCTTATTAGGGATAATTAATTAAACTCCTTTAACTAATTTTCCCTCCTAATCCTATTAGGAATTAATGAGAGTACTTATATTAAATTAATTTCTAAACTTTTTAGAAATTAAAATAATAATAATAATTGTAATAATATTAATAAGACTCCTCTTATTAATTTATATTTAATATTTCTAAAATATTAAATAATAAGTATTAAGCTATTTAATTTATTCTATCACCATAGATTAAATTAAATATTCATAACATATTATTACAATTATGCCATTAACTTCTTAAATAATTATTCTTCCTTTTATGGTGTGACCCTTTAGGTTCTCCATATTAAACCTAGTTGTGAATAAATCAATTAGAACAATTCTAATCTTATTTAAATAAATAAATTAAAAAATTAATTTATTTAAATAAATAATATTTATTCTACAATAGGGATAAGCCTCCCCAGCGATCAACGACTTTCCAGATAATATAGATTTCAACATTAATCATAAAAGAACCTTTGAGTAAATAGTTACCGCAATTCAATCCTTCCACCATACAACGTCCCAATTAAATATAAGACATGGAATTTCATCAAGTCTTATTTTATTTAATTATATGTATTTCGACTCTTAAATGTACAACTCAAATAATGCAAATTAGAAACTCCTTTCTAATTTCATTCGCCTTAACCCAAGGACTCTTTGGGTTGTCATTTATCTAATCACATAGGACATTTCTCTTCTTTTAATAAAGTGGTAGATTCTTTATTGATCATACATTATCTCCATGTATAACTTATTATACCCAAGCATACCCTTTGATATACCCTAAGGGTCTTAAGGAATAAGTCAAAGTATAACTCATAATACACAAGATACTATGATGATCTCAAGTCCAAGGATCACTTGTACTACTATCACTCACAGAATTCCTATTGATGAATAAGTAAAACTCCATTAGGTATTCCTTAGCGAGCCAATGCTCAGTGAACTTATTCTCCAATAAGCACCTACATACTTGCTTTAGTGTCTCCACACAAATGATCGTGAGATCAATCATCCTCATCCAATGAAAGCAAGCAACGTATGTACCAATCTATCCTGGATTCACTAATCCCAATTTAGTAATCCAACGATTGGGAACTATTTTAGTTTTAAGCTTTCTAAGAATTTAGATCTCATTAGAATGATCATCATCATTATTCTAAAAGCATTGCTTAAAACTTATGGGTTTATCACATATTATAAAACAGCATCATGTAGATAATTAAAAAGCCTTTAATAAATTAATACTTTTTATTAATAAATGAATAAGATTGTTACAAAGTATATGCTTTATCATCAAACATGATTGGCTTGTATGCATACTACTTTCAGTTACCGTATTATTTTGCATTTACGTTCAAGTAATCTTTCATCAACCTTTAGTTGTAATCTTCAAGGTTATTATTATCCTTAAGGACAATACTTTAAGTTAATTAAAGTATTAATTCACCATTAATCAACTTCTAATTTGTTTAGAATAATGTGCTTTCTTTACTGCCCCTTCTCTAGTGCTAGCGCTGCGGCACTAACTTCCTATATAACTTTCGCGCTACGGTGCGACTTCCTAGTATGTGAGACCCGGCCTTGGCGTTGCGGTGCCATGCTCTGTACTAATGGCCGTCTTGTCATGCGCGCACTCTTCAAGATGGGTGGGGTTCAACCTAGTGCTTACTGACACATTCGACTTTTACCTCCTTGGGTCATGGCTTCTGACGTCATTACCTTTGAGCCTCGTGCAATTTCAAAGTTTTTCTACGGCAATTCTTTCTGGGCCCATAACTTGTTCATTATAAGTCCGAATTGGCTCGTTCAAAAGCCCTTAGCTCACATATCATATGTTATGCGATTTCATTAGAAAATCTTACATTTTTGAATCCGTTAACACGGAATTCACTGTTTAAGTTCTTTATTATGAATTCGATAAACGTTTGTGAACGTTCATAGCTCGTTTCTTCGTTCTAAGTCAAAATTTTACCATTTTTGAGTCCGCAACTCCAAAATGCAAACTCAGACTATTCTCTATCGAAAACCAACATTTTCGAGTTCAATGGTGACTTTTGACTTTCATTCCGAGAATTTAATGATTTTGACGATTATCGTCTAATCTCGTAAATTTTGCCATAACTTCGTTACTTGAGATTTTTACTCCATTCCAAATTGATTTCTTCCATTAACACAACATATAACATCTAAGCCTACAAATGATGGTTTTAAATTTGTCCATCAACAACAAAATAACAATTTCTTCATTGTTCTTCATTAGTTAATAACTTTTATGATTATGATTCCATTTACACATGGTTTATTAAGGTTTACTTCCATTAGTAACCATCCTTATACACCTTATGAAACATGCACCACCAATACTCACTTCTCTATCAAAAGTATGATGAAGAGATGGAGATTAATGGTTAGGAATTCATTACCTTTGATATTCTTAACTTGGTTCTTCTTCTTTCTTCTTTCTTCTTGAACTAGTAAGATACTTCTCACTTTTCTCTCAATAATATAAACACTAAGATGTTGGTGGAATTTTTAACAACCAACAATGAGCCAAGGATCTCATATTTATAGAATTTACAAAGTGAGGGGAAAATGGTAAAGAAGTCCCACCTCCTTACGATTCATATCTTGGTCACCAAGTAAATCACTTTGCTTGGCCACCAAGATGGCTGGCCATGTGCTCCATGGGGCCCATATGGGTTGTCTCGTGGGTTTTTCTTACCCGGTAACCCATCAGTTCGATCCATGGTTCCGGTTCTTGGTTTGGACTTAGGTTTTAATAACTTTGGGCTTAACATTGGGCTTGCATTAATAATCATTGGGCCTTAACAAGTTTACACTTGGGCTTGCCCAATTCCTACACAAATCCTACAAGTCTATTATAATTGGCTTAAAGCTTTTAACATATAGTCTACGTATTCTTCTCATATACTATTTCGTATAACCATTCATCATATACGATATACCATCTTTCATACATAATTGTATAATACTTCGTATCATACTCATATTCATTGCTTTGTATAATACTTGCGTATCTTACGATCGTCATTTATTCAATCATTACATACTTAATATTCTCGAACTTAGTACGTAGGCAAAAAATTGCGTTTGTCATACTTGAATTATTATTACATAATCCATCCTTCCTTATTATTCTATCATTACGTATTTCTCGGAAGTTCAAAAATAATTCTCAAGCAAATATTGATGAATAATGTTTTTTAGAAAATTTCTTGGAAAGCTTTTATTTTCGTCTTGGAAATTCAAACACTTTAATTCCTTCACGTAGCCAAAATACTACGATATTACGACACTTTTAGGTTATAGAACAACCTTCATCTTGCTTACTAATTAATAATAACATATAATATAATTTTATTCATTATTTAATCAAATAAAATTATTTTATAATTAATTCAATTTTCTCAGTCGTTACAAATCAAGTAGCACATAACTTTACCATGAGTCCTTAACTTTTGCAAAAGTGGTTATTTGCAAGGGTGAGTTAAACGAAGAAGGCAATTCTAACAGCTTTTATATCGTCACATAACATATAATATTTTTGCACAGTTTATACAAACATAAGCATTTAAACTCATACGCATGTAGCTTCTCGGATAACAAGTATAGAGAGATTAATTTATAAAACATATAATCGTAGATTGACTTTAAATATAATACTAATCTCATGTACATTTCCACGTTTCATGGCATAGCATAATTCAATTCATATATATCTTATATGCATTTCATATATAATTTAACATACCATATCATAGCATAAATTAATCGACAGTTATCAACATTACAGAGCAAATAGAAACTAAAAAACTTGCATGGCTCGTAGATTATCAACTACAAGTTAACTACTTATCATTATCTGCACTTCATGTATTCCTACACAATTTTATAATCATGGATTCATACCCATCAGTCATACATTTCCTTACATTCTCAATGTAATAACAATTGTTACATTATTTTCTAACTCGGTTCTTTAAACGTTCATTTTACTTTCTTATCATACTTTTAGGATAGTTATGTATGTATACGTATACCATCGCTTGAGATATATTTTACATCAACAATCATAAACCTTTATCACACACTGACTAGCTATGTGTTTTGTTACACATTTAAAACTCATAGATGCATGATTCACATTAGTCTTGCATTTTATAAACCTTTATAAAATTTAACAAATTTGGATTTAATATAACCATTACTTGCTCATATACTTAAAACATCACTTAAGTCAAGCATTGAAGCTTAAGACATTCATACACATATGTTTTAAGGTTGAGACATTAATTTAAACAAATAAGCAACATCACTGCTTTATAAAGGTAAAATTACATAAGGCTTTAGCCTTAGATGGGCACAAATGCGCGTCCCTAAGCTGCACTAAATTTAAAATCTTTATTTTCTAATTTACACCTCATTTCTTAGCATGCTAACACATAACACATACACACGTTAAGAGGTCTTGGTCCAAGTTTGGTGCCTCTTGTGTTTACTTTAAGCTATATCAATGCTTTATAGACTTATTTCCATTTATTTCATGGCTAAGAGAGTTCATGCAACAAGGGTCTAACAATGTAACCAATAACGATGTTAAACAACTTTCAATACGCATGCTCACATGTATTCATATGACTAGCATGGTTCTTCACTTGAAAACTTACTTTAAGACATGTATAGTTCATATCACATCTATCTAGGTTAGTGCACATACCAATCATGCCTAGAGGCATAAAAGCCCTATCATGCTTACACATAAGGTCAGGATACAAGTAACTTAATGTTCTTCCATCTTAGTTTCAAAACTTCTAAATTTTATTCTCAAAATCCATGTCATACCAAACTAATCATGTAAGGTGTAAAAACCAAAAACCCTAATAAGACTCGGATATGTAAAATTCAGTTATATTAATAAAATCCTTCCGTTCTAAAAGTGTTATATGTATATATATACTATGTTTAACAAATTTGGTCGAATAAAATTTTGTCTAAAAATCAACGTGCTTAACACCTCGAGCTTAAAAATTTTCTTCTGAAAACGGACTTTTTGGTACATTTGTTTGGACAAAGTCGCTTTATCGTGCTTATCTTGACAAAACACTTTGTCGTGCTTGTTATGATTAGTGTGAAAGCTAGGTTAAGAAACCTAGATTATCAAACCCTATCCCTAATTAGCAAAACCCTAACCTTAATTTGTAAACTTAACCCTAATTAGCTTAAATTAACCCTAATTAGGTTATACTAACACCTAATCATGATTACTAAACTTCAATTAAATACTAATAAACATTATTAGACAACCCTAACCATTAAAAACAAAACTCTAATCAAGATTAGTAAAGATTAGGGCATAATTAAGCTACTAAATTGGTCAATAAGCTTACACGTAGGTTATGAATCACGGCCACACAAGTCCCGAAACCTCACACGACATGCTTCCAAACTCCCAAGCACCGGAAGAGTCACAGATCAAATCTTTAAGGAGGCAAGTAGGTGGAAAAATGACCAAAAGCCAAGTTAAAGAATTCTATAAAAGGAGACCCAAGCTCAATGTAAACTCATGAATTCTATAAGCCTGTACACTCTTATAAACATACCAAATCA